>JAHRHZ010000025.1:26593259-26611542 GCA_024137785.1 Ginglymostoma cirratum | reverse complement strand
AGAACCAGCCCAGCTCATCTCCGCCTCCCTAACCTGTTTTTCCTCTCACCTATCCCCTCCTCCCACCTCAAGCCACACCCCCACCTCCTATCTACTAACATCATTCCACCCCCTTGACCTGTCCGTCCTCCCTGGACTGACCTATCTCCTCCCTACCCCCCCCACCTACACTCACCTTTACTGGCTCCATCCCCGCCTCTTCGACTTGTCTGCCTTCTCTCCACCTATCCTCTCCTCTATCCATCCTCTATCCGCCTCCCCCTCTCTCCCTATTTATTTCAGAACCCTCTTCCCCTCCCCCATTTCTGATAAAGGGTCTAGGCCCGAAACATCAAGCTTTCCTGCTCCTATGATGCTGCTTGGCCTGCTGTGTTCGTCCAGCCCCACACCTTGTTGTCTCGGATTCTCCAGCATCTGCAGTACCTTTTATCTCTGACAGTGGCACAGCCTGGTTAATCTGATCTATGTTTTCACATTAAAGCTGCGGCAGGTTTCCCTAATTAACTGGTGATCTAAAATGGTATTTATATATATTTTATTATTACTTATCATCTATTGTTTGGATTCTGGGTTGTCCAATTGGTAACTGTGAGTTTCCTATGTGTCCCAAGTTAATTATTAACTTGCAAGTATTCCCGTAGGCATGGTGATTTATTTTTGAGCTGTTTTTGAGGCTTGGCCTTGTGGTGGATCATAGAATCCCTACAGTGTAGAAGCAGGCCATTCGGCCCATCAAGTCCACACCGACTCTCCGAAGGGCATCCCACCCACCTCCCTACCTTATCCTTATACTTATCATGGCCAATCCACCTAACCTGCACATCTTTGGACTGTGGGGGGAAGCTGGAGCACCCAGAGGAAACCCACACAGACATGGGGAGAATGTGCAAACTCGACATGGACGGTTACCCAAGGCCGGAATCGAACCCAAGTGCCTGGCACTATGAGGCAGCAGTGCCGCCAAATGGATTTGTATGCACCACTAATGGATTTTTGTTAATCTCAGATTGTTTTTCGAACCTGCAAAGTAAATAATAGGCCCTCAAAATTTGTTAGAACTTTCTGCAGAATTTTATTTAAGCATAACGGAAATGCCCCGTAGTATAGAGAGAGAGGCTTTTAGGTTTCATTTTTACTTTGATTGGGGCAGTTCTGTGAATTCCTTGGAATAGGATGACTATATAGACCCATCTCCTGAGAAGAGAAGAATATATAGTGAACTAGGTCACATTTGAGTGAAGTTAGTGTTAGCCCCAGAACAGAAGTGTTGATATAAAACCCCAATGAGGATACTATAGGCTGAGTACATTTAAGCTGTGTGACAGCTCCAGGAAGAAGTTTTCTGCAGTTTCAACCAAAAAGATGAGGCTGAAAGTGTTTTAAACCTACCAAGATTTTAGATACAAAGACTCTGGTGTAAGTATTATGTGAGTGGCAATTTGAGCACTATACCAGGGTATGTTTGGGTATTCTACAAATGGTGTTTTGTTTCTCTTCAATTATTAAAAGTGTGTTTTTGGCTCAATAGGATTATACTATTACTGGGAATTTAAAATATCTTTGAATTTTCACGATAAATAGATGAATTGTTTTGTTCTATTTAACTGAAGTTCTTTTGTTAATAAACTTCTGTTCCAACATCAACTCACAGCAAAACGGCACATCAATTCCCCCTCATTTTAATACACTCCAATATAGAAGGACATCAGTTTGACTGGGACAAAGTTACAGTACTAGGACAAACAATACAAAAACAAGCACGAAAATTCCAGGAGGCCTGGTTTTCAACCACCAATGCAATTAACAAACATGTTGAAATAGACCCCCTCTACATACCACTACGGTACAAAACCGTAAACAAGACAGACCACCATGACACACCTGACCATATAAATTCAGAGTGGGACAGATCAACAACGCTTCAACAGAGGCTACACAGCACTGACGATGTCACCCAGAAGGGAGACGAAACGTTTACAGGAAAACCAGTCAGCTTGGTGAACCAACCAACAAATCCAAACTTCTCTTTTATTATTTAAAGCAAAGTCCGCAGCATTGGATGTTTTTGGTTCCATGAGAAACCACTTTGTTAAAAACAAAATATATCAAGATATGATCTATCAAGCCTTGTTCCTGTCTGGAATCTGACTTCTCTAGTACAACATCATGTGGGATCATAACAATATACATTAAGGAATATAACTGAACATGAGAAAAAACATACACAGCTACTCTTTAAAACACTATCCAAATGCAGCAATATGTAAAAAGGCTGGAGCAGACACTTGAGCACTTTTTCTATTCCCTAATTCCAGGAAACTGTTCTATTTTTAATGTCTGCTCACTTCAGTTCTGAGCTACAATGGGACCTAAACATCAGGCCTATGGACTTTAATTGGTCATATGGTTAGATGCACTCACTGGCACTGGTATGTAAGTCTGAAGCCATTGCTTTGTGCTGTCATTATCCAGTAGATGATCCAATCAGTTGGTGCATACTTCTGACAAACTTGTCACTCTTGTCTTAAACATGACAGTCTATGCAACATAGACATGACCATCCCCTGTTCGGATTATCTTATTCCCTTCAGGGTGCTGAGCTAAATTAGCTTCCCTGTTGGCTCTGTTCCTGATAACAGGAGTTTCAGACTTCTGCATCCTTAGCAGAATCACAATGCACCAGCTCAGCTCATTCCCTCAGGGCACACATTGTTCCTGACAAGAAAAAAATGGTCAGAGTCAAGTTTCACATGTCACTACTTTCCTTGGCCTCATTAGAAATTCTTAGATCCACATCTCTTAGGGACCATCAGTAGCCCATGCAGGTGGGCTTCAATACTGTAGATCATGGCATACATGCCTACCTTTGAAACCTCAAAAAATCTTTCCAAGTATGGGAGCTGACTTATATGCCAAATAGAAAATGTGAACCACCCAGTGTAGGTGGTCATTAGTTTGAAATGTGGAAAAAGCACAACACTGGTGTTTCGAATTAAGTCGGTGTTATGTGTTTTATTCAATGTAGTAATTCTATAGGTATACTTCTAAACACAATCAAAAAGTTTTCAACATCATCAGATATTGGCATCAGGTTCTTTTGGTAACTTCTGAACAATCTTAGTCACCAGCCAGAGCACTAGTTACTTTCACTCCATAAAATGGCGATACCAACTTGCTACTGCTCTGAAATCTTTACCAGTCCACGGTGCATCCGTTCAATTCTGATATTTGCAGATTAAAAAAGTTTGTTGACTTCCAAATTAGGATCGGACTCTGCAAGGGAAATCAGTTATTAAAGTAGGGGCAAATTACTGCAGATGCTGGAATCAGTATTGAAAACAAAAAATGCTGGAGATCACAGCAGGTCAGGCAGCATCCATGGAGAGAGAGCAAGCTAACGTTTTGAGTCTAGATGACTTTTCAACAGATTTCACATCAGCTAACTTTCTCTCTCCAAGGATTCTACCTGACCTGCTGTGATCTCCAGCATTTTTTATTTTCAGTTATTTAAGTAGCTGGACTTGGTTCTCCTTATTATTGTATTAGCTGGCAGAGGGTCAGATCAGATCCTGCAGATGAATGTGTATTCCATACATGTCATGTATTGTAGATCAGGTGAAATACACAAATATGCAGCTTGTTTTTATTCAAAGGGACATTGCACCATTTCCTTGTGGGACAGAGAGGAAGATGCTGCTTGGCCTGCTGTGTTCATCCAGCCCTACACCTTGTTATGTCATTGTGAGACGGATCAGTTTGCAACAAGCAAAGGAACTATTTCATTTAAATACAGTAGCAAATTGCCATTACAAACCTTTTCCTGAGGTTTGAACTCAATCTTGGATCGTTTGGCCCCGATTGTTTGCCTCAACAGCAAGGATTTCTGTTGCTGTGAAAATAAAAGGTCAGAAAACCCAAGTCCAACCCCTGAACCTGCCAACTCTCATTCTCAATGGGGCGGAATTCAGGGTGGCCTGTCATTTTTACATGTGAGGCCCCTAGAGACTATTTAAATGACCGACCGACTCCAGTGAAAGAGGGACTTTGGAGTCTCCAGTTTCTGCAGTGTGAAGATTAGACAGGTCAGAGCAACTATGTTCTCAGTGAATTTCTTTTGGAATGCCAGGGTAGCCCTTTGGAGAGCTGAGCTCCCTCTGTAGGTGTGGTCCCAAGAAATCTTGCGAATAGGGATAGGGATCCTTTGCAACAGTACTTTGGTGGAAAGAAGCCAATCTTTGGGGTTATGGAACAGTATATTCTTGCAGTAAAAGTACATAAACACATTGGGACTGACAAAGAGGTTAAGTAAACGTCCAAAAATCAATTTGCAAAGTTAGAAATGAACAGTCTATTTCAGAGTGCCTCGTCATATAAAACAATTTTGGAATTTGTGCTGCATGATTGATTTTCCAAACATCATTTTATGATAATGATGGACAGCTCCAGCATGTAAACTGAATGGAATTTTTTGTTGACATGTGGAATTAAGCAATTAAGTGAAATATTTGTTTGCATGAGTCATCTAGGACTTTGATTGAAATGTTTATTTTTATGAGGAATTAATTGAAGTAATTTCAATGTACTGGATTTTTATTATCAATGAGAGTTCTTTTTCAGTCGTGACATTGCCAACAGACTGATAACTCAAAGGCATCCTGACAGAAAATAACATTATGCCCATGCTGGGTATTTGGTAATTTGGCAGGGAGAAGGAAGCACAAAAGGTGGTGGGTGTAGTGTATGGGTTGGCACTGAATTGACATTTGAGCTATAAAGGGTCATGAGGATGATTGGTAGCATATATAGGATATCAGGGACCGTGGTAGATGGGTAAATGGGCAAATGGCGTAATGGCTATGGGAGTCAGAGAAGTTGAGAAGATTGGCTCAGGATGGCTTAGATAATATGAGGCATTGAGTGGGATGGGTAGATGTGCATAGTGTTGCATTGTGAGTTTGAGGGACTGGGCAAAGGCAAGATTGATATGGTGACATAGACAGTATATGGGGCTTTGGGAATGGGGAGGATGGTAATAGAATGGTATAACGGACTAAAGGGGATGGGGGCAGGTGTATAGATTGGCAATGATGGAGCATGGAGGGTGAGGGCAATGAGGGGCTGGTGAGTAGGTTGGAGCTGGTCATCTTCAGGCACTGTATCAAAAAAGATAGTTTAAGAAATCAGTCGTGCAGCACAAATTCTACAATTGTTTTATATATTGAAGCAATCTGAAATAGCCAGCATTTCTTTTCTTTAACTTCCTATCTTGTGTTTTCAACAGTTTCTTTTCAGCTTTGCCAGCCCCAATGTGTTTACACACTTCTAATTCACAAGCTTGTTTTTATAAAATCCCCAAAGGTGATTTCTTTCCACGAAAGTATTTTAATTTTTACTTTTAAACTTTGAACTTTCTGCCTAGCCTGCCTTGGGAACCAGATAGCCTGAATCACCTGAACCAACTTCCAATCCATCCTGGCCATTCATCACCCCACCTCCTCCCAACCTCCATCCCCAGAACCAAACGTGGGGAGGGCAAGCAGTATTATTAAAGGTTGGGTTACAAAGATTATGGACGGAGATTTTCTCTCTTCCAGGATATAAATAGCAGCAAGAAGGTTGGAAAACATGGAAAGAATGAAAATTTAGAATTTTGACATTAAGAAAAGCTCTTGCCATTTATGACTTTTGCCATAAGCCTTAAATGGCAACTTCACGATCTTGCTGTTGAGCGCAACTGTCTTTTTCCATGTGTAACTCATGAAAATGTCAAATCACCTTATTTATAAGCCACTTCTAATACTCCTCTCCTTTCCCAAGAAAGGTACAAATCTACAGCATGTAAATCAGAGTGGGTGCCTGGCGCCTGCAGCTCACTGAATGCTTGCCATGGCTATCCTGCAACTATTTCTTCACAGCAATGTTCCTGCGTGCTCGATGGCCAGCATCCTCCTGGACCCTTCATTGGCATCAGCAAACTGCCAGCCTCACCACAACATCTCACCTCCTCCCGGACCAATTTGCTCACCACATCAACCTTCAACACTTCACTTTGGAACTCAGGGACACCTCTGACTTGTATGCTTCTACCAGATCACTTTTGCACACAGGACCAAATGCAGATCTCATGCACCTACACAGGATGCTTTTATGCTGTCATTGGCACAGGCACCTTATGGTGCTTTGCTTGCTTTCTTAACTCGCATTCACTTTATCACTTACTTGGACGTTGCCAACCTCTGAATGGGTCACATTGCTTTCTTAGTGCACAAGGTCTTTAATATTCAATTATTGGCTCTCAGCCTCTGTCAATTGCATTGCTTTTGAGCACAAAGTCTGAGCCAGATAGTTTGTGTTGGTGGGAATTTCTGAACCATGAAGAGGTGGACATATCACTGTTTCGATGTCAATGTCACACCTGAAGCTTATGCTAGAAGTTTACGTGGCCAACACTTATGGCAAGCATGTACTTCAAGCAAATGGCTGTTTGAGAAAGTCAAAGGGAAACAGTTCTTAACAGGGTTAAGGGGTTCCTCAGGCAGTCAGTAGCTACTCACACAGTTAGTCCAAGGGCTTGTCCTATTCCAATCCAAGGATTGGTCACAGTCAGGTACTTGGCCCTAGCAAAGTCTGAGAATTTGTGTCTTGCATTGTGTGGGTTAGGCCTCACTCAGTCCTGCAGATCAAGTACATCCAGCTCAGGGATTACATGTAAGTCATTTGGGGTTCTGTTGACACTTCAGTTCAATGAACTGGCCCGGTTTTTCCAAGCGACAAGTCAAAGTTAGGCTTGAATCTGATGGAAGTGGATGGAAGAGTAGTTACTGGTGATACAGAAGTAAGAGAGATGGTGAGGCATTCCTAGTGAGGGAGTAGGAAATGAAGAGGGCAGGAGGGGTGAGACATTGGGGATGATGCGACTGATGTGAATCACTAAGTGGACATGATCCAGGCAATAATGAGTTGTAGCCCATGAGCTTTGAGATAATGTGTGTGCAATGGTAGAGTTAGTGCAAGTGTTAGGTAACCAAAAGAATAATGTGGTACTTACACTTGGGGCAAGTTTATTGGCCTTGTTTATGCACTGCCATGCACCCTGCATCATTTGGGACTCAGCTGTTTCCTGAGCTGCATTTTGGGTCCAGGCTGGTTGAGCCAGCAGGTTTGTCCCCCGATGGCCACCGGCTGGAGAAAGGGACTACCGTCCTCTCCCCCACCCTGACCTCCAACATCTCCAGGTTCCTGTTTGAGAAATGGGGAGCAAGCTTTCCATATTACTGGCTGACATGCTGAATGTTGCTGGTCAAGCACTACATTATGAGGAGTATTTCCTGACTTGCAGCATCTGAAGTGGTATGCAGCTGGGCTTTAAACATGGCACTAGAGGTTCAAAAGCTGGAAGGTCCCGGCAGTGGTGGACACGTCCACCTTCCGGGATACACGATTCCCTAAGACAGAACATTTACATAACTAACACAGCGAGGAGCAGAAGATTATGTGAGAGAAGTCACTGCCAGTCATGATGGACTGGGTACTATGAGACACATGCAACAAAACGCATTAGTGAAAATGAGAAAATTCTGCCCTAACAAGATGTAGATGTAAGGGATTCCTCCTTTGAGATCTGCCTGCACATTCTTATGACATTATCACAATTGGTTTTTAAGGCAGGCCCTGTATTAGCCCTTTCAGGCACTGACACTATTACAAAATAATACATAGCTGCTACCTACCTTAGGTATTCTGTCAAATGCAACAGAGACCTTCGGACTTGATAATACCACAAGACTGTCATCTTTTCCGGTGTTATCCCACTCCACTTCTCCAGTGTGCCATTTAAATGGAAACTTTCTCTCACATTCCTTGGCTTCAATCCAAGTGTCAGTCTCAAGTGACTAGCAACAGGGATAGCTGTGGGAGTCAGACCTGTGACTCAGAGGAAGGGCTGCTATTTATATATAAATGTAAGTGCGGGAGCATCATCAGGCTGGCAGGAAGAGGCTTATCAAAACAATGAAGAGGAACTATTTTGGGAACCAATTACTGCAAAGTATAGAATTCTAGTGGATGGAAGCTTTGAAATATTATCTCACATTTTCCATTTTGGGGAGGGAGGTGAAAGTTTACAAGATTCTTTTACATATGCATGACCTTATATGTGAGTACAAACTAATTGTCCCAAAAATTTTCCATGTTATTTCTTTATCCATTCACAGGACAAGGGTGTTACTGACCATCCCTAATTGCCCAGAGGGAAGTTCAGAGTCAACCACATTGCTGTTGGTCTGGAGTCACATGTAGGCCAGACCAGCTAAGGATGGCAGTTTCCTTCCCTAAAGGACCTTAGTGAACTAGATGAGATTTTCCCAACAATCGATAATGGGTTCGTGGTTATCATTAGATTCTTAATTCCAGATATTTTATTGAATTCAAATTCCACCATCTGCCATGGTGGAATTTGAACCCGGGTCCACGGAACGTTATCTGCATCTCTGGATTAATAGTCCAACAATAATACCACTAGGCCATTGCTTCCCCTCTGCATGGGATAGGATTATCTCAGTTACTCTTGTTTCATAGAGTACCTTCTACTGATTAGGATGTCGCCTCTTGGGGAATTCTAATACCAGTATTGCCTTTTAGCCTCTTAGTGAAAGGTTTTCTATGACTATTACACTTTCACATTACTCTGGTGTATTCTGTAATTTCTGTAATTGGCAAGCAGTTGACCTATTTTGCAAAGTCATGCCAGACATTGATTAAAAGGGAATTGTATGCATTGAAAAGAGATAAAGTTATTTTCAATGAAAGGCGCTATGCAGGCAATTAAGAATGTGGATGTGTTGATAATGAAGACTGACTGTTTGGACAGAAAGATGATTAAAGTGGACTCCAAGATTTTGCATGTATTTTTCTCCCCAGCTCATCAATTTAATAGAATTTGATGATAGTTTCATAATTCTTTTATTTCAAGATATTAATTGCCTAATGATGAATCTGGTTCAATTCTAGCAGGTTTCAGTTCTGCCTTTATAGTTAAGGTATTTTGAGATCCAAAGAAAAATTGGAGATAGCGCACCGCATCTTCCAAGGAAGGGCAATTGCGACTCTGCTCCTACTTTTTTGCCCCATGACAGGGCCAAGATAACCAAACTCAGACTCTTCAGAAATTTGAGTGACCTTCCATTAGAGTCCATCTTCATAGCACAGATGCATCAGGGTGAAGTCAAGCCATGCCCACTTTTCCCAGTGCTAGCTCAGTATTCTGGTCAATCTTCATCCACTAACATATAGAAAAGCTTTAGGACATTTGAAATGCTTTTCTGCAGGTTTGGGGGTGATTGTGAGTGTGGTAAATGGGTAAGTGGATAAGGTGGCAGGGTGAAGAGGGTGGCATGGCAGTTGGTGAATAAGTGGAAGCTGAATAGGTTGGGTAGAGAGCCAACTGTGTAGAATGGCAGGGTGAGGAGGGTGGCAATGGTGTGTAGACTGGCAGGTTGGGGATGATGCCAACTAGTTAGCGTGGCAGTTTGGAAGGGTGATAGAAAGGTGGTAGTGTGCTGAGATTAAATATGGGAAGAGTTAGAGTGTTGGAGAGTCAGGAGGTATCAGACAGTCAGGGAATGTGTTACTGGCGCGTCCGGAGGAAGACAGTTTTGCAGTTAACAAAGTTAGACATGGTGTTAGACATTTCCTAGATAATTAACCAGTAAGTCAGATCTCTTCCAAGTTTAACTCATAGTCAGAGATACTCATGCAGGAGCTGGGATATTGTCCATTAGAAGTTTAAACTTCCTAGCAATCCCATGGATCAGTGTGTCAGGACATTTGAGGGGCTCCAAAGCATATTCTTGGGGATACCTCTGGTCTCTGACCATTGGAGACCAGAGATCTGAATCAGAGAAATGTGTTTTAGTTTTACCTTTACAATGATGAATAGAAGAATGGAGAAGAGGTATTTTTGAAGCTCCAAAAGAACAAAATCTGACCGTTGCACAGGCAATGATCTGCGTCACAGTACTCACTAAAATAGAAACCAGAAAATTGGGAGAGAGAGAGAAGTTGAAGGCTGACAGTAACAGATATATTTTGACCAGAAAATTAAGAAATTAAAGAAATGCTGTGCGGAGTAGGGTAGTAGTATTCTTTGAAATAGTGAAATAGCATCTTAAAGTCACCTGAACAATGAATGAGATAGAGTCATAGAGTCATGGTCCTGTACAGCGTGGAAACAGACCCTTCAGTCCAACTCGTCCGTGCTGAGCAGATATCCTAAATTAATCTAGTCCTATTTGCCAGCATTTGGCTCATATCCCTCTAAACCCTCCCAATTCATATACCCATCAGATACCTTTTAAATGTTGTAATTGTATCAGCCTCCAGCACTTCCCCTGGCAGCTCATTCCATACACACACCACTCTGGGAGTTCTGTCTGTGATTAGAAGAGATTATGAAATAAAGAATACCAATGCAGAAAGTCCTAAAATGAAGTGAGCAAAGTTACAAGATGGTAATTTATCAGACTCATGAGAAATAAAGATACTAGATATTTGAAAGATTTCAAATTTATTGCAGTATTTGCCTCACATGCAAGCACCATTACGGCTCTGCCCTTTCCATGTACATTTGCAGCACCTGATTATTATTCTACATTCATACTTTCCAGTATGAATATCCCACACACATCCTTCAGTGCTTGCTTAATATCCCTCAGATATGCTGCAGCATTTGCTTTATGTCCCTTATGCACACATCAATATTTGACTAATAGCCCTCATTCAAGAAGTAGTGTTTGATTAATATTCCTAATATAAGCTGTTGTTTATTTACTGTCCCTAACAAAATATAGTCTTTGATTAATAGTACAATTGAAAAAAGGAAATATCTTTTCATTCAGAGGTATTTCTATTTAAGAGTATGTTTCATATACATAAAATTAATTTGGATAACATTATCTTAAAAAAAAGCAAAATTACACACCATGATGGAAATTCATGGTACCTGTTTTGTTGACTAAAGAAATCAAAGATCACTGTTCAAGGTTGTCTCACTGATTTGCTAAATAATGTCAGATGTCAATATCACATAAAGGCTGATTGATAATGGTGATAAATCTTAAACAGAGATGATAGTGTCAAGTGAGGATGATTATAGTGAGAATAAATTGGACAAGAGATTTGTTAAGACTATTTAACAAAGTTAGACTGCTTGGCATTTCTATTTTGTCCATGGAATGTCACCAGAAAGAAGATTACTGCATTTAGATATAGTGCAACAAGCAATATTGGTTTAAGTGGCATGAAACATGGTCAAACAATATACTAAGATGCTGTATGCTCCATTTCAGGAACTGACTATAAGTATTTTTAATTGCGGATTGCGGAGTATGGATTTGTCTAATCCTTGAGCACGGGAAGGCTTTTACTCCCCTGATTCTTCCTCCACCCAGCTCCTGTACCCTGCCCTGCATTGGCCCCAAATTGAGGCAAATTGAGTTTCTCATCTCAAACTGTCTGGCGGATTGGTCTGTTTTCAGGAAACCAGCCACTTTTCTTGTCTAAAGTCCTTTTATTGTGAAAAGACAAGGTTATCTATGGACTTCTTTGCCCAGCACTTAAATACTGAGGTAGTAAGAAATGAGCGAGTAGCTCTCCAAGCGAACCCATCCAATGATTTAACTTCTCACCACCTTTATCCGCAACTCATGAGAGGGGATAATACCAGAATTAGATAGTTTGGTTTTAAGGGGCTTGAGTAAAAGCAAATAGGTCAAATTTTACAACAGATGATACTGGAGGAAATGAAGTTTAAAGGAAATATGAATATTTTGGCAATGATACAGGCAGTTTGAATATAGGGCACAGGAGATGGTTGTGAATATGGGTGGGAGAGTTTATATGAATGTTAAAGATTAGGGAAGTTATGAGTGTTAATTGAATATCAATTGGGTGTTAACAGTAGTTAGGTGATAGGTATTAATTGAAGACTTTCCTCCTTTTTCTTTATTCTTTATTTCTTGGGATGGGAACATCTTTGACAAAGCCAGCATTTGTTGTTCAGCCCTATTAGCTCTTAAAATGAATGGCTGGCCAGGCCATTTCAAGCAGTAAAGAATCAGTCACATTGTTGTAGGTCTGAAGTCACTTGAAGACCAAACTGGGAAAGGGTAGCAGATTTTCTTCCCTTAAGGGGATTCAGATGAGATAGATCACCAATCAATAATAATTGCCATGGTCAGCATTACTAAGACTAGCTTTATATTGCAGATTTATAAATTAAATTTAAATTCCATCAGCTGCTGTCGTGGGATTTAGACCCATGTCCCCAGGGTGTACTATGTGTCTCTATAATTAAGCTTGCAAGTGAATACTAGTCCCCAGTATTCTACCCTTCATCACCTGGCTATCTGAGTTTTGAAAATAAGGGCATGAATTTGGAGGAATGTAGACAATGGGAAAAATGATGAAGATTGAAATTACTGAAAATTATGTCATTTATTACACATTAGGGACATGAAAAAGACATTCTCAAGAATACACAATTAACAAAAGGGTTTCAAAGAAAAAGTGAGAACAGTGGAACAAAATGAGGCACTTTATGTTGATGTTGAAAGGGTGAAGGGAAGAAGCCAAGGTGTATACTGTAATGTGGTATTATGTGATTAGATATTGTGGAGTATAGCCAGGAAGAGAAGCAATAATCAGGAGGAGGTGCTAGTCAATGTAAGTCACGTTTCGATGATTATTGGTTATTATTATGATCTTCCATAAGATGATGGATTGCAAGGGCCTCAACCACCTTTGGAGGAGTTTGGAGTTGATCATTTGCTGGTAGATTCTGGAGATGGGATGGTTCATACCCAATGGAAGAAAAGTGGATTGAGTGAGGGTTAGGGTTAGGGTTAGTCTCCAATGGGTGAATTAGCAGGAATACTGTATCAGTTAGTAGTCCTTATTCATTAGCAGGGAGTTGTGACCCATATAAATGTTGGAGAATGGTGAATGTCCTTTTCAAGCTTGTTCAAGGTAGAACTCAGGCCCACATCAGTAGCAAGGAGAAAGAAGATCAAAGGAGATATGATATGTTAGGCAAGGATCACAGGGCAAAATGCTGGAGAAGAAAGAAATGAGGTCCTGTTGCCTGATGCTGATGCACTGAGAAGAGAGCAAAAGAAATAGAGGTCATGAGCTCACATCATCATCAATCACCAAAATTTGCACAGGTGGACACAAAACAAATATTTGGTCACGTAGGTACAGGCAGATATTAAGAATTCCATAAGCAATGAAGAGGTCAAAAGATGAGAAACACAAAATATTCTCTCCTTGCGATCTGAGGACCTACATTGATCATGAAGTCAATTTAGAGACAATGCAGCTATGTGCATCCAAGAGCCAATATGTGTATTCAGGGGAAATAGGATGGATTTGGAAACTAGTGGCAGACCATAATATCAACTGAAGTAGTGGATATGGTCCAATAGATTCAGGGAATCTCAAATCAAAATGCAAATTAAGTCAAGAAATATTATTGAGAAGATTTGCAGCATATAGTTCCTCCAATGTGGTATTAGTTTGCCAAGTGAGAACATGATTTAAGTTAGGTGACCCATAGAGAAGCCTAACTCATACTCAAGTTACTTTTTACTGACAACTTGCATTGATATGGTGCCTGTATCACAGCCATTTGTGTTCAAAAAAATCAAATTGCATATGGAGAAGTAACCAAAAGCTTGGTGAAAGGTGTTGATTTTATGGAATATCTTGAGGAAGAGAGGCTCAGGGAAAATTTAGAGAGCTGAAGACACAGCCACCAATGGAGGCCAAATGAAAGCAAGGATGTGCAAGAAGCCTGAATTGGAAAAGCACAATGATCTCTTTGTGTGGTGTCCTTTCGAATTGGAAGCCTGTTGCACAGCAGAGCTTACATAGTCATCGTGCAGCAAATTTCCTGGTGCCATGCTCAGATGAGTTTACACAAGTGAGGACAATGTCTTGAAACTTTTTGTCTCCTTTCTTAGACATCAATGGATCCACCACTGATTGATTTTGTTGTGGTAGATATTGAAAGGTAGCCGTTGCTCACTGTGTGATAGAATGCAGTAAAGAAGGGCTTTGAGTGATACAGAGGTACCACCCAGCACCTTACCCCAGTCTAAAAGCCCTGCCACCAGGTTTGCTTATTAATCAGGGGAAGTCCATTATTTATGGTTATGGTTTTAAAGGGGTTAATACCAACATTACATTGGATCCACCCAGTTTATGTCCCCACACATAACATGTTGGTAGAAATAAAAGTTCTGCTGTAGCTTTTGGAGAGAGCAGATCTATCTATAACAGCTCCCTAAGGTGCTAATAATTATGTCTTGCCAAATATAGCTGTATTTATTACTATTTTTAATAATCCTTCTTGTTATCGAAGAAGAGCATTAAATCTGTAGATGATCGAGAGTGGTATATTCTTTATGACTAATCAACAAATACATGCAACATGAATCAAAGGTAAAAGGGGATAAGATGGCAGCAAACTACCTCAAAGCACACTTATCAAGTACCACATACTGATAGAGGTGACAAATACCAGGAGTGGTCACCTGAGAGGAAATCGTAGGGTTGCAGCAGTGCAGATCAGACTCCCACATTGAGGAAGAGAAATCCAAACAAAAAGAAGAAATTTCAAGCAAGTGATTTCACCACATTAAGAGCATCAGCAATTTAAGACACAGACAGTCAGCAGCTGAAACATAGTGACCCAGAGAGACACAAGAGCAATAGTGGAAGCAGCAAAAAGCAAGCTCAGAACTCTAAAGGAAAAGTTTCGTTCATTTGTTAGTAACAAATGCTGGGGCAAGAATATGGGATAGGAAAAGGGAGAAAAGTTAAGCACACTTACAAAATACAGAGATCTTAGCAAAGGACGCTCTGAGGAGCCACTGGAGGTTCCAGGAAGTAAAGATATTTTTTGAAAAAAAAGTGCAAAAACCAGAAAGGAAAGGGAGTGTAAGGAGAGTCCTCACCTCTCATAATGAGCATCATTGCCATCCATATTAGAATTCAAGCAGTGAGACTGTAGTGAAAGGGCCCAAAATGAAATTTAGACCAGGGCCACAGAATGAGAAAGGCCTCAGAATTTATTTAAGCTCCATAAGAACAGATGTAGATAAATCTAGTGAAAACATCTAGCAGAAGAAGAAAAGCCAAGAGAAAGTTTGAAAAGGACGGGACTCAATATTAGAGCCATGATTTTGGATTAAAGATTTATACATATACTGCAACCAGAGAAATTTACTTAAAAGCTTGTTCAATGAAAATTGCTTAGTGTTGTAGAATGAGTCAATTTTGCCTGGGAAGAAGTAGGAAAACCCCATCTTTGCTGCTGAAGGCCAGAAAATCCTGGAAAAAACCTGGGCAGTCACTATTTTGATCATGACAATGAAGGGAAACCTGAAAAAAGTGCAAAAGTCCAGTGAGCAGAGCAGAGACACAACATTACTAATGAACAGCTTTAAAGAAACAAAATCATAACTTGCTGGAAAAACTCGGCACGTCAGGCAGCATCTGTGGAGAGATGGCATTTTGGGTCCAGTGACCTTTCTTCAGAATAGGTTTAGGGAGCTTAAAATCAGTAAATTACTACAGATCATTCAGAGAAACAATTTAAAAGCTTTATTGAATAAATCAACACCGTATTACAGAAATATAAAGTTAAAAGACTGGCAAACAATGAAAATACTGCAATAGTGTTATGCTACAAAGTCTAGCAACTACCACAGTCATCCCATTTAAAACAGCATTAATGAATACAAGAACACAAGCTTAAAGAATAGCAGATTTAAAGCAATGTTGAAATTTCATAGATTTAAAATGTCTTTACAGAAGTAAGATTAATCATCATGTTGGGAAGAAATTGAAAAAATATACTTCTAAGCAGATTCAATGTTGTAAGATACAGCATTGTCTCAAATTCAAACACCGAGTACAGATATAGGACACTGTTAAAGAGCTGTAAAAAAGGAGGTTACACTCACAGACTTTAATATGGTTCAGCAATCTCCTGTATCTTTGGTGATAACTAAGGCATTTATATGGGAAATTGATGATCCCAACAATCCAAGATTCACTGAACCTACATCCTGAATATCACAAAGTACAAAAAGTCCTCATGTGGGAAAATACCACAAATCTTGCTTATTTCATAATAAGCCTCCATACCTGTCTTTTCAGCCACGACCATGCAGTTTGTAGCTGCAGCTTACCACAAATAAAAATAAATTATTTATAAATAGAGGAAAGAAAGATTCAGGAGAACACTGACATGAAATGAAACAGCTCAAGACACAAAACCAAAGCTTGTTCAGTCCTGGCAGCCAGAACTGATGGATTGATCCCGCGCAGTGAACCCACAAGTTATCGGGAACACAGTATTGGGAGGGAAATGGCTATTTGAAATACATTGTAAATTTCATGCTGCAGCTGACAGCAAAGGAACATAATAGTTAAAATGCAAAGCTAAAACCACTTTGTTTGAATCTTTCTCACTTGATTCCTTGAATAAATTGGTCAGATTTGAAAATGAAATGCAATTGGGAAGGAAAGATGTTTTGGTAGTTATATATGTCTGTCTCATCTGCAATTAAAATGCCTCCATCATAATTAAATTAATTCTTTAAATGAGTCACTACTGGCAATATCCAGGGGAAAGGCAGTTAGCTCCTGTCAAACAGAGAAAATTATAGTGACTTAATGCAACTAATTCAAGACTTATGTGCTTTCTATTTCTACCTTAGAATGTAACTGTTTATTAACAATTTCAACATTAGACAAGGATGGCCTTCACTTCAAAACTACTTTTGTTTTGACTGATATTTAATATGTTAAAAGTCACAGGTCTAAATCACTGAAGGATGCGGGAGTGAACCTATATTGGACAGGATCTAAAATCACAATTGTGATTGGGATTGCGATTCAGATCTATAATGCAAACAGCACTGGATTTCTTTCCTCTCTCTTGCAAGACAGGGTGGCTCACAAAGAGAGGCAGCTGGAACTCAAATGGTCAGGATGGGGAATAGGATTTGGTTATTGCAGGGATACATAACAGTGGTGTTCAGGTACCCTCTGATATGAATTGGAGGGGTTTAGATTGATCCTGGGGAGCAGAGTTCCCAGATAGCTTGTTGGGCCTGATCGAAACTCTCTTGCCTCTCCTGGTCCACAAGTGCTGCTACAAAAAGCTCTTACTTCATTGATAAATTGCATCTCCTTGTTGCTGCTGGGTCCTGAGGTTTGGGAAGTTACAAACAGAATGACTGTTCAAATGAATTCTAATATTTAAATGAGCAATTCACAACTCATGGCAAATAGGTCAGACCCCAGCCTGATTCTGTCCAGAAATTGGTGGGGGTCTCTAGTTTGACCTAGGTTGCTTTACTTTTCCAGATTTATTTGCATTTTGGTCCCTGATACAACCCCTACTTATTGTTTCTTTTTTGGAATTAAGGTGCAGCAGATAGTGCCTCGCTGGGGACTTCTCTCACAAGGACCATCACAACTAAATCTTAAGTATAGGTATTCATTGTGAAATGCTTGGTACTGAATGGAAAGGAAACATTGGCCAATTTTACTAGTTATAGCAGAGTGGTCAGTTTCAACATGCTTTCAAATTTAGACAACCCAGTTGAAGATCAACTAAATCAAACAGAGCAGTAATTTAGTTCTAATGTTTATGCTGTTTGCAGGGTTCCCCTGCTGACCTACACAAAACCACCAGAGCTAAGCCCACCTGCACTTGCCTGGATCAATCTGCCCCTAGCTATTTAATAGACAGGGAGGTACCAGTGAATCAAACAGCTTGCATCTCTCCTGCCCAGCAGTACGACAGTGCTGCACACTGCTAGGATTGCAACAGCTTTCTCGATGGCATTCAGCAATGAACAATTAAGACTGGGAGTTGAGTCCAGGGTCTCACCAGGGCCAGACTGCAAACCCCTGGTGAAGAAGGGGAGCTGGACGGTGGGGGCAAGAGTCAGCAGAACAAAAGGGAGAGCATGGGGATGTCTACACTTCGGGAAGTCTTTGAATGGCACATGCTGCTGAAGCAGGCGTAACCCAGCACCAACCCATCCAGCAGGCTGACAGTTCTTGCTGAGAATAGTGGATAACAAGCATGGGGCTGGATGAACACAGCAGGTCAAGCAGCATCATAGGAGCAGGAAAACTCGACGTTTCGGGCCTAAACCCTTCATCAGAAAAATCTTTTTTCTGATGAAGGGTTTAGGCCCGAAAC
>JAHRHZ010000025.1:26515460-26592859 GCA_024137785.1 Ginglymostoma cirratum | reverse complement strand
GTTTCGGGCCTAAACCCTTCATCAGAAAAAAGATTTTTCTGATGAAGGGTTTAGGCCCGAAACGTCGAGTTTTCCTGCTCCTATGATGCTGCTTGACCTGCTGTGTTCATCCAGCCCCATGCTTGTTATCTCGGATTCTCCAGCATCTGCAGTACCTTTTATCTCTTGCTGAGAATAGTGTTCATTTTTAGCAAAATGATGAACATGATCAACTTGGAATGAAGGGTATGAGGCGACAGTGGTAACTGGATACTGAGTTGGATGATCCACCATGATCACATTGAATGTGGAGAAGGTTTGAAGGACCAAATGGCTTACTGCAGCTCCTATTTCCTTTATTTCTATGCTACCAGTCTGGAGACCTGGCATAAGCATCTGCTGCAAAAGTGCATCAGTTTCACCAACTTGGCCTACTTAAGGGCCTCAAATGCACCTTGGACAGGTGAGCTGTGGCAATTGTTCCTTACCATGAGTAAAATAGCTGTAGGACAAAGAGAGCAAGGGGGTAGGCCTCAGGCACAGAGAGACTGACAAGCTGCTCAATTATGTATTCCTTCCCACCTGACATCCTGCTTCTGAAAGAAGCACAAATTTCTGGCCTGACTGTGGGATTGTCTCAGTGCTGCTCACCTACTCATAAACTAACAACCTAAGTGATCAGAGGATCACAAAGAGGATCCTTTTTAAGACAAGACAAAAAAAGTATCATTAATTGACCAGAGTATTGTTTGCTCTTCTCACTAGATGTCACATTATTAAACCCAGGAGATTAGGCTTTAAATTGGGATGAATGTTTGAACATTTTGCTTAGTTTAAGAAAAATGACTTCTGTGATAAATATGATTAGAGGGCTCTAAGTGGCTGCTACAGTCTCAGAGTTTGGATTCGTCCTCCTTTGAACATGAATGGATCCTCTCTGTTTCTTATGATATTCCATTGTTTAATACCAACTGGTCTGTGGGCAATTTCCTGGGAATTGACAGTGCGAAGTGTTTCTGGAAAAAAGTAGACGGAAAATAAAGTGGTGCTTGTTTATCAAGAACGCCGTCTAGCCTCCCAAGGGAAAGAGAAAAGGTTTTGTTTTATATATTGTTCCTTTCACTACGTTAGGATGTCCCAAAACACTTTACAGCCAATGAATTACTTTTGAAGTGTAATCGATGGTGTGATGCAGAGAATGTAGCTATCAATTGCAGTCAACAAGACCCCAGAAGCAGAAATGTGATTATAACCCAATAAACTGCTGTTGTGATGTTGACTGAAAGATAAATATCAGCCAAGACACAGAGAACAACTCACCTACTTTTCTTGACAATAGTGCCAAAGGATCTTTTATACCCACCTGAGTGGGCATAAGAGGCCTCACATTTATGTCTCATTGAGAAAGTAACACATCTGATGGTGCAACACTCCCACTGCACTGGAGTGGAGTGTCCACTTTGAGTTATATGCTCAGGACCTTGTGTGGGGACTTGAATCCTTAACTTCTGAGTCAGAATGTACAAAATGTTTCTGAGAAAGAGTAGTTGCAAATAAAATGGTTCTTGATTAATTGGAATGCAGTCTAACAAATTGAGGATCACCGTTAAACCAAATGAAGTTCTAATGGTGATCAGCCTCCACGGGTTCATCTCCATACATCTCATCAACTTCATTCCATTTCCTTCAGCATTTTGTTCAGAAGATATCAAACTGAGGTTTTCCTTTCCCATTTGCTCCTCCAAACCTCTCTGCCAACTTACAATGGACTGGCAGACGCTCTGTCATTAGTCTCTCTAAGGTTGAATCATCCCCTTTAGACCATGAGTGAAGTTGGTGCACTGTATAAAAGCAGGGATTAGAATCCTATTAAATCAACAAAATTTAAATACTCCCCAGTGAAAGAAAATACTTAAGAAAATTGGTTTTCAAAGCACAAGCTAAACAAAACACAGCATCGGGTGTAAGGAATGTGACAGGAAGACAGAATTTTCCAAAGAAAACTGAAGAGAGATGTAATTTATCTGGCTTCGCTTGAACCAGTTGATTATTATTCAAAATCTGGTCTCAGTGATAACTGTTCTCGTGAGTGTTCTGCAGCTGATACAAGAGCTTGAAGAGATTTGAATGGAGCTACTTAGTGTGTATCCTGGGAAGCAAATATAATGATAATTTAAGCCAAATCTAAAAAATAATTAATTGAGAAACACGTCAAATTAAACAAATGTCTCAGTCAAATGAGAACCTTGACCCTACACCATGTCACCGGACAGTGATTTGGCCTGGATTAGCCCATTAGGGACCACAACATGCTGTCCACTTAAGAATGGCAGACAGGTGAACAGTTGAGGCCGGAGGGCCAATAGGAGGTGCTTCAGCACAGAAAGAGCTATAGCCTGCCAGTGCAGTTAAGGGAGAGGGAAGGTATCTCCATCTTGAGGCACCTCAGACAACTTTAAATTCCTTTAAAGATATAAAACAAGGACCACAGTTGCTGAGCTACCTCTGAGGAGCGGGAGCCCCTCCACAGATTGGCCTACAGCTATAGTCAGTAGATAATGGCAGATGCAGTGGTGGGACTTTGCCTCAAAGGCATTGTGGGCTGCTGACCCTGCTGAGAGGCCGTTTCCTGCAAACCAGCTGCTGAGCACCCAACTCCAGGGGAAACTGGAAAATTTTACTGGGTCCCTGATAATTAAATTATTCGAAGAAAGTCTACGCACCACTCGCGGGCATTGCCCCTCCACCCTCAAACCACCATATAACAGCCAAAACAATGCCCCTGCTAGTCTGCCACACATTGTTATATCAGTTCAAGCATCCCCCCCAATGTCATCTAATCCTATAAAATGGAAAGGTAACAGAAAGGAAGTAAGGGGATTATCTGATAAAATTAACAAAATACAGGTCTAATAATTCCGTTACAAACTTAACGTAAAAGACATAAATTAATGACATATCAAACACAAGGATCTACTACAGTAAACCGGGAATAAAAAGGACAAATTTCTCAAACTAGCAAGCAAAGATCCAGTAAAGGTGAATAATGAATGAAAGTTTCCTGTAATTGGAGTCAAATTAATGATAGTGCTGTGGCTTGGACTCAAAAAACAGATCATAAACAGTGATCTAGCTGTGCCACTGTGCACCACCATTTATTACAGGACACATCTCAGTGTGAAAAATTGTATCAGGTAATAATTTGAATTTTTTTTCCACTTAATAATTTGGATTCCATTCAAAGTATAGTTGAAACTCATTTTAAAATTTGATCTCCTTTATAGCGTAAGCATTCATCCCCTCCGGAGAACATACTATTTCTTGTAAATTGTTGCACAGATCCGTCTTCAAAATGGATGAAACAGTAAAAAGAAAGAACTTGTCTTCTGTAATATCTTTATTATGCCTTAAGAATGTTACAAAGTGTTTCAACAGCTAATAAATTACTTTTGATGTATGTCTACCGTCACGTGGTTAAACATGCTGACAAATTTGGTCCAGACAAGTCCCAGCAACACAAATGAAATGATTGACTGATTAAAACTCTTTTTGATCTTGACAGCTGAAGGAGAAGTTGAACTGGACATCTCCTCATTCTCTAAGTAGTGCTGTGGCATACTTTGTGGGCAACTGGTCAAGCAGCAGACATGACCTTGGCTTAATACCTGAAAGCAATACTTCTGACAAGCCAAGATTCCTCCTCACTGCACTGTGGATAATCTGCACGAATTCTTTGGGGACCTTTGGCCCATAACATGATGATGTATAACCTCCTGACATCTAGGTAGCATTCTAACAACACTATCCAATTCTCTATCTTACAGCCCTTTGTGATAACCCTAAAATGTGAAATTCACGAAGAGCTGTCATAAGCACTATTAAATACGTGTTTACTGATAAATGACCTAAATGCAATTTTCTGAATGACTAGCTTTCATGTGAATCAAGTTTGAACATTTCCTTGTTTGATGTGTTCCATTCTCAGTAAGAAAATGCTCTAATCTTAGTCCATGCTGACATTTACACCCAATAATCTCCTGTAGACCTATTTTATAATTGTTGTTCAGGTCACCTACAGGCGAATTGTCTAATAAATAGCCCTAAGACACTTTTGGTATTGTTAATCCACATGGCCTGACAGATCAAATGTTCAATGATGATGATGGAGCAATTGACTGGTTGAATTGTCTCAGCCCTCAGCTGAAAGATTACTTGGATATCAAATGGTTGGATTAGAAGAGAAGAGTGAACAAACAAAAACATCACTTCCGCTCCTCTGAAGAATTAACAGGAATTTCTATCTTACATGTTTTATCTATTTTCTCTCACTCCCTTTAGGATCAAAGTAATTAGTTGTGAAAGTCAACGCAGTCTGCTTGTTCTCATACAATACCTTCATACTGATCAGTCCAAGTATCATATGTAACTGTACTTGAACGTTACAGTTTTAATAACTCTCTGCAAATAGATATATGTTAGTAGAATAAGGAATGTTACAAGAAAACTTATATAAATCATTGCAATTAAATATTATTTTTAAAATTTTGCTGCATTTTAATGTGAATTTTACACTGTGAAGCTGCTGTTAACTGCACTTATATTAACAAAATAACCATTGGTCTGTTTGTTCTATAATAGTTTGTAATTACGGTTGTTGCTGAATTGAGCTATACGTTCTCTAATAAATGTAAACCTTAGCACTGATTGCTGCTAATTATTAGGGACTAACCTATTTATTGAACCCAATTTGCTTATTGACATTAGGATGTATGAGCAGAGGCTGTTTTAAATGCAGTCATTAACCATACAAATCAGCCTGTTCACAGAGTGCTTTTGAATTAAGCTTCAACCATGCAATCATTGGACATGGAGCAATTTATAACGCCATTAGCAACACTCACGAAGGTTACAGGCATCAAAAATTGCTCAGTTGTAATTATTCTTAATGGATACAAGGAATAAACTGACGTAGGACAGCTTATTCATTAGATTCAATCAAAGTTGATGGCTATGAAAAAATAGATTCTGTTCTTACCAGCAGTAAATACTGGACTGTGTGCACCCATTAAAAATACTTCCATAATACCTCTTACTTTTTTTACTTAACACAGTTTGCTCACTTGTGTTTTAGAAGGTTTTGTGTTAATTTTCAAATCAATATGTACTTACAAAGGTTTTTTTTTTGTTTGAGTAGGAGTTGGACTTTATGGATCCCTATGCCTTGTGTTCCTGTGCTTCAATGGTTTTCTGGTTTTGGTCATTTCAAACAATATTTGTGAAAACACTGCAAAGACTTTAGATCAATGAAGAAAACTCTTATATGGACATTTTCACACGAATAGGCAGTTAATTCCTTGTTCTGCGGAACTGATGAACTAGAAGGAATCTTCTTCCTAACTTCACATCCAATCATGCTTGAAATGGATCTTTACAGGGTTTGTTGAGAAGTCCTAACCAAACTAGGAATGAATTCCAGCAGCAATACAGCATATCTGTAGGGTTACTGATCCTTTAATAATCATGATTACTTATATCAGAACTGAAGTAGTATTTCAACGTTAAGTTGAGAGCTATGATTGTCAGATAATGATATACTAATCTCACAGGATGCTCAGGGTGTCATCTACATTGATGTATTCAATCAGGTGCAGAATGTTCTTCAGGATGGAAAAGATTTGGGCAGAATTGTACATCCACAAGTTATTTTAAAACCCACATAGATTAATCAAAGGTACTTTTAAAGTTGCATTGTTCTATTCAATCTATGCCATGAATGACTTAACGTAAGGGATTTCCACAGTAAACGTGGTAGCTAAAATCAGAGAATCTCTACAGTGCAGAAGCAGGCCATTCATCCTATCAAGTCACCACTGACCCTCTGAAGAGCATCCTACCCAGAACCACACCCTCCTACCTTGTAACCCGGCATTTCCCATGGTTAATCCACCTAGCCTGTATATCCCTGGACACTATGGACAATTACCTTGGCCAATTTACCTAACCTGCACATCTTTGGACTGTGGGAGGAAACAGGAGTACCCAAAGGAAACCCAGTGCACATGCAGTGAGAATGTGCAAACTCCTCACAGACAGTCACCCAAATCTGGAATCAAGCCTAGGTCCCTGGCTCTGTGAAGCAGTTGTACTAACCACTGAGCCACCGTAGAGGATGCTATCATCGGGTAGAGGGAATTTTAATTTTAATTTTTTTTTGTTTGCTTGCCAAGTGATTCACATTCATATCTAGAGTGAGTTTCCACTTTCATACTGCCCTGTAACCAACTAGTAAAAGGTGTTATGATAGCCTCCTCTATTCTATTAGCTGAGGACTCAAACACCAGCAAAGCCAGTAACTGTCAAGTGCAGAACACACAATGATAATATTCCAAGACCTAAGATCATAGGATTGAATCAAAAAATTATAGAATATTAAACCACAGAACGAGGCCTTCAGTCCATCAATATAAGATTAGATTTTCTTGGACAGAATTTGCAGGTTTTATTATTGTTATTTTTGTCTATGATCGAAGTGTTTTCATGTGTGAGTTGTATGTATTTTCTTATCCTCTGTGCAGTTTGTCCCATGTTGAGTGCTCCAGAAGTAAGGTTTTGTATATTTTAAGATAAAGAAGATTATAGATTTTCATTCCAAACATTCCCCCACCCCCCCCCCAGGTTTAAGACATAACACATCATACAAACAAGCAAAAACACAAAGATTGAATACAGATAAAGAAAACAAAGTTACAACATGAGATAACAAGGTGTAGAACTGGATGAACACAGCAGGCCAGGCAGCATCAGAGGAGCAGGAAAGCTGAAATTTCCGGTCTGGACCCTTCTTCAGAAAATTTTCTGAAGAAGGGTCCAGACCCGAAACAAAGTTACGGGTCTGAATCAAAGTTACAACCTGTGATTGTCTCAATCTCTTCCAAAAGAGGCCTGTAGTTCCTAGATGAGTTGATGTTTCAGTGGGAATGGAGAACCTTGCACAGGATTTTCAGATTGCCAAGAACTCAGCTCTTGGATGAATTTAAAATTGGAACAAGTTGGCAGAGATTCCTTCTCTCAATTATAATGTACAGCCGCTTTGAATGTGTAGTTGTCTTGGACCCGGTTTGATAGCTTTTCAGATAGTGTTTTAGACAATACCTCTATGGTTTTTGATTGCAAAACAGCTTTTACAATAACAAAACACAGGTAATAAACTTGGCTGCTTCACCTGTATGACCTGTTACAAGTTAAAGATCCTTTTCCAAAAGAGATAATTTTGTGGTTTCAGAACATCATTGTTTGAGGCAACAAAGTAATTGTGATTAGGATGAGAAAACATCAGAATCTCATGAAATGCCAATGAAATCTATTTGATATTTGTCTGATTTCACTGCATTTTCATAACTCGAATATCCATGATGAATTGAAAAGATGACTTAGCTAATATATCATAGGCCTGTTTGTTGATGGTTCATCTTTAAAAACGTGTGAATTTCCCAAGTGATTGCAATTATCCATATTTAATCCAGGTTCAGAACTATCTGGAGCTAAATTTTCCAAAATTATATGATATGCTGCCAGCCATCTTAAAAAATTTGGGTTAAAATATTACTTTAAAAATTGTAATATCATGCCTGCAATAGGATGCCTGTAATAACTTTTTAAAACAGCGGTCTAATTTTCCTTCACCATAGACTTTTTAACCAACCCACTAATACCAACTCAGGTCAAAATGTGACCACTTCTGGGAAAACTCACAGCTTTTTCGTAACAGGGAGCAAATCACAGAGTTTTCTGAGTTTTAGACCTTTTTAGATGAAATGCAATGTACTTCCATGGATTTCTGGTTCCATTTCTGCCTGACAAAAAAAGACATTTTCTGAAAATGAAATGCATCTTCTGCTCATAAGAATTGTTCTGTTCCTTTCTGTCCTGCTATGCTTTCTCTTTGTGTCTGCAACTCACCTTTGTATTTTCTAGCCACACATATCCGTCTTTAATTTCTTTCCTATTGATACTGCTTCCAGGTCAACATTGCCAGGTCAGATAGACCAGTACTTCTTATCACCTAAGAAAATTGCAATTATTTGCTCTACAATTGACACAAAGCCTGAAAGGTCCTTTTTAAGTATCCTTAAAACAAGGCTAGATTCCACAGAACTTTGGAAGAAGTTACAAATTTTCACTAACGTCAAAAATTATGGCAACGGATTTTAATTTCAGGCAAGCATTTGATGATTGAATAACCTAAAAACCTAAGTCACAAAATTAACTTCACACTTTACTGATGGAATTATATAAAAATAGAAACCAATATACTTAGCAATAACTGGTTTAAGCAATGTAACCAACTTTAGGTGATAAACATTTACCACCATTCCTGGGGTGAATAGAATGCCCTCAAAGCTTGAAAACATTGCATGTAATACAACTGTAGGGAGAATCCTGTCAAATTTCATGTTTGTGAAGATGTTTGTGCGTGCCCAGTGCTTATTCATTAGAAATATACGGAGCTGGCAGATCATGTTCTCAATCAGCTCACAAAACCAATTTGAAACCAACATTGTCATTTTAGATTTCAACACTCCATCTCTTAATCTCACACAATTGAATGTGTTTAACAGCAGGAAGAACTCCACTCCACCATCATGATCTAAGGGAACATCATCAACTTAAAATTTTGTTGCTGATTTCTTCTGGCTGTTTTTATTCTATAAATGTCAGTTATTATAGATATTATATTTACTTATATTTTCAAAGTCTGCAAGAAATGATGGAACAGTCGTTGAAGGAATTTTTGTTGACTTCAAGTCTGCTGCTCAAAATGTTGCCTGTGGACATGGATGTACCAGTTAACATACCTCTTGAAATACAATATCAATTGGAGAATAATCAGAGGCTGTGCAGAGAAAGACAAGCTTTTGTATGGGGATGGGGTGAAGGACTTGTAGCAGGAGGCCACTATGATCCAGGGTGAATAGAAAGCAGTTTTCTTGACTCAAGTACAGCAAGGACCAAGATGCAAGCCAATGCCACTTCAATAATATATCCTCACTGAACTCTGCTGGACCTACAGCCTCACAGCATCATTAATGGTTGTAGAGATGACCATGGCAGTAAACTTTTATGTAACTGGATTCTTTCAGGCTGGAGTTGGAGATATTTGTAATAACTGGCAGATTGCCATTCACTGTTGCATGAGGGTTATTGACACTCTCCAGATCATGCAACTTAACTAAATTTCTACAAGATGCATTGTGGTAATTTACCTTGGCTCCTTTATTAATGTCTTCCAAATCTGCCACCCCTACCCCATAAAAGATCATGGGAGCACCACCACCCACAAGCTCTCCTCCAGGCCACACTCTGTCCTGACTTGAAACTATAACACCATTGCTTCATTGCCACTGCTTCAATGTCCTGGAATTACCTTCCTAACAATGCTGTGAATATCCCCACACTTCAAGGACTGCAGCAGCTCAAGGAGGCAGCTCACCACAACCCTATCCAGGGCAAGTGGGGATGGACAATAAATGCTCGGCTAGCCAGCAAAACCAAAATCCCATGAATGACTAAAAAGAAAATTGTTCGCTGTTGCAGGGAGAAACGGGGGGATGAATGCTTGGCTTTGCTAGGATTGCAGGCTTCCACATGAAAAGTATCATTGACTGCCTGGGTAGCACTTTGTAAGCACACATGTCTACTCTGACTTACACTGGAACCAGCCAAGATTACGCTGCTCAGTATCATGAGACAAATAGTAGCGATTCCGGCAGGTAGTTGGATCCTGGCAAATCAGAGGGTGTCTGTTGGACAAGGGTCTGCACATAAGGTTACTGACTCTGATAAACAATCCAAGCATGTGCACTGCCTATAATGAGAGACATGATGTCACATGTCAGGTGGTAGAGCAGCCCATTGGTTGTCAAAACAACGGTATCTTGGCCAGGACTGCTGTCAAGAAGCCCTTCAGTACTCGGCAGATTGGGAGCAGATAAGGACCAAGGGGAGGGGGGAGTTCCAAATCCCTACTCAGTTACAGGTCCACATCTACCTACCCTCTATCACTGACCACATTCAACTACAATGCAAAAAACAAAAACCACCAGAGCATTAACACAGCAAACTGAATTAATGAATGAAATCATGGCATTTTTCATACAAAGTCAATTGACTGTCATTATGCATTCCTTTACTCCTTAGATTCTTTGCGTGCCCCGGTGCTCCTACACAATGCCACCCAGTGTCTGCAGATTGGCTGGCGGAGTCTGCTGACTTACACAGAACATAGCACATTGAACAGTGCAGCACCGAAACAGATCCTTTGGCCCACCATGTCTGTGCCAACCATGGTGCCATTCTAAACTAATCCCATTTGCCTGCACATGGTCCATATCTCTCTATTGCCTGCCTGTTCGTGTGTCTGTCTAAATGCCTCGTAAGTGTTGCTCTTGTATCAGCTTCTACTTTCGCCCCTGGTAGTGCATTCCAGGCACCTATTGCCATCTGTATAAAAAAACATGCCTCACATCTCTCTTTTAAACTTTTCCCCTCTCACTTTAAACCTATGGCCCTGAGTATTTGATTGAAATCGGATTGATGTGAAGCTGATTATCTAATATGATGACCTCAGGGTGCTCTCCACTTTGAGGCCTGGCTGCAAACACCAACATCTCAGCATGGGCAGCCACGGCCTTGACTGATTGGCTGATGGACAACATCAAGCATGCCAGCAATTTGGGAGGATGAATGTTATCTCTTTTGAGAAATGAGAGCGGGTTGTTGTCCCATTGAGCCACTGCTCTTTTCTATGTCCTTTCAGCAATTCTAATTTATTGTACAGCAAATTGCTGCACCATCCAAGCTCTTTTACAGATTGCAATCCACAGTCCTGATGGCAGCCTATCAGAAATCAAATTTTCCATGTGGCTGGTGTTGCTTTGGAAGTTGATTCAACATCTGTTGGATGCTGCATTATGGTTGTATCCACAAATTGTCTTAATGGACTTGGCTACAACTTCTGTGGCATAATGAGATTAATGTAACTCATGATTGTGCAACTGTCCACATGATTCTGACATCAGTAAAAGAGATGGCAGTCTAGAATGAGCATGAGAATGGAGAAGTTTTCGACATGACATGACCGCCATGTCTGTGCCAATGACAATGGCATGACAAAGACCTGGATCTGATAGCCTACATTACACAGATTTAAATAAAGGAGTGTTACAATACACAAGGAGTTGAAGAATCTTTCTTAGTGGCAAGGAGGATGAACCTCAGGGGCCGTGTATGTGCAGACACCCACAGCCCAAGATAATCCAAAATCAGTGTTCAAGTATCAGTATTGGGACAAAGTGCAAGATAAATTAAATTCCACACTGGAAAGGATGGGTTCCAAGTTTTGAGGAAACCACTATGCCAGGTTGACGATGAACTTCTCCTTGCACTTTGCACTTACACTCCTTTGCACAATGCCAGCAGACTCTTAACATGTTGGAAAAAGTCCCTTCAAAGTACTGATGTGAGGCCTTTGCAGCTGAATGTATGTATGATATCATGGGCCTACCCAGGCTCTAGGTTATTCACATCCAGTATCTTTTCACATTGAAATCTCACTGGCATGCTGCCCTTTAATTTATGTACAGTGTCAGTATCAGAACTGGTGGCTGCAATGTTAAAACCGAGTGATGATGTATATTCATTATACTTGTTTTGCTATTCCTCCAATGCCTGCACAATAGCGCATGGACAATTTCTGGACAATAGCGCATGAGCAGGTTCAGATATTTCGCTTGATTGATTGACTGATTCATTGTCACGTGTAGTGAAATACAGTGAAAAACTTTGTTTGCAAGCATTACAGGCAGATCACAGCAAGCAAGGATGTACAGATCAAAAAGACTCAGAGGCATGCAGGTAGCTGGTAGCATGTGTAAGCTGGGTGCTATGTGTTCTATGTGTGTGAGGCTTGAGGCAGTGCTAAGTGTGAGATAGTGAAGTGAGGCACATGAATGTTAGGTATGAATCTTAATTGATGGAGATTGCTGATAAATAGTTAATAGTTTGTGGTGAACTTAACAGTGCTTGAGGTTACTGTTATATTTGCTGGAATATAACATTTGAAGATGCATTTACTAACACTGGCTATGCATGTGAGATCATTGAAATGTTTGTGACACAATTGAAAGTTCCAAACGTAATTAAAGGTTCTTAATATGTGACTCCTAGCATTGGGCCCCATAAGTATTTATTCTCGCTGCCTTCCGAACCTGTGCTTGTGGAGTCTACTGGCCTCTTACACATACGAGACATCTCTCCTCACTTCTGCCTCTCCAATTAAGGCCTCCAGCACAGTGTCCAAAACCATTTGAAAATGCATCCTCCCATATTGTGTCATTCTTGAATTTTTCCCAGGACAGATGCAGTTCCTCCATGGGCTCCAGCACCTGCTCCTGTCATGATGTACCTCTCCCCTTACCTGATGTCAGCCAGTCACAATATTGTGCGTGTTGATGCTTCCAGCCAAACAACACCATAGTCAGAAATTGTTGGATTCTGAAATCACTAACACAACCAGTTATTGTAAAGGTAGCATGCTGCCTGTATTGTTATTAACAAGCATGGGGTAGTCTTACGTCATAATCCCCACGTCTATTTTCCAGGCTATCAAATCTAACTCTGTTGTATTAAATTTAGTTTTCTGATTAAACCTCAGATTCTGATATTCATTCAGTTTGATGTTAACATTTTCTTTTCTGAAGGCCATTCAAGATAAATCTCATCCAACTTGGTTTCTGGGGCAATTTCACTCTTCAGAGAATCAATAACCACTACACCAAGTATTGTCAGGAATTGAACCAATGCTAAATCCGTACTGGTTGACCACATAATTGGCAATTTCCTTTTTTACAATGAGAAAGATTTTCAAACTTGCAAGTAGAGACCCTGGCCACTAATCCTTAATGCCCACATTTATCCTCCATCTCTGAAAACTGCATATTGGAACAGTGCATTTTCCAACTTTTATGGTGTCATTTGGACTAGAAATTATCATGTGAATTCAGACAGCTATGCATTTAATAAGCATGTGCCAGGCCCAACATCAAAGAGAGTTGAAGGATTCAATGATTTCCCTCCACTCCAAAATTTGACCTGAGACAGGCAAATTACTATATATAGTGAGATGTGCAAGACGGAGGTCTATCAGAATAATCGTATTTAATGCGCCATTATCCTATTCAGTTATCTCTTCCCCTTCACTTATTTTGACCATCTTTCCACATGACAGGACTTTGCGTTTTTTTTCAATTTTAATTCATGTATGATGTAACTGACACAATGCCACCACTTATAGCACAGCATGTATACCTTCCAGCTTCCAGAAACTTCATATATGTCATCTCGGAATAAATTTAACTTAAAAGCAACTTTGATCAAAGTGTTGCCTGGTTATTATCTATGAAACCAAGTTCCTGCAGGGAGCAAGTTATTTCATATGTAGGCACAGCTTACTCCTGCAGTGTGGACAGAGACCTTTGAGTGTTTTGCATTCTCTCTGTTCAGGGCTCCCTGTGGCACAGTTAATCACTAATTTTCCGTTGATCAAATTATTTAATAACACTTTAAAATCCCTTCATAATCTGCTTGATTTGACCTTCACAACCTATGCCGCTTTCTTTAATGAGATCCCACTCAAACCATTTTTCAGTAGTTGTGGACACAGATTCCAGGGTCAGCTTTAAATGACGAAGCAACAAAGGCCTGAATTAAAATGAGAAGGGATTTCACAGTGTCACCTTAGAATGGTACATATCTTGTCCTGCATTTACTTTGTATTGGAGAAATATGCTTTCTTTTCACCTAAGTCATCCAAAGCCAGATAGAGCTGCATGATGGCTAGCCATTGCTCTCACTATGAAAGAAGTCATTTTAGTTAAATGGATAGTGCTTGCTTCTCAAGGTAGTCCTTTTCACTGGAACTCCCAGAGAATCAAACACCAGAGAAGCAGTTAAATCAATCACCATCATTATCTTTGGCTACTTGAACCTTGAGTGATGAACCATCCTTATGAGCCAGTGATGTGCTAACCCAACGACATGTCCTGATGGAATCATCCTTGCCAAGTCCTGTTCCCTCAATTCTCAAATGGCTGAAATTCCGGAGAAGGGCAAGGAAAGATACCTGAGGCTCTCTTTGAAATGTAGTGGCATTAAGCTTAATGGCTGTGAGGAGGATGTTACGCATTGTTCAGACGGGTGGCAACTTGTCAAGATGCAATATGCTCTGAGTTTCAGCTTCTCAATGACAAGGCAGAATGGCAGCAGCAGAGGAAAGATAAGTAAGCAAATCCTATACTCAGGATCCCACTACCTGCTAGGACCTCCTGTCCCATATGCTCAAACATATTCAGATCAAGAATTGTCCTGTTCAGTAACAGGAAGACCTACGGCAGAAACCCTCAAATCTGAGAGGACACCATCCTCAAATTGAGAGACAGCTTATGATATGTATTCAAATAATAGAATTCTACATCACTAATAGAGGCCATTTGGCCCTTGGGGCACATATGAACTATCTGGAAAAGTGATCCACTTCATCTTCCAGTCTTTTAAAATCTCTTCAAAATATTCATGCACCTTCTCTTTAAAAGCAAGAACAAATTCTGCATCCATCATTGTATATGTAAAGAATTCAATATCCTCAGAACACTCTACATTCAAAAGAAATGCTTACAACTTTGATGATCATAACTTTTCCTCCATGGACTATTGATTTACCAATCTGTCAGAAATCAGATGGTACCCAGCCCAAAACATACATGGGCTAATCCCACAGACACAAGGAATGTTCTCTGGCAGCAGTTTTGTGGTTAAAATGAAACAAAGTCATTATGTGATTGTGATCAGTCCTTACAACCATAATCATTTTTGGTGCCAAAATTATTACCTCTCAGTGAACAACGTGTTTCCTTCTGGGTACTTATTTCACAATCAATTAATTTCTTCTGTTTGCTATTCCTGTGGCAATTAATTTGAAAAAGAGATCAGAAGGTATTTCCTCCGCTCCCTCCGCTCCAATCCCAACCTCACCATAAAACCCACGGACAAGGGAGGCGCAGTCGTAGTATGGCGCACTGACCTCTACATTGCTGAGGCCAGGCGCCAACTCTCTGACACATCCTCCTACCGCCCCCTGGATCATGACCCCACCCCCAAGCACCAAACCATCATCTCCCAAACCATCCACAACCTCATCACCTCAGGTGACCTCCCACCGACCGCCTCCAACCTCATCGTTCCCCAACCCCGCACCGCCCGCTTCTATCTCCTCCCCAAAATCCACAAACCTGAATGCCCTGGTCGACCCATTGTCTCCGCCTGCTCCTGCCCCACCGAACTCATCTCCACCTACCTAGACTCCATTTTCACCCCCTTGGTCCAGGAACTCCCTACCTACGTCCGTGACACCACCCACGCCCTCCACCTCCTCCAGAACTTCCAATTCCCAGGTCCCCAACACCTCATTTTTACTATGGACGTCCAGTCCCTATATACCTGTATTCCCCATGCTGATGGCCTAAAGGCCCTCCGCTTCTTCCTGTCCCGCAGAACGGACCAATCCCTCTCCACCGACACCCTCATCCGCCTAGCCGAACTCGTCCTCACCCTCAACAACTTTTCTTTCAATTCCTCCCACTTCCTACAGACAAAGGGGGTGGCCATGGGTACCCGCATGGGCCCAAGCTATGCCTGCCTCTTTGTAGGTTATGTGGAACAATCCCTCTTCCGCACCTACACTGGCCCTAAACCCCACCTCTTCCTCCGTTACATTGATGACTGCATCGGCGCCGCCTCGTGCTCCCACGAGGAGCCCGAACAGTTCATCCAATTCACCAACACTTTCCACCCCAACCTGAAGTTCACCTGGACCATCTCTAACACTTCTCTCTCCTTCCTGGACCTCTCTGTCTCCATCTCGGGCAACCACCTAGAGACAGATGTCCATTTCAAGCCCACTGACTCCCACAGCTACCTGGAATACACCTCCTCCCACCCACCCTCCTGCAAAAATGCCATCCCCTATTCCCAATTCCTTCGCCTCCGCCGCATCTGCTCCCAGGATGAGACATTCCAATCCCGCACATCTCAAATGTCCTCATTCTTCAAGGACCGCAACTTCCCCCCCACAGTGGTCGAGAATGCCCTCAACCGTGTCTCCTGCATTTCCCGGAACACATCCCTCACGCCCTGTCCCCGCAACAATAACCAAAAAAGAATCCCCCTCGTCCTCACATACCACCCCACCAACCTCCGGATCCAACGCATCATCCTCCGACACTTCCGCCATCTGCAGTCAGACCCCACCACCAAAGACATCTTTCCCTCCCCACCGTTATCTGCCTTCCGGAGGGACCACTCCCTCCGCGACTCCCTTGTCCGCTCCACACTCCCCTCCAGCCCCACCACACCCGGCACTTTTCCTTGTAACCGCAGGAAGTGCTACACCTGCCCCCACACCTCCTCCCTCACCCCAATCCCAGGCCCCAAGAAGACTTTCCACATCAGGCAGAGGTTCACCTGCACATCTGCCAATGTGGTATACTGCATCTGCTGTACCCGTTGTGGCTTCCTCTACATCGGGGAAACCAAGCGGAGGCTTGGGGACCGCTTTGCAGAACACCTGCGCTCAGTTCGCAACAAACAACTGCACCTCCCAGTCGCGAACCATTTCAACTCCCCCTCCCATTCCTCAGATGACATGTCCATCCTTGGCCTCCTACAATGCCACAGTGATGTCACCCGAAGGCTGCAGGAACAGCAAATCATATTCAGCCGGGGAACCCCGCAGCCCAATGGCATCAATGTGGATTTCACAAGCTTCAAAATCTCCCCTCCCCCAACCGCATCCCAAAACCAGCCCAGCTCATCTCCCCCTCCCTAACCGGTTTTTCCTCTCACCCCAAGCCACACCCCCATCTCCTATCTACTAACATCATCCTGCCCCCTTGACCTGTCCGTCCTCCCTGGACTGACCTATCTCCTCCCTACCCCCCTACCTACACTCACCTTTACTGGCTCCATCCCCGCCTCTTCGACTTGTCTGCCTCCTCTCCACCTATCCTCTCCTCTATCCATCCTCTATCCGCCTCCCCCTCTCTCCCTATTTATTTCAGAACCCTCTTCCCCTCCCCCATTTCTGATGAAGGGTTTAGGCCCGAAACGTCGAGTTTTCCTGCTCCTATGATGCTGCTTGACCTGCTGTGTTCATCCAGCCCCATGCTTGTTATCTCAGAAGGTATTTCAATTTGTTCTTCCTTTCACCACCTTTGCCTAATTTTCTCCTCTTTAAATGTCTGATCCCAAGCTGAGAAATTACTTTGGGTTGCAGACTGGTAAAACGGTGTCAGCTCTGGTTTGTATGTGTTTACGTTGGGGTTTACATGAGAAAATTAATAAAGTTACATCAAATCCATGGTTCAATTTCTGACCTGTGCTGAATTGTCTGGTGGCTGCAAATGAGGTGTTAGGTCAAACTGGGACCACTGAACTAAGAAGGAAAATAATGTTACATTTTCTGCTTTTGATCACTCTCCAGTAACTCCTTATCAAAATGCATGGGTACATGAATTTTGGCTCAGACAAGAGGAGGGTCAATTATTATACACACTTATAATCAAAATGTCTGCTGATGTCCCTTATCTTAGCTCACATTTTGGCTAAGTGGCTAGAAAGTGGCTGGTGGCTATGGAATAGTAACACATTAGGAGCCAATGGAAAAAAAATGGATGAGGTCAAAGATGTAACAATAAAGTAAAGAATTGCAGATGCTGTAAATCTGAAACAACAATGGAAATTGCTGGAGAAGCTCAGCATGGTCAGTTGCGTCAAGTGGCCTGGATAGTTGGTATATAACTCCAAGTGCTGCCAACTGCAAAGCTTCAATTCCTAACCATAAAGCTCCCACCTTTTCACCCTCAACTGAGGCCTGGTGACCCTCAAGTTAAACTTACCATCAATGCTCTCTCTCTCTCTCTCTGTTGTGATCACCAGGGAACCTTGTTCATTAAGTCAGGTCTATTTTAAAATTATGAGAATACTAGTGGATGTCTAGCATTCACATTAGCTAAGGCTTTAATACAACTTTGAACTTTGAAGGTTATGTTGTTTGTTTGAGATCACTGATCTAAATGTAGTTTGTAACACTGGCAGTATTTGAATATCAGTTTATGTTTTGCACATTTGATACTCCTTCCAGAGCCACAGCATCAAGAGTTGACTAAGAGAATGGCCAGGGTCAACTGCTACAATGGAATCAGACAAAAGTTGCCTTTGGGCAGATGTATTTTTGTATCCTCATGAAAAAACTGCGACTCTTCAATCTACATTTCCTACAGGGGCACAATCACTGGCCGGTATGATCTGTTGGTTTTGAGTTCCAAACAGCTGGGCGAGTTTAAGATGAGTTTAATAAGTCTTCTACTGTAAGTCACAAATGCTAATCCTTACCAGATCCACATGAAGGATTTACATACTGACAGCAGCTTAAAGTCCAGGCCTTTGGGCAGAAGGATGAAAAGTCTTCATTTAGCTCTATGTTCATAATGGTTCCATTGCACTCTTCATTGTGAGGTAGAGGGTTTTGAGTTCAATCTCAGTCTAGAAGCAGAGAAATCAGGCTAGTAATCAAATGTGGCACTAAGGGAGTGCTGTAGGTTTTGTGTTTTAGGTGACATAATAAACCTGTTTGCCCTCTGAACAGATATAAAAGGTCTCAGGGCATTTTATCAATGAAAAGTAGACAAGGTCTCCTGGGCGCACTGGTCAATAATTAGACCTCAGTTAAACATCAGAAAAGCAGATTAACATCTCCAGTAGAGCATGAATCTTCTTCAGAACTGGAAGGAGCTGGAAACTACTGGTTTTTATGCTGTTGATAGAGGGGCAAGTAGACCAAATGGTGACCGTGCCGCGTGCTCCTCCTCTGTCAACAGCATGAAAATTGCCATTTTGCAGCTTCTTTCAGTTCTGCAGAAGAATCACAGTGGACTTAACATGTTAACTCAGTCCCTCTATCCATCGATGCTGCTAGATTTGCTGTATTTCTCCAGCACTTTTTGTTTCTATTTCAGCTTTCCGATTTCTGCAGTATTTTGATTTAGTTTACAAAATAGATTATCTGGTCATTATCACTCTGCAGTTTGTGGAATCTTGCTTTGTAAATTGATTGCTGTATTTTCTACTTCACAAAAGTGACTATGCTCCATTATATGTGAAGTGCTTTAAACATCTTGTAGTTATGAAAGCCGCTATATAATTGGAGTATTTTCATTTTAAATATCTTTGAAAGAACAATTGTAGGATATATATACCCACCTAGTTTTATCAGATTCCGACTTTAAAGTGTTCCTGTAGTCCACTAAGTGTAGGATGAAAGCATTTTTGGGTTGTACTGACCTTCCCAGAGAGATCTGCTCAGGTCCAGTGAAGGAATTGCCCAGAGAGTGGAATACTTTCCTTTTCAGATCTGAGGCATGCTTAATGAGGGAACCATGTTTATTTACATAACTGCAGTGATTCCTTGGACTATGAGGATACTACGACTGCTTAAAACCTTATCGCACTGCCTCTGTTTGGCATACAGATTAAATGCATCTATGTATAGCAAATTAGTTAACAGTGGGAGCCTCAAATGGTCCTATAACATTGAGTGGTTCTGAAAATTGTGACTATTAATATTCTGGTCAGTAAATTGTCTACAGTGGAGGTGAGCTTAAGGTTATGTTGAGTACATGTTATAACTCCTTTTACATCAATGGCTCCACCAGCACTGCTCCGAGGAGCAATGGAAGCAGAAGAACTATAGTGATGTGAAATGTTCTGATGAACATAGTCAACAGAATGTCCATCCAGTATTGTTTGCCTTATCCCTCAATGTTTCCAAAAATAAGATCAAAGTTGGAGGGAAATTCTCAATAAAACCTGTTCTTTTCCAGCAGCAAACTCAAAGGTAAATGGTCAGGCAATTGGTAATGTAAGGATAAACAAAACATAGAAATCAAGTGAGGAATGAGGTTTGATAAACCTTTGTGATGCATCTGCTGAGCTGTTTCAATTTACTTTCACTCTTCGTTGAACACCTAGCAACCTTGACAGCCACAGTGAGAATGAAGATGACGAAGTAGAACTGAGATAACAATGGAAAATGGAACCTATGCGTCATTACCATCACATTTGTATATGCCCCCAAAAAGATTTGCAGGTTTTGTCTGCATCTCTGACTGTGATAACAAGTTCAGAAGAGAATGTAGTTTTTATTTAATGATTCTTTGCAATTACCCAAGCAGCAAGCTGAGAGAACACCGGAATCTTAAGAAATTGCAATGTTCATGGCTTCTTCCCTAACAGAAAAGCTATGTCGTAAAAACTTCTTTTAAAATTACTTTTTCTATTCTTCTAGCATATCTATAGTCACTTTCTTCTGTGCATCTATGATAAATGTACAGACTTGTAGGGTGAAGGCATGCAGCAGCACATCAGGGAGAATCATTGACATTCCCCGAAGGCTGGCAGCTAAAGAAATGTACAAAGAGTGCTCTATTTCAGAATTAATAAAGCAGATTTGTGAGCAGATTGATTGACAGGGTGACTAGCAATGCGCCATTTACAGTGTCAGTCAAAGATCTACTCAGCTTTCACAGTGTGCTTATCACCAAGTGATTGAAAAAAATATCAGTTCTGAAAATTCAGTGCAGCGAAAAATGCTTTAGATGAAGATGTGTGCAGAGAGAATAGGGATGTGACAATGGGGATACCTTTGAAATACTGCAAGCTGAGGAAACTGGAAAAATAGTGGATGGTGTAGTGAAATGGTCTCATCAATTATCCTTATTCTTATCAATTCAAAAATTTTATTTAATTTCTCAAATGCAAATGGATGAATGTTGTGTCCTAAGGTGTCCCATCTGTAAAAAGAGCAGTTTAATAATCACATACACTTAAGGTACAGTACTATATAATATTCATATACACACAACAGATTATTATAATTACATATTCATAATACTGTATTTACACACAAAACAATATTATATGGCGTTCACATGTGTGTACAGAGGTATATTTGGATTGATAGAACATTATTCTTAAAAGCCATTTTTTCAGAGGTGTATTGCTGATGACAATAACTAAACTGAGTTCAATTCATCTTCTTCTCGGATATTTTGATGGAGGTACAGTTTAAAATAAGAAGCTGGTATTGTGGCTGGATCCCTATTATGTTAAAACGTACCTCAAAAACAAACCAAAAGTCTTGAAGAAAACAAAGGGGTTTCAGTTTTCATTCAGCCTCTCAGAGGGTTGAGAGTCTTTGGACTTCCTTTCCTTTAAAGGAGGTGGATGCAGTATTTTTAGATACTTTTAAGGCAGAGTTAGATAGATTCTTGATGACCACAGGGATGTAAGATTATCAAGGATATGCTGGAATGTAGAGTTGAGGTTAAAATCAAATCAGCCATGATCTCATTGAATGGCAGAGCAGGCTTGAAGGGCCTTGTTCCTTGTTTGTATGATTGCATGTTAGCCCCATTAATTCTGGGATTGGTAACTGAAACTCCAAATTATACAGACCAGTTGTTTAAATTGGAGCGTTGCTCATTGCTTTAAGGTAAACCATGTTTTAGTTTTTCACTGGTTGGGAGAGTTAGAAATATTTCAGCCACAGCATTTGTAGAAGTTTGTCAGGAGTAACAGAGTCCAAAAGATTAAAGCTCTGATGATGCAAGACTCATGCAGATTTTATGGAAATGGGGTCCAGATATCGAAATAAGTTATTTGCAGGTTCGCAGCTCTTGGTTTAGAATGTTGTAATGAATATAACAAATTCAATAAGCTTTGTGTATTTTACATGCAATGACCTGTTCCAGTTTCCTTTTATTCACGTTCTCCCTCATATGTAATGGAAATGATTCAAAATGACCTGTAGCTACGCTGCTGTTGAATCTCAACAGTGTTATGCAGACCAAAAAAACCTTTAAAAACTGAAAGAACTATGGATATTCTGAGGAAGGGTCACTGGACCCGAAACGTTAACTCTGATTTTTTTCTTCACAGATGCTGCCAAACAAAAACCCTTGGTATTTGGGGAACAATTTCTATCTTGTTAAGTCTGGTTCTCTTGGTTTATTTTGCTTTATTTGCTCACATTTCCCATTATACAGAATTCTGAAATTCTTAAGCCTTTTTGAAAACTTTTCAGGTTATAGATCTCTCCAATAACTGGTGTCACTTAACTTTAAAATATAATGTTCAATTGCACATCCCAAGCCACAAGTGCAAAACAGAGCTTAGGCTCAAATATGTATGTATCAAATAGTTATATCTTTCCCCTTAAGCACTGTGGGAATCAAGTATTAAATATTTAGATGAAACTGGCTAGTCTAGTATGTTGCCCAACCAACCACTGGTGGCTTGTGGATGGGATAGAATGCTGCCACCAATCTTCCTCTATGTACTAAGGACCTGCACATTTCGCAGCCATAGAAGCTAAAACACTCTTGAGTCTCAGTGAGAAGATTCACCTATTTTACACAACAAAGCTCTTTAAAAATATGCAAAGAGCAAGAGAATAGGGAAAGAGTTGAGCCTGTTAGGGCCCATTGAAGTAGACTGTGTACTAATCTGGAAGACAAGGGACAGTCCTCAATGAACACATTTCATCACTCTTCACCATGGAAAAATACAACACAGATATAGACATCAGAATGGAGGATACAAAATAATAGCAGAAATTAACATAGAGCGAGGAGGTATGACTGAGTGTTGAAGTCTTGGAAGTGGATAAATCTACAGGCTTGGTTGAGGTGCATCTCAGACTATTGACTGGGGCAAGGGAAGAGATGTCAGAGGACCTGGTAGTAAATTTCAAATCCACTCTGGCCACAGGTGAAGTCCCAGAGGACTGAAGGACTGCTAATATTGTCCCAGTAATAAAAATAGAGGGGAAAGGATTGACCAAACAAATTACAGTTAGTCCAAACTCAGTGGTTGAGAATGTATTCGAAAAAATTCTGAAGAACAGAATATATCAGCATTTGGAGACACACAGGTTAATCAGGGATAGTCAGCATGAACTTGTTACTGTTAGATTGATTTTGATAAATTTGATAGAATTACTTTAAGGAAATAACAAGGAGCGTTGGTGGAAGTAATGGATTTGATGTGGTATACATAGACTTTAACAATGTTAAAGGTCCTTCATGGCAGACAAGTCAAGACAGTAAAAGCCCATGAGATCAAAGGTAAAATGGCACATTGGATCCAAAATTGGCTGAAAGGCAGGAAACAGAGAGTGATTTTCTGTGACTGAAAATCTGTTCCCAGTAGGGCTCCACAGTGCTTGTTATTGGGACCCTTGATCTTTGTGATTAACATTAATGACTTGGTCTTAAATACAGGGGGCGTGATCAAGAAATTTGTTGACAATGTGGAAATTGGTAGAATGGTGAATAGTGAAGAGCATAGCTGTAAATTGCAGGAGGCTATCAATGGACTGGTGAGGTGGGCAGAACAATTGCAAATGGAATACAACCCAGAGAAGTGTGAGGTAATGCATTTGGGGAGGCATAACAAGGCATTGGATTATAGTATGACTGGCAGGACACTAAAAAGGACTGAAGCTCCGGGGGACATTGATATGCACATCCTTGAAGGTAGCCGGGCAGTTAGTTAAGAAGGCACACGGATACTTACTTTTATTAGACAAGGCATGCAATACAAGACTGTGTAAAATGTTCTTAGGCCACAACTGAAGTACTGTGTGCAGCTGTAGTCAATGTATTACAGGAAAGACATGATTGCAAGAGAGAGGATGCTTCCTAGACTTTGTCTGGAGTGTCTGAACTGTGTGGAAAGGTTGGATTGGCGGGGGATGTTTGGCGAAGGTTGAGAGGGGATCTGAACAGTTGTATAAGACTACCAGGGGCATTGATAGGGCAAATAGGGAGGTAGGAGGCTAAGAGGGACTTGAGAAAAGACTTCACCCAGATAATGGGAATCTGGAACTCATTGCCTGAATGACTGGTTGAGCTAGAAACTCTTGTAACATTTAAGAAATATTTAGATATTCACTTCCGCTGCCATAGTCTCCAGGCCTATGGGCCAAGAGTTAGAAAATGGATGAGTGTCATCAGATCTTTGGTGAATAGCAAGGACATGATGGGTCAAGTGGCCTCTTTCTGTGCTGTAAGCACCTGAGTGGATGTGTTGTTTATTGCATGGTAGTAAGTTACATTGAACATTTAGGTTTTATTATAAAAACTAGCAAAGCCACAGATAACGTCTGTCTCCACCAGGATCTGGTTCTAGTCTGTTTCTTCTCCAACCAAAGACTGTACAACATTATCGGATGGGGTGGAGCTTCACACAACCTCAACATTAACTTTTTCACAACCATTATCTTTTACAACAACCCTCCTTCCCCCTCCCCAAGTATTTTTATTCACTCATGGGGCATGGCTGCCACTGGCTGGCCAGCATTTAGTGCCCGTCCCGAGTTGCCCTCAGAAGGTGATGCTAACCTGAACCACTGCAGTCCACATGCTGTAGGTGGACCCACAATGCTGTTAGGGAGGGAATTCTGGGATTTTGACCCAGTAATACAAAAGGAACAGCAGTGTATTTCCAAGTCAGGATGGTGAGTAGTTTGGAGGTAAACTTGTAGCTGGTGATGTTCTCACGTATCTGCTGCCCTTGTCCTTCTAGATGGAAGTGGTCATGGATTTGGAAGGTGCTAAGCATCTTTGGTGAATTCCTGCAGTGCATCTTTTAGATGGTACACACTGCTGTTACTGAGTGTCAGTAGTGGACAGAGTGGATATTTGTGGATATGGTGCCACTCAAGTGGGCTGCTTTGTCCTGGATTGTATCAAGCTTCTTCAGTGTTGTTGGAGCTACATCCATCAGGAAAATGAGAGTATTGCATCACACTCCTGACTTGTGCCTTGTAGATGTTGGACAAACTTTGGGGAATCAAGACGTAATTTACTCACTGTAGTATTCCTAGCTGCTGACCGGCTTGTGTAGTTATTGTATTCATTAATGAGAACAGTTGGGTTTCTGGTCAATGGTAAGGCCCAGGATACTGATAGTGAGGGATTCAGTGATGGTGAGTCCATTGAATATCAGTGACAGTGGGTGAATGGAATATTTTTGGTGATGGTCATTTCCTGGCATTTGTACAGCACACATGCTACTTGCCATTTGTCAACTCAAGCCTAGATATTGTCCAGATCTTGTTGCATGTGAACATGGAGTACTTCAATATCTGAGGAGTTACAAATGATGCTGAACATTGTGCAATCATCAGTGATCATCCCACTTCTGACCTTATGATGGGGGGAAAGTCATTGATGAAGCTGCTGAACATGGTTGGGTCTAGACACTACCCTGAGGAGCTCCTGCTGAGATGTCCTGGAGCTGAGGTGACTGACGTCCAACAACCACAACCAACTTCCTATGTGCCAGGTAAGACTCCCACCAGCGGACAGTTTGCCGCCTGATTCCCCTTGATTTGTGTTTTGCTAGTTCTTTCCCCATTGGTAACATTAATGCATTATTATGTGGTGAATATGCAATACCTTACTTTGTATTCACCAGGCCCCTATAGCTCTGTGTTTTTGCACTATTGTACACTCACCAGTGGCCAGAGTTCCTGCTGCTCCCAGCTCCTTCCAGGATTCATGTTACCAGTAACACTGGTAACCTACCTACCTACCTAGACTCACCTGTACTGGCTTCATCTCCGCCTCCTCGGCCTGTCCATCTTCTCTCCACCGATCTGCTCCTCTGTCCACCTTCTACCATTGCCTCCCCCTCTCTCTATTTATTTCAGAGCCCCCTTCCCCTCCCCCATTTCTGAAGAAGGGTCCAGACCCAAAACGTCAGCTTTCTTGCTCCTCTGATGCTGCCTGGCCCGTTGTGTTCATCCAGCTCTACACCTTGTTATCTCAGACTCCAGCATCAGTAGTTACTACTATCTCTTCATGTTACTAGTGCCTTATTTAGTGTCCATCTATGCACTAGGTCAAAAACTGCCGCCGGGAATAGCCCTTCATATTACATGGAGCGGGAAGGAAATGGAAAAGGAAAGCTTCAGGTGGGATAGGTGACGCCTCACTGGAAACAAAATCTGACAGCTATAAATGTATTGCCTCTTTGTATCTCCTGTCTGGTTGAAATGTCACAGTTACTGCAGAAGCAGGAATATAGTTACAGATGTCACCCGACATTACGACCAAGCCATATTAGAATGTTGTCTGAAGGAGAGCTACACTTTCCCTAACACCTAGGGTAGTATACCATTTTATCATTTTTCAATGTGGGAGTTTCAAATATGAGAAGGTCTTCAACCTATTGAAAACATTTATTTTTTATTGAACAACAGGAAAACTGAAGAAAAAACAAACAAAGAAACTTTCATTTGCTTTCTGGGAACAAAAGGGACTGCTTACCTTTCCAGCAATGGCAAATTGACAGTCAATGAATGATGACCTCACACATCTGATACCTATTGGAAGCAATTTGTTGTGCCTGATCTTCATAAAATCAGAAGTGGGGTTGTTCACTGATGATTGCACAATGTTCAGCACCATTCGTGATTCCTCAGGTATTGAAGTAGTCCATGTTCAAATGCAACAAGATCTGGACAATATCCATTCTATGATGCTATAGATTGATCCTGCTCAAAATCCTCAGCTTCCTCCTCAGAAGACAGCAGCTGCTCTCTCAGCTCTTCATCATCCATCAGATCCCTCTTCGCCTGCTCCAGTTTTGCAAAGCACAGCAGGCAAGGATAATGCAGTACATTCTGTCTGTGTATTGACACGTACAGCAGTGTACTGTGAGGCTCCGCACATCCAGACTGATCCATCTGCAGGAGGCTTATTTTCTGCTCCATTCTGGCCATAATTGAAGAATGAGCTGCATTGTATCTATGCTCAGCCTTAGTCAGGGGATTGTGCAATGGAGTCATCAGCCAAGGGTGCAGAAGTTAGCTCTTGTCTCCTAGTTACCATTTGTGTAAGGAATCCAGTTTTTGAAATGAAGCAGGAACCTCTGAGATCAATAATATGGACACTGTGGTGGCTTTCAGGATTTTTGGCACAAACTTCTACGTTGTGATGCCGATGTTTACACATATTTTATTTATTCATGGGACATGGGCATCACTCGCGAGGCCAGCATTTACTGCCTGCGCCTTGTTGCCCTTGAGAAGGTGAGCTGCCTTCTTGAACCTCTGCAGCCCACACGTGGTAGACCCACAGTGCTCTTATGGAGGGAAATTCGGGATTCTGATCCAATGGCACTGAAGGAATGGTGACATATTTCCAAGACAGCAGCATGAAAGCCTTGGAGAGGAACTTGCAGTTGGTGATGTTCCAATGAATTTGCTGACCCTGTCTTCTAGATGTAAGTAGTCAAGGGCTTGAAAGTGGTAAGAATCTTTGGGGAATTTCTGCAGTGCATCTTGAGGACAGTATACACTGCTGCTACTGAGTGTCGGTGGTAGATGAATTGGATGCTTTTGGATGGGATGCCAATCTCATCAGAAGAATGAGGGGAGGTCTTATAGAAACATATAAGATTATGAAGGGAATAGATAAGGTGGAGGCAGGGAGGTTGTTTCCGCTAGCAGGTGAAACTAGGACTAGACGGCATCACCTCAAAATAAAGGGAAGCAGATGTAGGACTAAGGTCAGGAAGAACTTCTTCACCCAAAGGGTTGTGAATCTGTGGAATTCCCTGCTGAGTGAAGCGGTTGAAGCTACCTCGCTGAATGTTTTTAAGGCAAGGCTAGATAAATTTTTGAACAGTAAAGGAATTTAGGGTTATGGTGAGTGGGCTGCTAAGTGAAGCTGAGTCTCAAAAAGATCAGCCATGATCTTGTAAATGGCGGGGCAGGCTCGAGGGGCTGGATGGCCTACTCCTGCTCCTAGTTCTTAAGTTCTTATGTTCAATCAAGCGAGCTACTTTGCCCTGGATGGTGTCGAGCTTCTTGAGTTTTGGTGGAGCTGTGCTTATCCACGCAAGTGGGGAGTATTCCATCACACACCTGATTTGTGCCTTGTAGATGTTGGACAGATTTTGGGGAGTCGGGAAGCGAGTTACTCGCTGCAGTATTCCTGGTCTCTGTCTCGCTTTTGTAGCCACTCTGTTTATGTGATGCATCCAGTTGAGTTTCTGGTCAATGGTAACATGAAAGATGTCAATAGTGGAGGATCCAGTGATGGTAACACCATTGAATGTCAAGGGGTGGTGGTTAGATTGTCTCTTTATGGAGATGATCATTGCCTGGCATTTTTGTGGCACAAATGCTACTTACCTCTTATTATGACTAATACATTGTTAGATGGAGTCCTTCCTATTGATGTAGTGTGCTGCAAATACGGTGTGGTTCTCTTAATACGTGTAAGTCTATAGCAACTGGGGAAAACTAGCTCTGTTGACTAAGCCTACGGCTCAGTCTGCAATATGAACCTCATCATGGGGAAACAAGATGAAGGGATGTCTTCTGTCAAAAACTGCTTCAATATCAGCCTTGATACATTTATGGGTTTAGGATTGAGCAATCTCACACAGGGCCCGGTGAATCCTTGATTGGAGCCACTTTCATAAAGAAGATTAGTGCACCAGGATAGGATGGCCACCCTCTCCTACAGGTCACAGGTGGCACGCTTCTGTGATGGTGAAGACAATAGACTCTGGGCATCCTGTCCCTTCTTGGCATTTTGATGGATGTTCATCTGTGAATTCCTCATGTAGAGGCTGTGTGGTAGCTGCTGAAAGTTACTGATGGTCCTGGGCTGGTGCATTTGTTCCTCCTCAATGTTGCTGTGCCTTTGTTGCACAGTGGCTATGTGTTGAATCTGTATTAAGCAATGACATAGCCAAGGTTGTTTGTGACTTGATTTGTATTCAACATAGTGGGACACTGCATGTGTTTCAAATGCAGAATTTTTTGTTTATAGATACAAGGCCTGGCATGGTCTGGAGGCTAGGTGCCAGCGTGGACTGGGATAGAAGGACTGTTGTTCTGAACTTTTTATTTCTTTATTTTTCTAATTTTCCTAAGAATTTGTACTTATGAATCTGTACGGAGGTACACTTGTATGCGATAAGTGACGACTTGTAAACTTTTCAATGTACTCATGTGAGTACATGTGAAAATTCAAGCTAATTCTAATTCTAAATAAACCTGTGCATGTAAATTCCTGACGAATACAATGCCCTTTGAAGAGCTTCATTTCATTCACAAATAAAACCCATGTCCTCTGACAGAAAGAAAAAACACTTATTTATCACTCCAGCAGCCATTTTCATTTACTGAATGAGGCTGGGAGGCCAGGTCACATTTGGCACAGTGAGTCACAGGCCCCAGCTGAAACCTTTGTGTTCCTCTTCCCCTTGTACTCCTATCAAGTCTAACAGTTCTGAGCTTCCACATGGGCCCTTCCACATCTTTCATATGAGTTTTCAATTCCCAGTTTTATCCCCCAGCTTCAGACCTACAGCTTAGTCATACTTACCCTCATTATGTACTGAACCCCATCAAAGCCAGGGTTGCTGTGATGGTCAATGACTCGCCTCCTCCCCACTGTGGCAACCTGCTTCCTCCAATGCACTATCATCTCTGACCTAATATATTTATTTGGGTCCCTTCCCAATTATTATCCCCTCTGCATCCCAGCTTGCTGTCTCCAAACCACCACAGTGCTGGCCCCCTGAGAACCACCTTGATATTAAACCCCCAGGAGTGGTTGTGGCCCACCTCCCCTGGCAAACTCAGAATGAGAGGTCTGACTGACTGGTTGTTGTGCAGCTGCCCAAATGATCTACTGTTAATCCCCTGACTGGTTGATCTGGACCTGCTGGACTGACTACGGTCCATTCCCTATATTGTAATGCATGACGTCCCACACCCTGACCCCCTCCTCCAGCAGCCAAATGCCCATTTCCAGCACCAGGACTAAAATTGGACGATGCCCTAGATTGACTGTGGTGGGACTCTGTGGTTGATTTCAATTCTCGACCTGAATGAGGTCTACTCCCATTTGAAGTTAAGACAGGGCTGTTTGTTTGTCACATAAGCCGTCGGCATATGCTGTAGGTGTGACACTGATGTAGCACAGTACTATACAGCAACATGTTCGCCCCATGATCGATCACCACTGACAGCCGATACCATATTAAAAAGCTGTAAAAAGCAAGGAAAGACAGAAGTACAGTGAAACTGCAAGTTCTGAATGAGGCAGCAGTACGCGAAAAGGCAAGACAAAACAGAAATGCAGGGAATATCCAAGAAACAGCAAACTGATTGAACACTAAAAGAGCCAGCCTTGAGTTCTGAGAACCAGTGCACGAGACAGTGCATGTACCTGCTAACAAAGTGACTCTGTAGCAGCATTGCAATAAAAGATGTCAGTGAGCTCTAAAGTGCAGCACTGAATTGCAGAACAGTATTCAAAGTGAGTCAGAAGTATGCCATGATCATGCGTCCAATGCCAAACTCCACAGAGGACCGATGTAGGCAATCGTTGTTAATGGAGTGGACCTTGAGATATTGCTGAAGCCTGGCCAAGATGGAGTGTTTGAGCTGGAGTTCCCATTCTGAAATTTCATGTCGGGAGTTTCCACTACCTAGTTTCTTTCCGCTACCTGGGAAAATAGCAAGCTACATTGTAATGAGGAGAGATTAGGTAATAATGAGATATTAACATATGCAAAGAGGCCTCTCACTGTTCGTGGATGAGATTCCTGTGTCACCATTAAAATCATGGAAAATCAAATGCTTTTTTCCTCTAATTCGAAAATATTTTTCTGATCTTGCCATATTTTACCAACAGACTGAGCATTGCAAACATTATTCAGAGGGATGGAAGAATTATGCTCCTTTCAATTAGAGGATCAGGTTTAGCTGTGTTCCCCCAAGTAGTTGAATAGCCAGCTCACTCTTCACATTAACATCTGAACAGTTACCCGGTCAATGCTGCACTGAAGTGCCAGGTGTGGGTTATGTGCTCAGGATTGAGTGGAATGTACATATACTACCTTCCAGATCCAAAGCAGAAATGGTATCATTGAGCCAAGAGTGGCAATATTGTCTTAGTGAATCAGTCTTAACTCTCTCCAAGCCCTTGGCATAATTCCAGGAGCAAAGCACTTAAAAGTAGACACAGCCACCAGTGACCATTTATATTAAGCAGGACATGCAGGGAATTAAACCAGCTCATGAGGCGGCGTTCTATATGTCCATTGAGGCATTGCTGTAGCACGATTATTGTATCAAATACAAAATTCAGAGGCCAAACATGAAATGTTTCGTTGATCTTTCAGTTCACTAAGCATAAATAACCCACTGTTAAATTTCAGCCAGAAACAGGAAAGCATTTTGAAAATCTCTTCAGTTGAATGTAAGATATGGTTTTATTCTGTGTATTCCCTTGATTTGCCTTTAGTTGAACTTCTGAATAGATTAAATGATCTGTGGATCAATGATTTGCAAAACGGCTGCATCATCTGTAATTTATATAAGTTCCAACCGAGACATAATCCTAAACCTAGCATAAAATTTCCCAGCAAACTAGCGATACATTTATTATCATTCATGCTTGATTCATAATTACAAAGTTATTGATGTGCAATTGCAATTTTGGCAATAAAGCTGCCAGAGCTTAATATGCAGTAACAAAGGGTGGTGTATGATGAAATACTAGCAAATGTGGCAAACACATTACTATGAATTAATATTGTAATTACAAAGTTATTGCTTTGTAATTATGTCATTATTTATGGAGCCAAAAATAAAGCATCATAACAGTTAGCAGGTATGTTATAGTTGTCTCTGTTCCTTTCCATTTCAGTATTTCTCTACAAACACCAACCTAGACCATATGAAATGCAGACACATTGGGCCTTAGAGGGCTTTCAGTCAGTTTGCACAAGACCTTTTTAAGTGATATTCATCGCTGTGAAATGCACTTAGATCCTTGACTTTTCATAAAATTCCAAATAATTCCTGACAAATTCTCAGGGAACCATTTGATCAACTGCTTATCCAATTAAAGACAAAATTGTGACTGTTAAACATCTTTTACAAGTCATTAAACTGAATACATAATTCATTACAGGACTGTTAATGAGTTCTGGCATATGATGCGAAGGTAGTTATCATCTAACATTGGAGGTGAAAATGTGCAATTGAATAGGACAGAGTTCAGTAGGGAGGCATTAAGTACTAATTAGAAGATTTTCTGCAGCATTCCTTCTAAGCACCCTGAAGCAGGATTCTACAACATGGTTGAGAAGTGGCTTCTATTGAATCTTTTCTTTAAATTGGAATTATTCACATTTAATCTTTACCAACAGGACTAGTTGAAAGCTTACAGAGTGTCTTCAGTAGACAACAGTCTATTTTAATAATGCATTCAGAGTTTCTAATTTATTTGGTTTCAAGGCAGTCCTTCCTTCAACCCAATAATCTGGTGTTATTGAATCTAATCCATAGATACATTGAAGGATTTTCTACTAGACACCAAAATACTACGGCAGAATACATTGTTCATGCTGACAGGAACAAGATTGCCTGTGACAGCCAGAGACCGATGGAACCCAAGAAATGTCATGTTGATTAAGTGTTGCTTGATTTACCTTTCAGAGAGAGCAGGGACAAACTTTGTAGAGGCTTTCCACAAAATCAAATGGGCTGAGTCTTCAAGAAGGTAAATTTTAGATGGCCTGCAAGTGGGCAAGCTTGATGTTTAATTTTCTTACATTCTTTTGAAAGTCTATGTGCATGCTTGTCAAATTATCGTCGTAAACCCTACAGCATTCGAATTTGGAATATGCAGCCGGCCAGTATTTCTTTTGTTCAGGTGGCTTGTTTAGATATTTACACATTGGGATGGTTTGCATACACCAAGGCTATAAACTGTTACATTTACCTTGTTGCAACAGGATGTTCACATTGGCTACAAGATGATGGTACATCCAAATTTTGGGACCATATACACAGTACAAATATTAATTTTGGTAGTACAGAACTAGAGTATTGTTAAAAATGAATTCATATTCTTGCAAAATGTCCAGGTAATTTCAAGACAAAAAAACTTTGACAAAACATGTCTATTTTCAACAATATACAATATATGGAAATTGCTCTTTACTATTTGAAACAAAAGGTATTTGATAAGAATACTCTCGGTTGGAATTATTTCATACAGTACACCTTTGCTTCTTGGCCAATGTTTAACCCTAGGATAACATCATTAAAGCTATACATCTGGACAATTATCTAGGTGTCATATGTGAGATATTACTGTGTGAAAATGACTGCGTTTTCCTATAATGCACCATTGTAGAACATGCCTGACTTTCACACTACTGATTTAAAAGGATTGAAAGTTGGTTATGTTTTACATTGGGTAGCTGTCCTTTCATCAAATTCTTGTCCACATTTTGATGTTAAAAATGACCTTCATGGTCTCTCAATTAAACACACCATGGATACTTACAGTTCACTCTCTTGATTGTGCTGGAGGTAACTCATTTGAAGTAGCATTGGGGGTTTTATAATTGGCCACACACCACAGAGTAATGGAAAGTGAATTCATTCAGAATTATTGGCTCCCATGATTAAATAACATAATCTGTTGCAAAGATGCAGGACAGCATTGGATAAGACTGGACTGACTCAGCTGTGCTGCCTTCGATATTTGATTAGCTCATGTGAATAATGGCTACTTGGGCAATCGGAGCCTAAAGAAACACAGTTCAGCAATGGTGTCAACACCGAACTCAGGAGGGGAGTAAAAGAAATAATCAAAATACAAAAATTCAGTGGACCCCTTGAACATTAACCAACTCACTCTTTAAGGAAAACAGCATTTTGTATGCTTAAACATCACATTTTCTTTTGCTCTCATCTCAGTTGTGGTTCAGTTGGTAGCATTCTCACCTCTGAGTCACAAAATTATAGATTCCCGAGCCATTCCAGGGGGCATGCCAAGGTCAAGGGCTATGTGTTAAGGGATGCACTAAAGCCCGGGTCAGCTGCTGCCAAGACACAGTGGGGAAAGATCCACTGTCTAAGGTCTTTCTGCCAAAGTTAAATGGGGGTCTATTCAGTTATCGGACCCTCCCAGTGCCTCAGGTGTGTGTAAATATAATCTTGTACAAGTAAGAAATGCCTTGGGTTTGTTTGCCGGATAGAGTGTAACTCTAATGTTTGTTTGTGTCTTCATATGTTACTGTATAGAACCGAAAAGCTTTTGTGACTATGTTTGCGTATAAAGATATTTTTATGAATAAACTATATTTTGAAAGATAAAAATAAATCAGATTCCTGTCCCTTTTCCACGAAAAGGTTGGAAGTTGGGACAGTCGGTCAACAGCCATAAGTCAGATGTCTTGTAATTTGAATGTTAGTCTACCAAATACCTCTCTACAAGTGGGCATGGAAAGTCCCAATGGTGTCCAGACTGATATTTATCTGATAAAATTGCCAACCCACCCCCCACAATGCAGCAGGAGTGCTGTGTGAACCCAGATTACCTGTACCCCGGAATTGGGTTCCACCCTCCATTTTTAAATCATTCACAATTTTGCCCGACTCTGTGATAATACAAGCTCATAGTTTTATGATTTTGTTTTAGACTGTGACCTGTCAAATCAATCACTATCAGCAAACTGCACTGCAGAACTGACAAGAATTTATGTAGAAATGTTAAAAATATGTGTCAATCAAAGATCCTTGTTTGTTCAAAATCAGTAATGTCATCATAAATTAAAGCAATGGTTAATAATAGTGAGACAAAGGAAATACTGCTGCTGGAAATCCAAAGCAAAATCAGAAAGAAGTTTCCGGTGTGAATCTTTAATCAGCACTCCTCCAGAGATGCGGCCTGGACCAGCCCTGGACACTGGTCCTCCTAAGGGACAAACCTCAGGAACTGAACCACATCTGGCCTCACCATTCTGACTAGAAGTGAAGGGGACGGTTAGAGACAGTCCGCTCAAAGAATTGTACCATACAGTGCTCCAGCCCAGAGGCAGAGACAACCCCTTTACAAAAGCAGTCATCCCATCACTCCCACCAAGGGGTGGTGGAGGTGCAAGGCCCCAGCCCCCTTCCACTTTTGTGGAAGACAGCCAGCCCTACGCTGAAGGGGAACAGCATCTCAACAGGCTAGTCACAAACATGTGGATTGTTGTGGGTAATATCCTTTCTCAGCAGATGGAGCTGGATAAAGATTTTGGAAAATGTTCACTTAATGTTTTCATAAGGAATATTTTGTTAATAAAATTGAGTTGAACCTCAAACTGAATACTGTGACCCTTTGTCCACTTCACCAACAAGAGTGCTTAGGTAAAGTGTTTTTAATACATTAACTGGTCAAAGTGTCCCAGAGCACGGCCATCACTTTGTATAATCTGAACTGGTTGAGTATTTTAAAAACCCTTGCTGATATCCAAATATTTGGATTTCTAACCCACACTCTGCTCTATACGCAATCTTTTGTTGGTTCACTACCTGGTCACTCTCTGTGTATCTCTTTCTTTCTCCTCTGTTATTGAAGAAGAATGCCCTATATCTTAGCATTGTCAGATAATTGATTGCTGGACAAAGCAATGTGCTGTTGCCTTCCAAGCATAAGTTATGCTGGAGATGATAAATTCATTCTCCATTGGTCTTACGCAGAAATTCATTAATTCAATGTGAAAATCTTGATTTTTTTTATGCAACACTTGTTGATCATTAAGTGGATAGTATGTGCCATATGTTTTGCTTGACAGTTGGAGTGAGGATAATGGGGTGATGATGTGATATTGGTCACTCCCCATTTAATAGATATGTCTTGAAATGGTTTGCAAGTAAATTGCAGTTCTTTGTCGGGCACAATCTGTTTCGGGATACTGAACAAGCTGAAAATAACATCATTGCGCTAGCAATGATTGTGGAAAACTCAGAGAAGTAATCCATCACAGGAACGTAATCTTCTTCATGAACTGTGAATAGGTCTCTTGCTACTTTCATCCTAGGCATGGATGGAACACTGTAAGGATAAATAGGCTCCCTCCGCTGCTGGGGTTGATATGTTTGGCATGTATCACATGCATTTGGCAGTTGTTCAGTATCCTGATTCATCCTGGCCTGATATAGACTCGTGATCAAAGTCATGTGTGTTCAGTACCCATGTGTCCCTGGTGTAATGTGAACATGATATTCTGTCATAATGCCTTTGGTATTAGGGCTTGTTTGCATTTGGAAGTTACTGTTGTGATGTACCAGTTTTGCCTCTCTATGGCCAAAATGAACAAATCCTCTCAGTATTTCTTTAATACTGTCAGACTATTCCTGGATAATTATTGTTTACTACTCTTGCAGTTGCACATCTTCAGCAATTTCTCATTACAACTGTTCACACTGGCTCTGACCAAAGTATAACAGATAAACTTTGACAACATCTTCAACTTCATAACTTACAGCACTAAGGTGTGGATCAAAAGGGATATCTTATAAACCAGATTTCGGGATGGTTACATCTGACTTCAAAGTTATATTGTTGCACCTTGACAAGTAAACGCTGCAGACGTGACTATGCATTGACTGGTGGCAGGTTAGTTCTTGTGGCTTATGATCTGATTCAATAGGGAATTTCTTGCCAAATAATTACGTGTGAAGGCACAAAATGGAAAATGCGAAACGTAAATGTGTCCATAATGGCTATAAGATCATACCTGTTAACTGATATTTGTGCCATTACTTAAATGTGTACAGTTTTTTGGAACAAAATAAATGAATTAAAGAGCCATTAATTTTCTTTTTACCATTTTTATATCCTTTGACCCTATTTGTTGTTTTTTTTATCCTTGTACACTTAGTCCCTTCCTGTTCCACTGTGATTATCTTTACCTAAATACATGTCCTGCAATGCCCGATATCCATTTGCTTTGTAAGCCAACATTTCCTCTCTCCTTCCACATCCACCTCTTATTTTGTTTAAAACCCTCTCTACAGCCCCGATTTACCAGGACACTGGTCCCAGCACCATTCAAGTGAAGTCCATCTGACCAAAACAGCTTCTTTCTACCCCATTATTGGTGCCACGAACAGAAATCCATTCCAGCCACACCATATATTTGAGCCATGCATGTGACTTTATTCGTCCTATGGGTAATGAAGGTTTAGAAAGAAAGGAACAAGCTTTCACAGTATAATAAATGTAAATTATAAGCTTTTATTAACAGACCTGTAAGCATGTTTCATGTTTATTTTATTTATTTTCCAAATGAACATAAAAGCGTGGAGAAAGAAAGACTTGCATTTCCATATGATGTTACTAGACTATCAGATGTTGCAAAGCACTTTTCAGCCAATGAGCTACTTTCAAAGTGTGATAGTTATTGTTATGTAGGAAATATGGAAACCGATTGTGCACAGAAAACCTTCACAAACAACAAAGTGATAATGGCAATGTTGACTGAGAAACAATATTGGCCACAAAACCAGGAATAAATGCTCTCACCTTCAAAGTAGCACCACAGAATCATTTACCTGCAAAGGCAGACAAATCCTTGGTTTGATATCTAATTCAAAAGATGGTGTTGCTAAGTGCATTACTCCATCCCAAATGTCAATCGTGAATCTTGTGTGCGAGTTGAACCCCAGACATTTTAACCTTGAGACAGCAGTGTTGATAACTGAATCATGGTTGGCAAAAACTTGCAACTACTGCCCTTCTCCCTGAGAAAATTTGCATGTAACTGTGGGGTGGGGTGGGGCTGGGTGGGATGCTCTTTGGAGGGTCGCTGTGGACTCGTTGAGCTAAATGGCCTGCTTCTGCACTGTAGTGATTCTGCGATTGTCAGAAAACAGCAACCCATTCACTAGTGCCCCAATGGCTAGCAGCACATTTATGCTTGTTTTACAGTGGTATTTACATTGAATTATCAATAACTGGGTTTCGCAGAATAGAATGGTGTTGAAACTTAAAGCAAAAATGTTTGCACAGTTTATGCTTACACGCAATGCAGAATATTCCAGGTCAAAAAGTCAATGCTGTTCCTATTGTCTTAGTTCAGCCAAGTAGAAGGTGTTGTGAGCCCTTTGGTCCACACTCAATAAACAACTTTCATTCATCCTGTAGTAAACCAGCAGGATGCTGATATACTCACTGGAGGAAAGAAAAGGCACAATGCTTCCTTGGTTTCAGGCAGATTGTCCCAATGCCACTACTGCAAAAACAAAAGTCTTTCAGTACAGAACAGCACTTTTTGAATCAAGCCGTTTGCATAATAAAAGCAAAATACAAATGCTAAGTGTTCAGCGCCAGTAAACCACAGTCAGTTTCTCAACTGCCTTTTTGTTAAATGTTCCATTCAGATTTGAAGAGCCAGCCTGTAATCCTGGAACTAGTTCCTGGTGTTTATACTGCTCTGTCCTGCTTTTGTAGTTGGTGTCAGCTGATGGCTTGCTTTTAGCACATTCACTTCTGAGTCAGAAGATTGTGGGTTCAACTCCCACTGCAGGAATTTGAGCACAAACTCTCAAGTGACATTCCAGTGCAGTACTGAGGGAGTGCTACACTGTCATGAGGTGAGATAGAGTCATTGAGTTATACAGAACGGAAACAGATCCTTCGGTCCAACTCGTCCATGTCAACCAGATATCCTAAACTGATCTAGTCCCATCTGCCAGCATTTCATCCATATCCCTCTAAACCCTTCTGATTCATGAACACATCCAGATGCCTTTTAAATGTTGTAATTGTACCAGCCTCCACCTCCTCCTCTGGCAGCTCCTTCCATACATGCACGCACCCTCTGCATGAAAAAGTTGCCCCGCCTGGTCCTTTTCAAATCTTACTCCATTCACCTTAAAACATGTGCCCTCTAGTTCTGGACTCCCTATCCTAGGGAAAAGACCTTGGCTATTCATTCTATCCATGCCTCTCATGATTTTATAAACCTCTATAAGGTCACCCCTCACCCTCTGACCCTCCAGGGAAAGTAGCCCCAAGCTATTCTGCCTTTTCCTAAAGCTCAAACTCTGCAACCCTGGCAACATCTTTGTAAATCTTCTCTGCACCTTTTCAAGTTTAACATCTTTCCTACAGCACAAATACCAGAATTGAGATGTTAATCTTGGGTCCCAGCTACCTTCTTAGGGTTACTTAAGTGATTCTATGAATATTTTGAAGAAGAGCATGGGAGTATTTGCTGTCTTGGTCAATGTTTATCAGTAAAGCAAATAATCTCATAATTATCATGTTTGTGTGATCTTGCCCATCTTTTCCCACTTTACAATTTGTAACTTTCCAAAAGTACTGAGTTAGCTGGAACGTGTTTGCAAAACATTGTAAATGAGGCTTCACAAATTCAATTTTGTCATTTTCATCTTACTGTTCGCTAGAAACTGACTTTGAGTCCTGATTTTACTGTGAACTGCAAGTCTGCTATCATGAAGAATGGATTTCCCAGAATGATTGCTGAGGAGTAGCTAGGGATGTTGAGCTGCCAAAACCTGAAGCAAGGAAAGTGAAAAAACAAAAGGCAGTCATGGAGCTGATCCATTGCAGACAAGCTTGAAAATACACATTAAGCAGTTACAGAGTGGGTCAGTTTGTATTGGAAAGCAAAAAGAGGCTCTGTTTTTTTCCAGGACCTCTGGAGTGCATCTGGAAGGCTTTGGCTGCTCTGAAGAAACTGTTTCCATTCTGAGCTGAGTCAAAAAGAACTGGGGCTGGGGGATATGAGGAGAAATGATTTTATGCAGCAATTTGTTATGCAGTGACTGGAAGGGCGGTGGAAGCTGGGGAATTGGATAGAGACTAGAAAAGGAAAATGTTGCAAGACTGTGAAGAAAGAACAAGTATTGATCTCAGTAGATAGCTTGGACAAGGAACAGACACAGACACGATGGGTAGAGTGATCTCATTCCATGCTGTGTGTTTTCATGATACTATGAATATACCTACAAGTCTTTAACTCTCACACAACCTTCACCTAATACAATTTATCATATGCCACAAATTCAAGAAATTCCACTTCAATATTTAAAGAGTGGGAAAATTAATCCGAGTAAGTGCTTCAGTAATCTGCAGTAAGCACCCTTTCTACTCAGATAGCTGAAATCAGCCAGCTTGACAGAGTCAAGGGTTTGAAGAGGACTTCTATTAATACTGAATTATCCTATAACTCAAAAACATGTGTTAATGTCTCAAAGGTGACAGTGATACCAATCTAACTAAGCTAACACTGAATACCCAGCACCTTCTTCTTTACTGAAAATTTTGGGAGGGAAATGCAGAGTCTGAGGCTTGGATGGCTAAAGATATAGCTGCTAATGATAGGGCGAAGATTTGGGCATTGATCAATTCACCCAGATTTGTTTAGTTCAAGATTTGGTTTGCTGCTTGACCATATTACCAAGAATTTATCATAAGTCAAGCAGCAGGGGCAGAACGTTATTAAGCCCTGAGCGATGTGAGCTATAGGCAGCTTTATGGCTGAATTTAACAAGGAGTCCAATGAGGTTCAGCTCAACGGTGGGAACATCTCACCTCATCTTTTATGCTTTTGACAAGCAACGTAGTGAGTTTCTCTCTAGACAGTAACGAGTTTCCAATTAAGAGGGATTATTGCTTGTTAAATATTTTGTTGACAGAGAAACTTGACATATTAATATTCAGCTTCCTATTTACCGAATGCACCGAACAAGCTAGACATCGAGAATTCTTGACCTGGAAACTAGAGCAGGTAACTACAGATTCAGCTCACTGCTTACTTCAAGGGGAGATGATAGCGTAGCGGTATTATTGCTACACTGTTAATCCAGAGACCCAGGGAATGTTACAGGGATGCAGGTTCAAATCCCACCATGACAGATGGTGGAATTTGAACTTAATAAAAGTCTGGAATTAAGGGTCCAAATGATGATCATGAAATAATTATCAATTGTCGGGAAAAACCCATCTGGTTCACTAATGGCCGTTAGGGAAGGAACTGCTGTTCTTACCTGATCTGGCCTACATATGACTGCAGACCCACAGCAATGTGATTGAGTGTAAACCGCCCTCTCGATAATTAGAGACGACAATAAGCAGTGGCCTAGCCAGTGACACCCACATGCCGTGAATGAATAAAAACAGCGACTTCCATCTTGCTTAAAACCACACGGCATCTCATTGTGCAATCTACAGGTGCCAGCCATATGCACCCCTTCTCCACAGATATTGGCATGCAGCATTTGCCAACATCTCACAATCATTATGGTACCTCTCTAGTACATAGGACCATCAGGAAGCCGAGACTTGCAATGAGAGGTGCACTGGCAACTAGCATTGACGTTGTAGTAGGGAGGGACAGGAACACAACTCATGGATTGGAACAGGCTGCATCTCACTTAACATCTACCTGCTAGCTTGCAGCATCTATGCCTTGCATCGCCTGCCATGGTACTGGCATTTCAGCCTGAGCCAAAGGCTATTAGTGCAGCTGTACTGCAATATTCTTTAGCACAAACACACAGACAAAGGGCTTGTCGGTGAGAAGGTATATTAGGCAGGGGCTGGGGAGAAATCCTGATATACAGCACTCCAAGGTGTTAACCTAACACCTACAGCATGTGCCAGCTGCCTGTGAGGTAAATATTCATTCAACCACACGGTCATTTCAGAAACTGTGGTGGGAGCTAGTTCATACTCAAATCAAGGTGGGGGGTGCTGCTGATAGTCAGGGCTTGTTGGTACTGTCAGTAGTAGGCACACTCTGCACACGGTCCAGGAACTTGGCAACTGACATTCATTCACATGGGATGCTGAGGGTCAGGGGACCCTGCCCCAGTACAGTCCTGGGAGTGGGCACCAGTCAGTCCTGCAGAGCAGTCAGTGGAATGGCATATCATCAGTCAAGAAACTGTAAACCCAGGAGCTGCTGGTTGAAGAGGAACGCTTGACGTTTCGGGCCTAGACCCGAAACGTCAAGCTTTCCTGTTCCTATGATGCTGCTTGGCCTGCTGTATTCATCCAGCTCCACGCCTTGTTATCTCGGATTCTCCAGCATCTGCAGTACCTATTACCTCTATCAGCTGCTGGTTGAAGGTAGTTAAAGGTCTGGAACATATATAGTCTCGGGGTCAGTCCATCAATCATTCAGGAGGATGTAAAAGCGGCCTATAGGGAGCAGCAGAGGATTAACTGCCAGTAGAAGTTAAGGCTGGAAGGGGATGGGGAAACAGAGACATTTTCAGAGGAGGGAACAAAGACACTGACAGGGGCAAACTCAAGGTTAATGGGTCTCAACATGGGGGTGGGAGTGGCAATTCGTTGTGGGGGTAGTGCAATGTCAAAGGAGATATGAGGCTTTTGGGGGGTGCGAGGAGTGGTCCCTGGTCACTAGGCAGGCTCCATGATGGGATTTACCAGAACTCATACTCCCTGCCATCCCTTTCCATTGTCTAGATGTGAAGATCTACTAAAGAAAGGCTGGGACAAGACCGAGCGTGGGCAGGGTCAGTGTCAGCTTATTGGGTTAAAGCTTGGGATCTATGTTTGCTGGACACTAACAAATTGTAGTAGCAAATACATAAAGCAGCCGTTTGCAGACACCAGTACATTTAACTTGCAAACATTTCTTTAGCCAGGTGCTGCACAAGCAGAGTGAAGGTGATTAGGGGACAGATGCTGGTTGAGGGTAAACTGTGCAACTTCCAAAAGTGCTGTGGAAGCCACAGAATGTGGATTCCTTACCAGTCACATAAGTGTAACAATGGACTGCAGTGAATGCAGAGAGAAGCTGACTGTCTGGTGTGGGTCTGGGGTAGGTAGTGCGTAAGGGTGTAGCAAATAGAGATATGTCCTTGTTATCAGAGTGCAGCAACTCTCACTGTGTGCAGCAATGTGCTCAGCCCCATCTGCTGGCTATGCCACCATTGACCCTTTGAAGATCTAAGAACCTCTATCACTCTTTCTGCTCCCAATGTACATCATTTCCCCTGAGAGTCATTGGTCCTACTGCTGGGGGAGAATGTTCATCATGGGGCTTCCTTCCTGTGAAGGTGAAGGTGAACACACGAGAATCAAGATCAACATCAAGGACGTGAGCAACAGCGGGTCACTGTGAAGAACAAGAAGTACCCAGTTCAGGGAGAGGTCACTGACGCAGGGCTCCTCAGGATGCGTGAGTGGGCAGCAGTTTTTCAGCTTTGGCTCCAATTCCTGGGGATGAATGAGGTGTAGTGTCAATGCAGGCACTGCATGTCCCAGGACACTGTGACAAAACTGTGCTGGATGCTGGAGTGGGACTTCAGGGTACCTGAAATGGAAGGCCATCCGCTCCTGTGATTCTGAAGTCCACGGCCATTCAGAATTTCTATGCACTGGTTCAGTTCAGGGAGCAATGGGTGATCCTTGTGAGATCTCTCACTCATGCACCCACAAATACATTGGCCACAGATGTTATCTTTGCAAGCTCACACTGGTTCATTTCACTCCCCCATAATGAAGTTGGTGCTGCAGCCCAGGCAGTAAGATCTGGGGACATAGCCGACTTCCCCCAGGGTGCCTTTGAACTGTAAACACACGACACTGAGAAGGCTATATCAAAACAATGCAGAATTTAATAAACTGGAAGAGGTTCCACTCCATTAATGTTCAGGTAATTCTGTGAACACTGTTGTCACTTCTTGGAGGTGTGTGCCCACTACTCTGGCAGGTGCCACATCCACTCATGGAGCACTCTCATGCATCTGGTGCATTGCAGGTCCAGGTTCCTTATGACACTGGAGACAATAGCTACTCACCGTGGGCATGTCCCATGACATCAGAGCACAACTACCTGATTGATGCACAGCACAGGTTTCATGCACTGATCATGGCTGCAGGGAACAGAGCATTGGGATGTTGAAGATGCAAATCCACTGCTTGGACAGGTCTGGAGGTATCCTCCAGTACAGTTCAAAGAGAGAGTGCCACATCATCCTGGCGTGCTGCGCTGGCACAAATTAAGCAGGCAATAGAGTTATGTGCCAGATGCTGAGGAATTGGGGAAATGGGAACTATCTTCTGAGTTGGATGAGGACAACATACAGAGGAAGTCCTCCATGTTCAGAGCAGAGCTCAGCTTTGTCAGACGCTACAAGCCAGAAAGAATCTCATTGACACTGTTTCCAGTTGATGAGATGTGGATGCAGTAGACCATCACGGACTGGAAACTATTCCCTGATGGTGAAATCTGGTTTGCAATGTCAGGTTGAATTTCAGCCTCTGGTAGTTTTGTTTGTGGTCACTTTTGCTGCTTGGCAATAGAAGTTCATATTCATATTTGTCCAATTGCTGTCTGTATGTGATGTTCCCCTACTGAACAATGGCAAGGTGCAGATCTATAGTGGGCCCTGGGACAGGGGAACTGACTCAGATGGGATGTAGCTCAGGACAGACACACTCTGTGACACGGTGGTGAAAGAGCAGTGGGGCTGAGTGAATGAAATTGGATGTGTGAGGGAGTGTCAGCCATGCCGGCTATGTGCCATGAGTTATGTGGCTAATGAGCCATGACATTGTCAGCATGGTGCAACGCCAGACTGCTAATTCATATCTGCTTTCACAGTGGCCTTTCAAAGATGGTACAAACACAAGATGGGACTGTCTTTCAACAGACATCCACTGACTTGTAAGTTGTCTGGTAACAGTACATGGTAAGATGAGGCAGGAAACAGGCAAGATGTACACCATAGGGGCAGAATGGGTAGTTAGTGTGGTGAGTTTGCTAAGATACCATGATGAAACTCAGTTAGCCTCACAGGCAAATCCCTCCAAAAGTCACAATGCAACTCCAACGTAATCAACGAAACATAAGATTCAGCCTCGTGTTTATATTTTTCTGGAGCATTTTTGTTTGAAAATAGTTTCTAGTTAATGTGTATTACTTAGTAATGTAGTGGTGACTGAACAGTAGATTGTGGTAAGCTTCAGGCACATCTCATCTCATTAATCCCTAAACTATTAGATTTATGCTGGACTAATATGGCTCCACTCCAGAGCAAACTTTGTAGTTTAATCCTATTGTATGCTGGAGCCAGTCTTCCTCATAGCTTGAGGGTCTTTGAACAACAGGGGAGAACAATGTTGGGAATATTATGGGGGGGAGCAATGAGAGATTTGTGTGTGGTTGCACATCTGGTGCAGTGGAATCCTGCCAATAATATAAGTTTCGCATCACTGCAAGCCAAAACTGTTAGAGACAATTTCCAGCAAAAAACAATTCAATAATATACGTTGCACTTAATGAGATCCTGAGGGCACCAGTGACCAATATGGGGGATTCACCCAGCATCAGTTACCCAGTAGTAAATTCTCCAGATTAATTCAATTTTGTTGATGGGACAACCCATTAAAATGGGCCTTCTTGGTAGATGTCTTTAAGAAATCCAGAATGTTGCTGCCAGCTGATTGAAGCTCATGTGTTGAGAGTAGCAATCCTGGGACCTCATTAAGTGCAGTTTGAAAAGTGAATACAGAACAATATTGTACTTACGCCATTTGTAATCTGCCAGTGCTCTCCAGAAATACCTGGAGCTAGCTCACAGGTACCAGAGCCTGACTTAAAATGTGCCCAAGATGAAAAGATCCTTTGTATTTAAAATCAATTTCGCTAAAATTCATGGGAGAATCTGTTATCCGCGTTCTTGCTGCTTCAGATAACTTGAGTTCAGCCTGTTTACATCTTGGACTGTTTTACAGAGGAAAATCATCTCTCTCCACGTGCAACTGCTCTCTCCCTCTCTCACTCCTGTAGTTGGCTTGTCCTGAAGAATGGTTTTCTCTATGTCAAACAGGTCTACCATATGGCAACTAACCTTAAAAATAAGACATTGACAAAATAAAAACAAATAGAAATACTGACTCAACAAATAATACAGACAACCATAATGCACAGTATTGTGGTCTAATAGTGGTACTGGAAAAGACATTCCCTGACAAAGTGTTCAATTTTGGTGCGATTTACTTGCAAACATGTCAGAAGCACTGAAATATCTATTTAAAGAGTATGCATAAAACATCACTTCCTTCCATTAGAAGACATAGAGGATTATTATCTGAGATAATAAGGTGTAGAGCTGGATGAACACAGCAGGCCAAGCAGCATCAGGGGAGCAGGAAGGTTGATATTTCGGGCCTAGACCCTTCTTGAAGACATTCACCTTTGCATTTCCATTGAGCATATCTCAAACATGCATTGTGATATCCATCTGGCTCTTAGTAGTTGGTTTTATCAAACTTTCTACTCAGTTTAGCAGATTTTTCTTTGATATGGAAGGGTCTCTTGGGAGCACTTTCTTCAAGAGGTAAAATTTGTGCAATGCCTGGCAACATGGGTCAGATTGGTATTGTAACATCTTGCAATACGCAGCTTCTTAGTAAATGCAACATTTTCTTGCCTGTAAAGTGGAGAACTCTTCCTTTTGCCAGCAGGTTATCTTCAAACTTTGCACACACTGAGAACAGTGTTAATAACAATTAAATGGATAATCAACTAGCAATGATACTTTATTGGTCCAATTTGTTTGTCATTTGATATGTCTGACAGTTTTCCGGTACATGTGTTCCTTTTTGAAAGGGATAGTTTGAATTGTTTAGCCATTTTATAGCTCATAGGTTTATGTGGAACCAAGTCATTTTATTGATCAGATATAAATTGCTCTCTACATGTGTTCCTTCGGTCTTTTGTTGAGAAAAAGTACGCAATATAACAGCTGCTCTGTGCAGGGTGGGCAACACAAAGAGGATAACAAATGGTTGAGAGAAACTCTTTTTGTTCTTTGCCTGAAGGGGGTGAAACTAATCCTACAATATCTAATACGAGAGGTAATTCAATACCCATACCACCCAGGTTGGGAAAGAAAAGAAATTATCACATAAATAAGAGGCTAACTTTCCATTTCACTTAGAATACTGGGGATGATTGGTTAGGGACAGTAAAACTCATTCTGTGCTCCCCATTGACTCCTGGGCTACATGGAGGAGATTTATTGCAAACTCAATTTATGTGGGGGCTCAGATTTGGTTTGAAGACCCATTTCTTTGGTTGAACGTTTAATCCTCGTTGCTCATTGACAATGTAATCCGTGTAAGTGGTGGTCCAAAGATTTATTATAAATGCAGAACAGCATTCTCAGAATTCTGGATTTCAACTCTCTTATGAAGGAGAAGATCCTGAAATATTCAAAATAATTTTTGCAAAACATTTGCCTTATTAATGAAAAAGACAGCTTGCATGTGCCAAACCATTAATTTAGTATTAGTTAGCTGTTGAAATAAATTAGAATCTGTGAGATTACATTCTTTATATATTGACCATGATCATACAATGCAAATATATTTTAAGATAACCTTTGCATTGAAGTCTATTAATTCAATTTTTGCAATAAACTGCTTTAGAGTTTTAAAAAAATGTCACAACATGAATTTACTTTTAATCTGTTATATGCAGCTTTGATTTCTTTCCTAGTAGATATGTATAATTGTGCAGGGCCTGCAGATTCAGCAATAGACATTTGTTAATTTAGCGTTAAAATGGTTACTATGTTATTTTCTGAGGTGATCACTCCTGTTATCTTGTGTTAGAAAGTATATAATAAAGGTAAAGGGTTGTTTGAGTTAGTTCACTGCAACTAATCCTCCTTTGTCTTTGCTTTTCTACAGTAATTAGTGGTACAGGATAGTGCAGAGCATCTACAGAAGAGACTCTGTTCTTGGAGAACAAAAAGGTTTATTGCATGATAGCAATAATTATAACTACATTTGGTAAGCTATAATTAATAGTACTTTAGGAAGCTGATGGAGCCCTTGTGGCAAATGATAGTGTCCCTACCTCAAGGCCAGAAAGCAAGTCCCACAGCTTCAGGGGTTTGTCTGAACCGGCTGTTCCCTCACAAAGTTACAGGGGAAGTCCTTGGGATGGACATTAAATGTCCTCATTGTGTCTTTTTTTTAACAGAAGACAGTGCCTTAAGACTTTGAACTGCATGTTGAGAGAACAACAATGTTATTCATTTTAGGTTATCAATCTTACCTTTTTTTTCCTCTCAAATCTTGGTATAACGTATTGGTTACCCCGAATTTGTATTTGTGAGCTAAAAGGCATTTCTTTCACAATGGTTATATTTCCTATCTTGTTACAACTAGAAGCTTATCTTCCTCAACAAAGGCTTCCCAGTTATTGAAGTAAGCACTGGTCATTAGCAAAGCAATGGTACTGCTTCTTAACCTTGAAGAAAGCTGCCTACAAAAATCCATGGAGATCTGGGACCAGAATTTCCCCTGACTTCAAAGGAAGTGGATCTCATAGCATCAAACAGCAGTGATGTGAGCAAGCTGATATGTCGCCAATCGCATTGAAGTATCTCACAGGCAGCAATCAAGGGAATTAAATGCTCTAAATATTTCCTTCCTTTCAACAAAAATGTTGGGTTTATGTAATAAATGAACATGATTGCATTTAGACAGATGTTGAAATAAATGAACTTTTGAAAAAGTATTTTTAAAATGTACAGAAATTCTGCCATAAGAGACTTTAACATTCCACAAATATAAAATTAGCTCATTGGGCTGCTTAGCAACAAAGATGAATTTAGTAGAATAAAAAAGACCCAGTTACACACCATTTGACAAGTGTAATTTTCTTCAAAGTTTAACAACGGAACTAATAACATAAGAGTGGAAGTTCTAGTCAACTGAATTGATTGCATTCTGGATTGCTTAACAGTGCACACATGGGTTTCTGTCCTCACAATCTACAGAAATTGCTGCTATTTCCAGAGGTGTAATAATGGCCTCCACTGACAGCTTCACTACCATTGCAACTACAAATTCTGAGTTATTTATTCCCTTCACCCACTCACACTGTGGCTACAGGACGCACTACAGCAACTCACCAAGGTTGTCACCACCCAGAGGAATTGGGCCAGCAAGTGCATAAGAACACAATGCATGTAAATTAACACTAATAATTGCACTAAATTACAAGTTACGTACTACACTGAAGCATTACAGTGAACAGAACTTAGCTGAAGTTATTTCAAAAAGTGATAGTGCAAAATGAGTTAGTGTACCCATTTTAGAACATTGTTCCCAAATGGTTTGAGAGCTGGATCTGTTGGATTGAGTAATCTTTCTGACACATGAAGGTCAGGTGTTGTATGTAAAGGATGTACATTTTTGTTCCATCCATAAAATTAAGACCTCCAGGGAGATTGAAGGGATGGAGTAAGAGGGGCATAATGCTAGCAATTAAATGTCTAGAGGACAACAGGCTATTGGAAATATGAGGATAGATCTTGGAAATTAAGAAGTATTCATTCAGCAAACTCAGATATAAATGTAGCAGTATGAAATCCATCCTGGTATAAATTGGATATCTACTTAACAACTGAATTTTTTGAGTTCCTACAAGCTTAACCAGCACCAAGCAGACAATCTTAGTATTGCATGGAAAACACGTTCTGACTTGGCTCTTATTTAAAGTCACACATGCCTTAATCTGCTGATGGAATAGCTGAAAACAGATTTCAATCTAATCTACCCTAATATACCATCAGTTTCCTGTTAAATATATGGGGAATGAGGATTGCCATTAATAGCACATCCATTATATCCATGTATAGTACATGGTATTTCTGCATAAGAGACCCGGAACTGAAGAAATCTGACATTTACTTTTGGCAAATGAATAAACTCTTTACCAAAAGCACAAAATGAAATTGTTGTCAACTGAGGCTCTGCAACCCAGTGCAGACTTTGCTAATTATTCATAATAAACCATTCAGCTCTGTGCTCGTAAATAATCATCCAAGGACCTGTTTTTTCATTTATCTGTGTGTTTTACAACATTATCAATGATACTAATTAAATTCTAGATCATTGCAATGAATTCCTTCTAATAAAGACACAATGATGCACAAGAGGATGCAACTAATTGTGCCTTGAAATCTCAGGCAGCAGGTCTTAATTAAAGATAGTTACACAAGTGAGAGAAATGAGACAATGAACAGCTGCACACTGAAGGATAAGCTCATGTTAAAAAAAAGTAACACAAATTATTTCTAGATCTTGCAGATTGTTTGAATTTCTTGAGATAACTTCAGTATTTTTTCCTGGTATTCTTCATGTTTCCCTCAAAGTTGGTGTCAGTTGCCGGGTACGGAAGGATGATACCCAACAAAGGTGTTAGAAATGCTCACAAGACTAGACCATTAAAAATCTGAGACTCAAAACGGCTCTGTAACTGAACATATCAACACCTGTTAACAGATTGCTCAAGGAATTCTGTTCAGTGATATGATGGAAATAAATGGACATGCTTTTACTATCACTTGTCAAAATTTCAGGGTGTCCCAAGGTATTTCACTACAATTTTTGTTTAACTTAACTGACCTCTTTGCAAACTTATCAGAGACTTCTTCTCCATCTGCATATACAGTATAGCTGAAGGGCAACTTGTTTAATGTAGAAACATTCAGAAATAGGAGGAGGAGTAGGCCATTTGGCCCTTCAAACCTGCTCCATCATCCAACATGATCATCCAACTCAGTATACTGCTCCCACTTTCCCTGCCAAATGCTCTTCAATTCATTTAGCTCGAAGAACTACATCTAGCTTCTTCTTGGAAATATTCAATATTTTGGTCTCAACTGTTTTCCGAGGCAGAGAATTCCAAATGCTCACCAGATGAAGAAATTTATCCTCTGCTTGGTCCTAAAAAACCCACCCTTAAACCCCTGACTGTGGGCTCCCCAGTTATTGGGAACATCCTTCCTGCGTTTATGCTGTCTAGCCCAGTTAGAACTAACTTTGCCCTTAGCAAACATATCAAAGACCTTTACTGCACTGTCCTGTATTTACATTACATCTGAAGGGAATCCAGCATGCAAGAGATGCATCATTTCAGACGTATATATTTCAAAACTGCACAGCAATGCAGCAAGCTTGTTACAAACAAAACATGCTGCATTATTGTATTAAATCACATTACATAAGTAGAATTACTTCAAAAGTGCTTAATTAATTGAGAAACACCTTGGGACATCTTGAATTTGGGAAAGGCACTATATAAATTAACGTCTGTGGCCTGGATTTTCATGTCTCCAGTCATGCCCACAATGGAAGTGAATGTAAGAAGAGAGGCAGACCAGCCCTAGATGTGGACATCCTGCTCCTCTACAAAACCCCCTATAAAAGATCAACGACCATTTATAATTAGCGTCCTCCTTCACAGAAAAACCATTTCTGTGATAGCCTGACAGGACCACTTGGTTCCCACTTTTCTGTTGCCAGGCATCGTTGCAGCACCATTGTATGCCAGGCTGCCCAGAAGTGGTATCTTTGAAAAAGGACTCCAATTATAAATGGGTATATGTCATTTTCATAACGCCCACCTGGACAGCTCCAGAGGAAATGATGTAGAAAAGTGAAGAAAGGAGCTACAAAAATGGCGGTGTGCTTCAAAGAAGACAAACGTGCTGCAAAGGAAAGGGAGGAACCGCAAAGTCAGGAGAAGAGCTGAAAAAATGGGAAAGGGGCTACAAAGGCAATTGCAGGGCTAGGAAGGAAAATGACAGGCTGCAAACACAGGCAAGTGGCAGAACAGGGGTTTGCAATGTGAAAGGAGAAAAGGTTTAAACCTTTCAGCCAAGGAACACTCAGCTAAGTGGAAAGCTGAGGTAATAAATTCCTTGAAATGAATGTGGAGTCTCGCTTAGAGACTATAGAAGTTCAGGAGTGACAGTATTGGGGAAATCTAGTGGACGCTATTATAATGAACACCATGTCAACTGGATAATTTAGTACTCAACAGTTTTATTTTAATAAGATTTGCATTTATGTATGTTATTGCATTCAAAAGCATCTGACATATTGTGAATTTAGGGTGGCATGGTGGCTCAGTGGTTAGCGCTGCTGCCTCACAGTGTCAGAGACCCAGGTTCAATTCCACCCTCAGGTGACTGTCTGTGTGGGTTTCCTCCCACAGTCCAAAGGTGTGCAGGGTAGGTGGATTGGTCATGCTAAGTTCCCCATAGTGTTCAGGGATGTGTAGATCAGGTGGGTTATAGGGGGATGGGCCTGGGTAGGATGCTCTGAGGGTTGGTGTAGACTTCTTGGGCTGAAGGGCCTGTTTCCACACTGTAGGGATTCTAAGATCTAAGAATTGCTTGTGATTGTGTTGAACGTATAGGTGTTTAGTTGTGACCTCACCATAGAATGCAAGTTTAGGGTGATAGATTTTTATATCCAGAAGTGCATGTCAGTTATGTTTTTTTAAGAGAATTTTTTTTGCTAACGTATGATTGTCTTGTGTCAAATTAAATACTGCAGCATCTAGCCAATATAAAGCTTACCCTTTGTGTTGTGGTTTTGTATTTAATTGTGCAATGATTATTATTAAAGATATGGATGAACTCTTCTAATTCTGATTTCTGTGTGAGTACGAGTGAACCATATATCACCATAAAAACAGAAGATATTGTTACTGCATGGCAGTCTCACTTGATGGAGTTAGTGAGGATAAACAAGGTGTCTGTTGCCCTCAAGAAAATCTGGACAGGGGTTCTTGAGAAAGTGAAATGCTTTCTGACCCCTCCTCAAACTGCCAGTCACATCAGATCAGGGGCTTTCCAAGTGGAGGAGGGAAGGTAGCATAGTCCACTCGCACCTGGTTAGATGCACACCCCACCCCCACCACCATACTCACCATGGGGAAGGGCATTAAATTCTGCCCAGTGATTCACTCCAGGCTTCAAACCTGGGTCAATTTGTTTAGAGAAGGAAGTGTAACACAGTCGATCTGTGAGCTGGTGAACAAATGCTGCAGCAAAAGGGCAGATAGGATTTAATCCAATCCCTAACATTAATTTTAATTTGAATTTCAGTCTAAATAACTGAAGCATTTTTGTATGACCAACATTTAGCAGAAAGCAATAAATGACAGCTTACAGAGTATTTTGGGGAGGAGATGGCATTAGTATCTCATGAGATTACACTTCTGAGGATTGTTGACTTACTGCAGTCTTCTACATTGTAATATTCACCAGTTTACAGCATGGTATGAATATTATAATCATATTTCAAGGCACCTCATTAAACATGTCTTTTGGGACAAAATGTGCCTGTGCACTACACATATTAAATATGAACGAATTTTAAAAATTCAGGATTTTTGTCATCCAATGCCACATGTGCCATGTGTGAATGGGACATGATTTTATAGCCTTAAACCTAGGCAACTGACACATTAGGTATATTCTCAATGACAAAATGGTGCAATTAAAACTGTTATTACAATAATAAAAAATGACTACAATTGTAATCCATTATTAAGTAAATACATATTTGAACAAGCACTCTGCCCTTATAAATATACATTACTGTATATTTATATAGTAGCAGACAAGGTATCAGAATCAAACTCGACATAGATACAAATGGCTCTGGAAATAATGATTAAATCTATTATATTTTAACCCTAAAAGTAGTTGATGCGCTAATTGTATGGAGTTCCTGTTTATTCATCAACTTAATAAATGCAAAGAACTTTAGGACTATTTGTATCATTAAAGCGTGACTTGAGTTTTAAAATCTGATAAGGCATATCATTAATTTATCTCTATATATGTGGAAAATTGTGGCAGCCAGGAAATAAGTACAGATGTCCATATGACTCTCATCTAGATCTAAACACCAGGTGCCAAATGTCCAATCATGCACATTATAGCCCACTGCACTAATGTTGCTGGGATGCTTAAAACAATAGCAGGATGAGAGCAAGTCCCTTACTAACGAGGGTGTTACAATACTGCTTTATTAATACCTGTTCTGATTGAGGCTGGAGTGGTGTGCCAAGTCCTTTCTAGTCCCACTCCTGCACTGGCCATCAATACGTTTAAATTTAACCAAAGGGGTGATGTGGTCAATTATGTAAGTGTCAGACTGCATCAAGCTCAGTATTAAGAATAAGTCAACCAGTTTTCTTTAGCCAACAACAAATAATCCATTTATCATCAAAATTAAAACATACTTAAATAAAGACACAGAGATTAATAGCAAACAATTTGTACTGTGCATACACAAACTCTCAAGTCTTGGGGAAACAAAGAAAATGAAAAATCTGCAGACTGTTAATTTTACAGTAATTTGGCCGAGTAATAACTAAACTCATGAATAAAAGAATAAGTAATGGATTATTCCTAAATGGTGTTCTATTCCCAACGTTTTTTCTGCATGTACCATCTGCTGGCATTAAGGCATCTCCCTATAAGAGTCGTATCTGGGGAGGATGCCTTTTGGTGGAGATGGTGGGGTGGATTCTGACAGTCCATTGCCTCTCCACAAGTACTAAAGATGACTTCCGGTGGGTTTTCAGCTCTCACATGTTGCTGAGAGGAGTTGTAAAGAAAAAAGGAGAGAGGAATATAAATATGTCAAAATCCCTTCAGAAATGCAATGGTCTTAATCCACCTAATAAACTGGGCCATGTGACCATGGTTTGAAAGTTCTCCAGATGGCATGACTCCATCTCAGCTCCCATCTCCTTGCAGGAACAACACTTTTGCTCAGTGCCATTTCCTTAGCAAAGTATCCTCTCCTTGAAAGTTCAAAATGTGTTTATATGGGTCTACACAAACTTAATATTTTGAATTACATCTCTTCACTATATCTCTGAGGGTTAAACCACTCATTGGTGGTTCTCTACTTCTGTCTAAATCTCAAAGTGTAAATAGCCTGTACAGTATTTTACACATCAACTTCAGGCAAGCAACTGGTTTCAGTGGAAAGCGAAACACATACTATCTGCCTGCTGCAACACCTGGATATTTGCACTGAAACTGCCGCCCATATGGGGTGAAATCTGCTCGCACTAGTGAGATAAAAGCCTCTTGGTAGACCATTTTATGCCACAATTTTCTTTTTCATTCACTTAAAATAAAACAGAAGTTGATTGGTTGTGCCCAACATAAGATGACATTGCTACCACACAGCGCCAGGGTCCTAGGTTTGATTCCATCTTGGATGACTATCTGCATAGACTTTGCACATTCTCCCCGTGTCTGCATGGGTTTCCACTGTGTGCTCTGGTTTCCTGTCACAGTCCAAAGATGTGCAGGTTGGGTGGATTGTCCATGCTAAATTGCCCCGTAGTGTGCAGACTACATGCATTAGCCATGATTAGACCATCTGCCACAGCGGATTTGAGCCCAGGACTCCAGAACATTACTTGGGTCTCTGGATTAATAATCCATTGATAATACCACTAGGCCATCACCACTTAGGGAGAGACTGAAGAGGCTGGGGCTACTTTCTCTGGAGCATTGCAGGCTGAGGTACGATCTTATCGAGGTTTATAAAATCATAAGGGGCATGGATAGGGTGAATAGCCAAGGTCTTTTTCCCAGGGTAGGGGAGTCCAAAACTAGAGGGCATAGCTTTAAGGTGAGAGAGGAAAGATCTAAAAGGGACCTAAGGGGCAACATTTTCACACAGAGGGTGGTGTGTGTATGGAATGAGGTGCCAAAAAATGTGGGGGAGGCTGGTACAATTACAACATTTAAAAGGCATCTGGATTGGAATATTAATATGAAGGGTTTAGGGGAATATGGACCAAATGCTGGCAAATGGGAGTAGATTAATTTAGGATATCCAGCAGGCATGGACCAGTTGGACTGAAGGGTCTGTTTTTGTGCTGTATAACATTATGACTATGACTCTATTTCAGCAGGACTCTAACAGCACAACATTTTTTACCTGGGAATTTTTGCATAGCAAGTCATATACTCCTGTTGACACAGTAGAATTTAGAAGACATTAGGCTTTGTGGTTACTGTTTGACTTCATATAGTGACCCCCTTACTCTATAATATCCACATTATGCTTACTATGCCCTCTGACACATTTGGTTTATTTTCATTTCATTGGATTTCGTTTCTGCTGCGCTGTACTTTTGTTAGATTTAGCTTTAGTTGAAAATATGTTTAACAATTATCTGGATAAATAATTTTTGCAATTTTATTTAGTGACTTTTTCAAAAATCAGCAATATTAAATTTGCATGTAAAATAAGATATTGAAGATTTTGCGACTAATAACGGAAGTATGCAACATGCTCCTTTTAATACCAAGACAATACTGTTGATACACTGCTACCTATAGGGGTACTAGAGGTGGGCAAGCAAAATAAAGTAGTCCTGTCAACACTTCCAATGTTGAACAGATAATAAACTTTTGCTGCTCAGCTTGCTGCATCAGGATTAAATAAAACTCATTGGATAAAATTCATGTGGTGTCCTTTGAAGTGGATTGCTTTGAATATTTAATACATATTGGCTTGCACTTCGGTACAGCACATTGTGTGGCACAGAATGGTAAACTCAGTAAATAGACTTTCCCACACTGAGATTCGATCTTCTTTGAGAGAAAACTGTTCAATGTATTTGCCCCAACTTACTCAGGACTTTTTTTTTAAAACACAGTTGTTATCTTTCTTTTCCAGACAAGTAAAAGATAGCATTATATTATTGCATCGAAAAAAAATTAGTGTAACTACCTGTCGTTCAATACATCCACAGAGGATATTGAACTGTGGAGTCAATTCTTGATCTGTTGTACAAACAGTTGCAAATGTTTACGCAGATCAAAGTGAATTTAGAACATTCCCTGCATGGAGAACAGTCACTCATGTGTTGATTGTTCTGATTTGGTCAATTAGTGGGCAAAGGGTAGGCTTGCTGTCTAATAGCCTTGGTCTCTCAAAGACGGAGGGACCCTTCAACACTGAAGAAACACTAAGTTGCCTTTTCAATTAAGCAAGAAGGAAGGCAGCTCAAGATAGGGACACCATTACTTCAACATCCTTAATTTTAAAATAATATTGCCAATAGCAGCCTGGCTACTATGGGGGAGCCCCTCCACAGACCAGCCGGTGGCTGCAGCTGAAGCTGGGCAGGTGGGGAGGTCCTCAAAGCTTGCTGGGATCGAGACAGCTCCACTGTTATGCAGTGTTCGGAGTTCAGGCAGACAGCTGGATTTAATGATTATTAAACCTTTGACAAACTCAACTGGCTCGTGGATAAGTAACCTTACAGCTGCCATTATGCCCCAAAGTTCCAGGCAATAACTTGGATTTTAGTGCCTAGCCACTTGCACGCTTTTCCCTGTCAGGAGCTAAACCTGACCCTTAGTTGCTCATCCTTAAGTGTACATTGTGTTTCATTGGAACTATGTAGGAAGCCAAAGAAAGATATTACAGCAGGGTTTGGGCAAACAATTACAAGACAGAGAATAAGATCATCACTCATTCTTCTAAGGTCAAATTGATACAGCCCCAGTCTGTCCAACATTTCCCCATCAGGTAACACCCTCATCCCCGGTATCAGTCAGGTGAATCGTCTCTGAACTGTTTCCAACACAATTGCATGCTTTCATAAATAAGGAGGCCAACACTATGTGTGGTGCCGAAGACGTGTCCTCACCAATGACCTATACAATTGCAGCATCCCTACTTTTATAGTCCGTTCCCCTTGTAATAAGCAACCAGACTCCATTTCCCTTGCTAATCACTTGCTGTACCTGCATACTAATTTTGAGTGAACCATGTACCAGGACACCAAGATCCCTATTTATCTCAGCATTATGCAATCTTCCTAATTTTAAATAATATGCTACCTTTTATTTTTTTCTGTCAAAGTTTATATTTTCCTATATTATACTTCATTTGCAAAATATTTACCTCGGACTTAACTCATCTATGTCCCTCGGCAGACTCCTTGTGTCAACCTTACATTTTACTTTCCTGTCTATATTTGTATAATCTTTGTATAATATATCTGTAACAAACAAAATCCAGGAATGGGGAAGAAAAGCTGGTCTAACCAGTGATGTTCACATCCCATGAAAGAAGGGAAAGCAGAGTCCTTGTGTCATCCTGGCATTGGGTGGAAGTGCCAAGTGATTGGACACCCTGTCAGGAAACTGAAAACTGAAAAATTGGCACAAGGCATCAGAAGTAGATGGGTTGAGAGTGGTGGACTGCATAAGATCACGACATTTCATCGAATGATAGAATCCCTACAGTGTGGAAGCAGGCCATTCAGCCCATCAAGTCCACACTGATACTCCAAAGAGCATCCATCTAGACCCACCCCCTTACCGTATTCCTGCAACCCTGCATCTCCTATGGATAAATCCACCTCACCCAAACATCTCTGGAACTAGCCCACACATCACTTTAATTGCAATGTTTCCACAACAACAACCTGAATGGCGTTTCTGACTAAAATAATATGTGCTTAATTGTGGATAATTATTAACTACTTCTGAATCTACTTCCATCATACTCAATCCTTCCCTGTGTCTCTTTGCAGGTAAAATCAAGGAGGCAGGTCTAAGACAGATTGTCGAGGGGTGATGAGAGCTGGACCATATTCTTCTGACTCTGTATGATGAGAAGATATGGGGGTGCCAGTGTTTGACTGGGGTGGACATGGTCAGAAGTCACAGGACTTGTGACTTTATATGAAGAGAAGGCGGTGGAGCTGACTGGGGAAGCCACATGCTGATAGGCTAAAAAATGATGGACAACCAACCCAGTAAATTTGATTGCACTCTAATTACCACCAACTCATTCTTATTCTGTGCAAGCTTTTAATCTATATTTTTCCAATTAATTCCCTCTCTTCTCTTATGCAAGCAGCAGAAAGAAAACAGTAGCATACTGCATCGACTTTGCATGCAGTCCCAGGCATTTAGTGAACTAATTGTGCAGTTGACTTTTGAACTGATATGGCAAGGTTCCAACTTTGTATGAGGGGCTCACCAGCTCCACCTGTGATCCATTGACTTTGCCACCACCATTTTCATCAAACACATGCAGTGTTTGCCATGTAAGCTCCTCTTGAATGCTACTGCTGTGATGCTGACATAGCACGACATCATATGTGACCTTTCCATCTCTTCTCTAACTCTTTGGTGTTGCCCTCTGCCAAAAGCTGCCTACTTCTCCTTCTGCAATAAAATCTAACCAAATCTGTCTCCAAATCATCATTAAACAGCTTGCGCACTAAAAAGCAAGTTAAGGCACAGAAGATGCCTGACTCCACATCACTGCTAAAAATCCCAGATGGATATATCAGTTGCCTGGCTGTCCCTCAGTGCAAACTCATCTTCCAGAAACAAGTGATGCCTATATTGTCCCTCAACTCCAAAGTACCTGCTTGAAGTGGTGACTGGCTTGAGCCAAGACTGAACATGCGGTGGGGCTGGTACTTCACCAATGCCAAGTTGCATGGATGAAGGATCCTGGAAGACAATGGTAGCGTCCTGTGCAAAAGAAGCAGTTCCACACAAAGCAAAGCTGGGGTGGTCAACACTGCCATTGTGTGAGTTGCAATGAATGTTAATGAGACAGGCCATCGGGTATATGATCTATTTCACCAGTTGGGTTTTTGCACCATCTGGTTTCTTGATCATGGAAAGAAAATTTGGAAATGTGATATTATTACAGCCAGTTGGGCTAATAATAGACTGCAAATGCAAAGAAATAGGCTTCTTGTCACCTGATGACAAGATTCTGAACTCATAATGTATGAGCACATAATTGGACAAGATTTCCTCGATTGCGGGAATCTGATATTCGGACTCTAATTAATTATCTGGCTGGCCATCACTTTCACCACCTCAGAGAGGGGGAATTCCCTCTCAAATGGTTGACCAGGCACTATGTGAAGTTAAACAAAGCAACAGTTAAAGAGCTTAGAAAATGATCTTTATACTGAAGCTGGTTACAATGTGGAATTTTCTGCCAAACCATCATTGAAATAGTCTAGAAATTCTTTGAAAAGAGAGGTAGTGAGGAAACAGGAGGTGTAGAGGGGCGATTTTCTCAGGAGTCTTGCATGAAAAACACTGACACAGAAATGGACATATGAATAGCTTGTTTCCATAATGTTACACAATGTGGCTATCATTTGTGAAAGGTTGCAATAGAAGAATCTTACGTAATAGATTCCCCAGTCCCTATTGGTTCAGAGCTCAATGTGGATTTTGTTTCATTCATGCAATTGACAACTAAACAACATTAAGCATGTGCAATGCTGATTGTTTTGAAAAGTGTCCCAAAATGGTTTGTTGGCTACGATATTACCGTCTGGTGGTAGGAGCACATTTGGCATGTAAATACATTTAAGCATTCCCAGAATGCACAAAACAAATTTCTTTCTGCGCACCAGTAATTGGGAACTTAAAGATTTGAGCTGCCTCTGTTTTCTCGTTAGCCACAAAGAAAGTCTTCAACATAAGATTGATTAGAGAGTATTTCTCTTTAAAGTCACATGTGCTTGACTTCCAACACCTAAACAGAGAGTTGTCCAGAATTTAAAAAAATATATTTTTATCAGTCATGCCCAGAAATTATCAGGTTTAAGTAACTTATAAGTAGAGTTCATGAATGGTTATCGGGCACTGAAGAAATTGAATAACGCGAACCATCTTTGATTTTAAGGTGTGTGTTTGGCTCATTTGGGCATAATTTAATAACATTAGTCCATGAAGGAAACATATCAGCAAAGCACGATCTGAAAATAGGCAAAAGTGCAGATATGTCTGCTTTTTTCAGATGTAAAGGAGCATTTCATCATGAATATCGATAGCTTTTCATAAAAACTTTGCCCTTTCAATTGCCCTGAATGAATGCATACAAAACTGTTGAAGAAAGCAATGATATAAGGAGAAAATAATCAGCATTCTATAATACTGGAATATTAACACAGTCTCCTTTGCCTTCATTGATTTGGATGAGATTCTTATTATTGTGTGTGCACATGTAATTAAAGATTCCTCCGATGGTACCAATTATGGGCTCAGAGGGACTACAGCACATATTATCAAATGGCAGAACACAGTGATGCTGTAAACATACATTAGCCATTCCAGTTCTCATTAATTCTTCCACAACAACTCATTAGTGTCCTTCGAGTTGACAGGTAAACATGACTAATGGGATGCATCCATCAATAACCTCTTTGTACAGAAAGAGATGCCAAAGATGGGAATTTTATGCAGAAACTAATTACGAGGTTAATTTTTTTACTTCCTATTTTATTTTTAGGTGCTAAACCTCTTACCTTAGCAAATTAAGAAGGAATAACCTCTAAATGACCGGTCCATAACTGCATTTACTTCGATGTACATGGGTGGAAGATGTAAATTGGTTATTGATATACTGTATAAACTCTATAGTCCAAGCTTTAATTCTTCCATTGTAAGGCTGCATAGTGAAACTTCTGGATATTTTCGTACGGTTATTTTCAAATATGTTTAAGTAAGATATGTTCGCTATTTTAAGTGTTTTATCACTTTTGCGTTACCTCTATAGCTTACCCAGGGTGACTTCAATTTTATTGCACACAGCCTCACTCTAAAGTGTTACACAGAGCCTATTGCTAAACTGACAACAAATTCATGAAATTGACCAGAGATTGGCAAGATAATTGTTGCAAAAAATGATTCTGCAGCATAATGAACTCTTAGAAATGCTCAATCAACATCTTGTGCAGTCTTGTAGGCAGGTTTAGTGCTCAGAACTGCCTGTGTTGAACAGCCACTTCGAGCTTGAACAATATCCACTGCAACCAATGTTAGTGCATACATTACACAAACAATTTTCCCAAGATGTGAAGTAAGTTGAGATATTAGTAAATCTTAATGCTGCAATAAGCAGCAGTAATTGTTGTGCTGTCATTTCATATTATCAAATAAAACAATGCCAACAGCATATATTTTCATAACATCTTCGAGAGAATAAACCATTGCCAATTGTCAGAAAAACCCATCTGGCTCACTAATGTCATCCAGAGAAGGAAACTGCCATCCTTACCTGGTCTGGCCTACATGTGACTTCAAATCCACAGCAATGTGGTTGACTCTGAACTGCCCTTTGGGCAATTAGGAATGGGCAATAAATGCTGCCTCGTCAGTGACTCCCACATCCTGTGAATTAAAAATAAAAGAAGACCTCACTTCACGTCAGAAGAGTCCAATCAGAGTCATACAAGGGGAAATTAGGATGAATCAAATATAGATTTTAAGGAGCACTTTAAAGGAGATAGTGATAAAATCAGAGGTTTAGGAAAGAAATTTCAAGACATATGCTTAAGACAGCTGAATAAAAACTGAAAGAACTGTGGATGCTGTAAATCAGGAACAAAAACAGAAGTTGCTGGAAAAGCTCAGCAGATCTGGCAGCATCCGTGAAGAAAAAAATCAGAGTTAACATTTTGGATCCGGTGGCCCTTAGTTCTGAGGAAGGGTCACCGGACCTGACACGTTAACTCCGATCTTTTTCTTCATAGATGCTGCCAGACCTTCTGAGCTTTTCCAGCAACTTCTGTTTTTTGTGCTTCAGATAACTGAAGGCTTGGTTATTAATGATAGAGTATCAAAAATCCAAGATATGTAAGATGTCAGATTTGAAAGAGTACAGTTCACACGATACAATGATGTGATTGTATACTGTGGTAATTCATTCATTTGTGCATTTAAGTGCTACTTTCTATTTAGTGTAAATTGAACTAGTTCTTATACCCTTTTCAGATTGATAAACAATTTGATTTCAGATTAAATAAATATGAGGCTGAATGTCACCATACTTTGGTAAAATGTCATTTTTATCAAGCTTCATGGAACCTTTCCCTCTGCAAGAGCTAATGAGTCTTTAGCAATTTATCTCAAACTCAGCTCATTAACTACCTTCCTGCCTTCAACTCTCATCTGATGCCTGTCCAATTCTTCCACTTGCCTTAGCCAGAAATTCACACTACTGCCAGAATGCCCTGGGGCATACCAGTATTTCTGGTGCTGGCACCATCTTGGAATCTAAGCTGTGCACATGGTAAAACATTAGCAGTCAGGAGCTGCCCTTCACCATCACTGTATACAGCACAAAAGTCACAAGCCAATGTTTCTTACAGCACAGTGCAGCAGAACTGACAGTTCTTGGCACATACAATGGCACATTCCTATCCTTGCCACTGTTTAAACACCAGATCCCCTGACCTAAGCTACATACTGTCTTACATCACTCCCTAAATCAGTTACACTTTCTCACTTTGACCCAGAGTCTTATCATTGTTCAAAGAGGGACCATCACATACAGGGAAACTTTCAGCAGAGAAAGATCATTTTATTTATGAATGCCAAAGTGAAAGATATCAAACAAACCGGCCTTTTAGAACACAAACAAACTACTTATGTGTTGAACGCCAATAATTTTGCAATAAATTACCACTGCACGCAGCTCTCATCTACTGGAACTGGGTGTCAATTAAGTTCTAACTGTATTGTTGCCCACCATGCAGCTGCACTCTATCATGACAAGGTGATGTTCGTCCTGGTCAATATCCTCATCCCCTTCTTTGAAAGAATTCTCCTGTTCTCTCAGGTCATTAACATCTATCTCATCCCCTCTTTTCCTGTTTCAGTCGTGCAGAGTGCAGTACACTAGGAACATGCAGCACATTCTGGAGTATTCTGCAAAGCCCTGTCAGACCACTTCACATACTGGAATTTCAACTTCAGAAGGCCCACCATCTGATCTACCATGAACTTTATCAAAGAATGAGTCACATTGTATTGACACTCAGTCCTAGTCAAGGGGTTGCATGTTGGAATCATCAGCCATGGTCACAGTGTGTAGCCCTTGTTTCCTAGTAACCATTCCTTCTAAGACATCTGGACACTAAAACGCACCTGGAACAGGAGAGTTCTCCAGGAAATAGACATCATGTGCAGGACTGTTTGGGGCCCATATCTGGATTGTAGACAGCTATATGCCCCAACCCAGTCTGCACCTCCATCTCCTCCAGTTGGGCTGTATCCAAGCCCCTGGACTGATCAGGGATGCTGCCCAGTCTGACCTGTGACCCAGGTGACTGACAGCAGCTTTGCCAAACTGCCTTACCCCAGCAGACTGAAGGCTACTCCCTTTTGAATATGAGATTTTGCCATTTGCTTCTTTGCACATGCCGTGTGTGTGCTGCACTGGGTGTTCGCACATGTTGTAGATGTGAGATTGATGAGTCACAATGCCATTCAGTAATGTGTCTACCCTTTTGACCAATGTCAGCTGACCAATATGACAAGCTGCCTGGCTTGGTGTCTTGAGTTAAATTGCAAGGCAAGACAAAAGTGCTGGCAGTTTTTATCATGCTGTTGAGGGGGTAAAGTGCTAACATGCAAGGCAAGACAAGGATGCCATGAGCATCCAAATAGGCACTAGGCGAGTGAGTGCCAAGAAAGCAAGTGAGCAGCCCAGAGATGCAGCCTGGCCCAATCTGTGAGTTGGGTGTCTATGTGCATAAAGTGAACTTGTTGCAGTATTGCAATGAATGGAGCTGGCACAAGCCACAGTGCAACATTGGGGTACAGAAGTGAATCGGAGAAGTGGCATGATGCTGCAGGGCCTGGGAGGATTCTGCACACAGATTCCAAGTTGGAATAGGTTGGTGACACATGCTTTTCCAACAAGGATTATTACACCACACGCAATAATACCTCACCTTCTTGGATAACAAATTGAAAGTGGTGAAACTATTACCTTTCAAGATATGAGTGTATATTTTATCAAGATTCTGAACTTTCTGATTATAGCTATAGAATCAGGGATTTAGAATTTACAGAAGGAGGCCATTCAACCCAACATGCATGTACCAGCTCCTGAAAGAACTACCCAGCGAGTCCCACTTTCCAGCCCTATCTCTGTAGTCTTCTAAATTCATTATTTTCAAATATATATCCAGCTCTCTTTTGCAAACTTATACAGAATCTACTTTCGCCACTCTCTCAAGCAGCACATTCAAAATCCTAGGAACTGTCTGAGTAAAGAAGCTTCTAAACATGTCACTCCTAGCCCTCTTGAGGGCGATCTTGAAAATGTGACCCCTAGTTATTGATATACTAACTAGTGGAAATAGAATATCCTTCTTTACCCTGTAAAAATTGTTCATAATGTTGAACACCTCAATAACTTGAATAATATGGGAATTAACCATGTACCCAGAAGCATGGGGCTGAACCTTCCCACTGGTTTCAGGATCCCGACATCAGGAACAAATGAGGTTTCTAAACGTGTACTGACTGGCAGTAGGACTGACTCAGTGATTCTAATGGTGGCAGCCTCCAAAATGGCTGCCTCAGGGCTTGCTGTACAATGAAAGGGGATGGCGAGCTCTCCATGCTGCCATCTCAAACAAAGAATCAACACTTCAGGAGCCTGACTAACACCATGGGGAGAGATGGGAATGGCAGGGAGAGCTCAGTAAATTTGGGGGGCGTCCCTCAAAATAAAGACACCATCACTGAGGTAAAACTGAAATAAAAATTCAGGACGGCTAAGGGAAGAAATCCCTGCTAGTACAAAGGGAAAGGCCTCATGGGGAGCATCGTTGGAGCCATGGAGATGCCCTTCTCTGCCTGCAGCTCCTTCTTTATGTGATGGCTTCTCTGGTTCCATTGGCCTCCAGGATATTGCGGCAAGGTCACCTCCCAGTGGGGAGGGGCCCAATCCTCTATCATCAAGCAATTAATATGCACCCTGGCCTCCCTGCTGCCTACCATCAAGAAATAGCCCAGAACAGGATGTGGTCAGGGAGTGGACCCGATGTGACTCTTCACTATTTTACTGGCACTGCCAGCTCCGCCCCCATTCCTGCCACTGGGGTCCAGTGAAAATCAATCTGTGGTTCCCATGAAACATGTCAATTAGCTAAACATCAGACAGAGGCTGGTATTACTTGTATACAAAATAAAACCAGAAATCTAGTCTGTTACAAGGAGAAGGCCGAGCACAATATTTCAGGGAAACTAGATTTAGACAATATGTACCAGTCTTGGAGAGTTGGTGGTATCAAGGTCATGTCACTGAATTAGTTAATCCACAGGCTCCAGGCTAAACCTTTGGGACACAGATTTAAATCCGACTTTGGCAGCTAGTGGAATTTAAATTCAATTAATACAAACCAATAAATAAATTGTTATAAAAACCCTATCTCATCTACAAATGTCTTCCAGGAAAGAAGATCTGCCATCCTTATCCAATCTGGCCTATATGTGTCTCCAGACCCACAGTAATATGGTTGACTCTTAACAGCCATCTAAAACAGTCTAGCAAGCCATTCAGTTCAAGGATAATTAGGGATTGGCAATAAACGCTGGCCTTGGGCAGCAATGCCCGCATCCCACTGAGGAATAAAAGTAAAGCCTTGCTAATAATGATAACATCCTGTGAATGAATAAATATAAACTTAACACATTTCAGGTGCCTTGAAATGGTCACACATCAAGAAAGAGACTTAAAAAGTTTATTAAAAAGGTATTCAAAACATTGGGCCTGATATATCATGTTATAACAATGATATCAAGTCTTTATTGAGGTTGTCATTACTCACTTGAAGCTGCTACAAATTTCACTGGAGAATAACCAAACCACGTTTAGTATAGGATCAGGGACAAGAGCAGAATATATCACTGAGAAATTATATCAGGTACTAGATTGTTTTCATGAGTCATCCTGTGTTCCAACGTTATTCCTCAGAAATTAAAATACAATGTTATTTTAACGATAAGATACAGTCAGAATAATGTACTATGAGATGATACTTCACAGTTCCTCAGAATATCTTTCACACTTTCTCCATGTGCAGAGGTTCAATGAGTTTTGCAGAAAAGGATGTGGAAGGGGGAAAACAGGCAGCAATTTGTTGCTCACATTGCATATAGAGAATATTGCACTTGTAGCAGATTGTATATGGAGAATATTGCATATGGAGCATATTGCATATAGAGAAAATTGCATGCGTTCATATGGAGAACATATTAGAGTCAATACATTGCTTCAGGTCATGATCAAGATTTTCGTACAAGTTCAACATTCTTAGCTTGTGCTTTTATGTGCTGTAATTCTTCCTGCAAGTTATTCATGTGTGAACATCGGATAAAGGTAAGGAAAGGTAACAGTAGTCTTTGGTTTCAGCAACTGTTTCATTATAAATGGTTCTTGTAAGATCCCACAAAGTTCTCAGCATTGATGGAACCTTGCATTAATAAAGCTATTGTCTTCAAGAGAGGAAGAGAAACAAAAATAAAATCAGGATGACAGTCTGCTAATGTTTCATACTCTCTCATATTTCCTCTTAATTTTCTATAGATTACCAACTCTCCTCATTTGTTTTTTCCTTCATTTACAATATACCAAATGATACCCGGTAGTCTTGCTCATGGATGGAAAGTAAAGGATTAAGTAGTTTGGGATTAACAATTCTTGTGATTTTTTTCTTATGCAATCGAGTCTTTTCAAGTCTGTGAATGAATTTTAATGTCTGTAAAGGGGATAAGGCCTAGGCCCTTAAAGAGAGGTGTCAGATGCAACGTGTTTCATTAAACAAATTGATCTCTGCTGAATCTCAGATGCGTCCTAATTCATTTTCCAAGGAACCTTATTTCTGAGATCTGCAATGAACACTTTACTCCATGAAAACTGCATTTAATGCCAATCCACTAATGTATAATGAATTGAGGCAATTCCTTTTTTTCTAGGATTCATCTTACTAAAGCTTTGTAAAATAAAAGGCAACTGGATAACTCTTTCAAAACAGAATTGGTGAAATATTAAATTGACTTGAGTACTAAATCAATCTCTGCGTAAACAAAAGAAGACTCTGAGAAATTCAATAATACTCTTCAAAAAACAGTTTGGGCAACACTTTTTCCTTTACCATACAATACAACACAGAAATTCATTCACTTCATTTGTCTTTTTATTTGACTTTGAAGGCTATGGGATGGCAATAATCACTATCAACCTTTTCTGTCCATAGATACATTGATTAAGTTATTGCAATGAGCCTGTTTTCCGTTGACACCAGTTCTGACATTTCTGCTGTATTTAGTCAATAAGACTCAAAGCTGAGAGTGTGTATTCCAATTTTTCCTATTTCTATCAATTGTAACTTGCAGAAATATTTTGGACTATTAGAACCAAGAACCAGGGTAAATATGATACCTGGGCACGAAAATAGAACTGAAAAAGACAAATTGAATTAAATTGAAAATTTAAAGGTATCAATTGGACCATTTCTGCACATATATTTTACATTTCCCCCATCTTTCCCTAAATCTTTCCCTTTCAGTTTTTATATATTGCTAAGTTTATTCATTGTGACATTTAATGTAAAGATCTGAATACATTTCACCATGATTTCCACCACATCATGTTTAGTCCTATAGCAAGGAATTTGCATCTGTTTGTCAGATTTTAATGATATAATTTCAAGGTTTGCATCTTATCTGATTAGATTGTTGACTTTTTTGTGGGAAAGAATGTCACAGGGGCTTACTAAACAATGTTAGCGATATAATGCTTATGTTTAAGCAGATCCTTAAGAGCTAATGATGGTATCTAGTGGAATGTGTATCTGTTCATCCCTCATCGACATATCACATTGTTTCTATATCCAAAACATAAAGGAAAGTCCTTACTTGCATTAAAATTATTGTTTTCTTTATTGCATTGTAATTCAGAAGTTAGAGATCACAGGAAGTGGGCAGCAATGGTTGGGCATTCCCAATGGCAAACGTTTATAGGCAGCTTTTCTAGAACAGCACTGTGAAGTAATCTGAAAAGCCAGTTACTCCAATTGTTAGGAAAGACATTAAATTGCCACTGTCCATCTTGCAACCACAAAATGTTTAAGAGTTTTTGAACAAACTTTATTGCAGAATAGAAAAGAAATTCAAAGAAGGTATAATTTGTTGGTTATACATGAATTGTTTTCATTTTCTGCAGATGGTGGGCATGAACTTAAGCCCACTATTAATAGAGTACAATAGAGGAGTAGAAATTTTACAACATAGAGAGTGACCCTTCAACTCACTGTGTACATGCTGGTCTTCAAACACCCATCTATTAGAAGAGAAGAATTTAATCCCTCCAGCATGGAAGCTGGTCATTTGGCCTATTAGGTCCACACTAACCCTCCAAAGAGCATCCCACCAAACCTGCACCCACCCCCACCTATCCTGTAACCCTGCATTTCCCATGGCCAATCCGCCTAGCCTGCACATCCCTAGATACTATGGACAATTCAGTATGACCAATCCATCTAACCTGCACATCTTTGTGACTGTGCAAGGAAACCAGAGCACCCAGAAGTAACACATGCAGGCATGGGGAGAATGTGCAAACTCCTCACAGTCAGTCACCTGAGGCTGGGATTGAACCTAGGCCTCTGGAGCTGTGAGGCAGCAGTGCTAGCCACTGAGCCACTATGCCACCCCTTTTGTAATCAAACTTTCCAGCTCTTGGCCCATAGCCATGTACCTATGGTGTTTCAATTGTTGATACAAATGGTTCTTAAATGTTTGAGGGTTCTGGCCTCTACCATTCTTTAAGGCCAACACAGTGTGAGGCTGGAGGAACACAGCAGATCAGGCAGCATCACAGGAGCAGAAGAGTCGACGTTTCGGGTCGGAAGACCTGATGAGGGGTCCTGACCCGAAATGTCAACTTTTCTGCTCCTCTGATGCTGCCTGACCTGCTGTGTTCCTCCAGCTCCACACTGTGTCACCTCTGACTCCAGCATCTGCAGTTCTTGTTATCTCCAGGCTTTGAGGCAGTGAGTTTACCCACAACCCTCTGAGTGAAATTATTTTCCTCAAATTCCCCCTAAACCTCCTCTTCCTTAAAGTGTAATATGAATGGTTAATTCACCACAAACTGGTTTACATTATCACTCAAGATCAATTTCCACCCCAAAGCGTCAAGTTAAGTTACCCTTTCCCTTTAGCATGCTTTGGTTGGGTTCTTATCCAGTGGGTCAGGTCCAAATAAGTTGTTGAAAATCTTTATTCGTATTTAATGGAGATCTACCTTTTCTTTCATTAGTTCAGACTTCAGAACTTGCACCTGCCAACAAATGTGGATTTGCTCACACTGTGGTATGTGGCAGCGCCATTTCAATAGATTAGAAATAGATTTGAGTTTCACGGACTCAGAAAATTAACTCAGAAACTTATCATTAATGAGGAAATATATAATGATGGCAATGATATACTGTGAATACAAGTTTTTCACATGATTTGTAATTTCATTCTAAATTTTAGAAAGAGGAAAATCTGCATGTTCACAGGTCCCCCAGTTATCTTTCCATATAAAAACACTGCTGCTCATGAGGAGACTGGTACCAAAGGTTTTGTATAATATTCAGTTTAGTATTATCATAAGTGTAGAATACTATCCCATTCACACTGTAAATTCAATTATGATTCTAATATTTATGCACAACAGTTTATTTGTTACAGTACATGAAACACAGAGCATGTACAGCTACTATTGCCTTTCTAACGTGTGGGATTGCACAGCAATTCAAGCAATTAATTGCAAAGAAACACACTTTCCCTTTGGTCATCACAAATGAAGTAGCATAGAGTTTTGGTATGGTGTGGTTTGTAAAGGAGGTCTTCTCAATGAGTAATTTACTGTTTACTGTGAAAAACCTGCAGCAGGTTTTTGCTGATTTGATGATTCAGAGTCAATCTTAGTGTGCTTATCCAAGAGGCATGAAAGAATTGTCACTTCTTAAACATTTGGTTTCACAAATCTCAACAGCACATGAGAGCACATGAGAAATGTAAACACAAATTGGATTCGCTTATTTGGCTTTGAAAGCTAGATTGCAGATTGGGGATTGCAAATCATCCCTAAACTGTGTTTTGGACACCCTGGTTTAAGATCAGCTAAGTGTAAAATTGCCATTTCCTGCTGTGAGTTCTACTTTATCTATTTCTTTTGCCCAGTAAACAGGTTCATATTTTCACACTAAACTTAAAGACTTCCCCAAGATCTCAACATTTCTTCCATTTTTTTCCGGATTCTTTATTATTATCGGGCAGAGAATCCATTAATTAAAATTAAATGTTGTAAGTTACTGTTTGTATATTTTATAAGAATAGTAATCAGGGAACAGATGAAGAGCATGCTCCTTTCAGTGTCTTACAACACAGAAAGGGCCCTTCTGCCCATTGAGTCTACACTGACCTGTCTACACTAATTCCACTTTCCAGCACGTGGTACAGCCTTGAATGTTATGACACATCAAATGCTTATCCTTGTACTTTTGTGATAATGTAGCTCCATCAAGGGCTGCATCATGTCTAACCATGTTTCTATCCACTCTAGATCATTTAATAAATCAAGCTTATTGGACCATATAAAAGGAAAAACTGACTGTTTCTAACAGTAAACAGACGTATGACCTACTAAAGTAAGTAACATCCTTGACACACATATGTAAGCATGACATATAAGAGTTCCGTCATGAGGAATTCCTGCAGAAACGTACTGGAGCTGAGATGATCACAACCATCCTTTTTTTTCCAACCAACAGAGAGTATTCTGCCTGACTCCCATTGATTCTGGATTTTCTACCGCTCCTCATTCAGTCAACTGTGCCCCTGAGGTTAAGGGCAGTCACTTTGATGTTTGATGTTGATTGTTCTAAAGGTGCATGACAGCAGGCCTTGCACTTCAAAACAATTGATTTGATTTGATCTGGTTTGATTTATTGCAGTCATGTATACCTAAGTACAAGGAAAACCTTTGTTTGCGAGCAGTACAGGCAGATCATAGTAAGCAAGGATATACAGATCATAGGGTGCCTGGACAGAGTGAGGCATACAGGTTACACTGCACAGGGGGTGCACAAAGCAAGATCAACATTAACAAGATCAACATTATTTGAAGTTAGAAAGTCCATTTATCAGTCTAGTAACAGCCGGGATGAAGCTGTTCTTGAACTTGTTGGTGCATGCATTCAAGCTTCTGTATCTTCTGCCTGACGAAAGAGGACGTAGGTGAGCATTACCGGGGTGTGATGGGTCTTTGATGATGTTGGCAGACTTTTTGCAACAATGAGGAGTGTGAATGGAGTCCATGGATGGGAGGTTAGCTGTAATAGTCTGGGCTGTGCACACAACGTTATGTAGTTTCTTACGGTCCTGGGCAGAGCAGCTGCCATACCAAGCCATTATGCACCTGGACAATATGCTTTCAATGGCGCATCTGTAGAAGTTGATGAGGGACCTTATGGACATGCCAAATTTCCTGAGCTGCCTGAGGAAGAAGAGACATTGTTGTACCTTCTTGACTGTCACATCTACAAGAGAAGTCCACGACAGGTTGTCAGTTATTGTCACTCTGAGGAACTTGATGCTCTCCACCCTCTCAACCTCCTCTCTGTTGATGTAGAGGGGGGTGTGTTCTCCTTCTTTCTTTCTGAAGTCAATGATCATTTCTTTTCAATTCATCACATGAAGCAATTTAAGTCATTTTGAGATGTTAAATGCATGAAAGTATTTCTTTCTGCCTTGCATTCTGGAATGTTTAGCTTTCAAGCGAAAAATGTCAATATGTGAACAACTGGCAAATTTGGATTTCCTGCAGTATTAGCATTCATCTGATCACAGCAGGAGCTTTCTCCTTTTTTGTATATCTCCTGTGGACAGAAATACTTGAAGGCTATGTCTCTTTAGTACTACTTTCCAGCTGCACAGTAAGCAATTAGAAATAAAATTTGATTTTATGAGTTGATTAGTAGCTAAGTCTAATTTTCATGTTTTATTTGCTGCTGTTTACTGACCTATGTGCCATCAGCTCTGTGAGATGCATTTCTGGGGAGACCGGAAGTACTTAAGAATTGTAAAAAGAGTTCACCGTGTTGTTAATTTTGAAACGGTTTGGTAGAGCTGAGATGAATGCAGATCTCTCCAATCTGGAAGCAGAGGGTGACTCCTGCAGCTGCAGTCAGAGTTTACAGACCTTGCAGGAGAATTCCCTGCTGCATAGTTAACAAGACAAGGTGATAATTTCAGTGGATGTGCTGTCATCATTCAGATGAAAAATTAAACCAAGTCTGGCCTCTCAGGTGGATCTACAAGATTCCATGACAATTCTCTGAAGAAGGGCAGGGGAGTTATCCCCAGTGACTTGGAAAATATTTATCCCTCAACCAGTACAACTCAAACAGATGATCTAGCAATTATCACGTTGTTGTTTGAGAAACCTTAATGTGTGTAATCAGCTGCATGATCAGCTACATTAGGACAGCAACTGCACATCCAAAGTGTTGACTATAAATCATATTTTGGGACATCATAAGGTCATAAGGCATGCTACTTAAATGAAAGATTTTTAATTTTCAGGTGGAAACTGGGAGTCAGGTTGTGATACATCCTCACCCCTCACTCCACAGAAGCAGCGACAGATCATTTGATGTGGACTGTCCGCATCCCAGGGATCTGTTTGTGTATATGCACCTGTAGACAAATATTCCTCAACTTCCCTTCTTCCATCACATTAACACCACCCTGCAGCTTTCAACTCCTGACATTAGTGTTTAGGGAAGTGAATGCACCCTGTTTAACACTGTTGCCAAAATTCCACAGATCACAGCAATGTTCATGCTCTTAGAACAGCAATGAGAACAGGAAACAGGAGTCCCAGGGTAGAATTTGGGGCACTGTTTGAGGTGGAGTTAAGAGGAATGAGAACAACTCTTGGGGCAGAGAGGGGAGTTCCAATTGGGTCTAATGGTTGTATGAGGATAAAAGAGGGAGCAGCTTAATTTTATGAAGAAAAATGCAATAGCTACTGCTTCATCAAGTATAAGATTTTCTACTAAATTTTCCACATGAACCCAAGCCTATGTATCATGAATTTGATCAGACTTTAATCTTCCAAAACCTGTAAAACTTTCTCAAGATCTTTGCGCTTATTGTCAAAAATGCTGAAGGATTTTATTCTTCTTAATGCTGGTGTCTAGTGTGAAAAGTGTGACTGACTACCTGTCACTGTTCCTCAGTTATCTACTGATCCTCATAAATAAAAATTGATTCATTCCTTAAATAAATTAATTTCTTTTAAAGCACACCAATAGATTGCCAGTCCATAGTGAGATGCTTGCTTTCCAACTTCCTTTTGTGTAGCTTTATATTCATTAAAACACCAGTACAAACAACTGGACAGTGATATAAAGCTTTTCCTGTTTGTTATTCATTGCTAGACTCTCTTAACTTTTCCTTATTATTGAATATTACTTCTCCTTTAAAAGTTGCAAGTGTGCGGCTGTAGTTGGCATTCTCACAAAAAATAAAGCAGTGATTAAGTCATTCAGACCTTTTATTTTAATTTTCCTGCCATTTTGGGAAGAGAATATGGTGGAATCGATTGACCTTTGGATTGGCTCTTTAGCACAGAAAACATTTTGTCTGTATTGTTTTTTGCACTTTGTTCTGGGATTGCTTTCTTGGTATGAGGCTGTTTCTCAGCATTTTTAAACTGCTGTACTTCTTAATACAGGAGCTGTCTGGTTCTCCTGTAAATTGTCTTTTATTTCAAAGAGGGAGAGAAAGAAATGGAGTGTACATTGTACAGTACAGGTTCAATAGAGGTTTGTGGCCTTCAGTTTTTGTCACAGCCTGTTTATTTGGTTCTAGTTGTAGTTTCAATGGTATAAATTTCTGACATATAAGTTAGAGAGTGTACCTGGTGGCTGCAATTCACCAAATGCCTAGCAAACATCCAAATGCTTCTTCATGACAACACACTACATGGCCACACAAGATAGTACAGGGAAGTCACCAGCCTCACCACATCTTCATGCCTGCTTTCTCAACAACACATCCCTCATGCCACATCAGCCCCTTCAACATCATTTTGGAGCTGAGGGACACTTGCATGCATCTGTCCAGGTTGCTTTGCACACAGGGCCATACACGCTTTCATCTGGACAGGGTTCCTCATTCTTAGTTTGCATTCCTAGTCCTCACTCACTTTACGCTTATTTGAAGGCTGCCATCCCCTGCATACTTCACATTGCATTCTCAGGACATACTGACCTGAGCACTGACTAAGGGGCTGCCAACCTCCCTGTAGTTTGCATTGCTTTGTAACATGGAAGGTGGTGCAGGCAGTTTGTAATGGTGGGTAGCACTGAACAGTTAGCACGTGCCAGCAACTTCTGCAGCAAACACACTGCAGTTGTATTCACTTCAAGATATTAACAGGAGAAAACAGGGTAGATAAACTATTTCTGGTTTTTGTAAACTGTTTCTGGTTGGGGATTCTAGAACTAGGGGGCACAGTCTGAGAATTAGGGCCAAACCATTTAGGAGAGAAGCACATCTACACACAATGGGTGGTAGATGTTCGAAACTGTCTTCCACAAAAGCAGTGGATACTGGATTAGTTGTTAATTTTAAATCTTATGTAGATGAGGTTTCGTTAAACAAAGGTATTAAGGGATATGTGCCAAAGGCAGGTAGATGGAGTTAGGGCACAGATCAACCCGATCTCATAAAATAGTAGAACAGGTTCCAGGCTCTGAATGGTCTACTTCTGTTCCTTTGATCCGATGTTCCTAATGTGAACAGTTCTTAACAATTATATTTCACTCATGCCAGCTATATGCCTTCAGTATATATTTCTCTTCCCTTGCCTTCCACCATGTCTAAGTCCAGTCCCAACCTCCGTAGTCTTAGTAAAGGGTACTACTCTATGGTTGACTTGACTCTGTTGACTTGGAAGACTTGGACAGTCGCTCCATAGTGATTTTGAGCCTAGAAGGTCCAGGCCTGCTGACAGCATACTGTCCAGAGTACTCTCACCCTCCTCAGTGTTAATTTTTACAGGCTTTTACATCACCAGCAGTGGGGAGGTAGAGGGCCCAGGTACCTCTGGAATCTCCTGAGGACATCTGGGGAGCTGTCTATCAGTCCCTCCCCCTTCTTGCGGATGCCTGTTTCCATGAGAGGGATCAAGGTCCCTCATTCCCATTCGCCTTACCATTGATGTTGAGCCCTATGGCTATAGCAAGGGAGTGTGGGTCTGTGTGCATATCTGGAAGACACCTAGAGTGCTGGACCTGGCCTTCCAAGATGATCATCAATGTGTCAAAGGTGGCAGCCGGACACTGGCATGCCAGCACAACATGGTACTGGCAATGTGGGCTTGTCCATCCTTCAATCCAGTTTATTGAGTACCTCTTACAGATCTTCTTGATATTCCTATGCTTATCTCTGCAGTTTGACCGAGTCATCAATTGCCAAAAACATGGGATCATCATCTGCCTGGAGTTGAGCCTGACATTTGGTTTCTCGCTGTCCTCTCTGTGTCGGGGAACTGAGATGTTTCTTCCTCAACCTGTGGAGACTGTGGAGACATATCAGTGGCACGCACACCAGAACGTGTTTGCAGACCTCATCTAGAAAGAATAGCCACCAAGGTGACAGTCTCACAGCTGGCAGAGGATGCAGGCAAAGTCCTTGCCAGTGCATTCTCTGAGGGTTCAGTGGCTTCCTGCTCAGAGGTGGCGGTGAAGCTGAGGATATGTGGCACTGGCCTCTTTGTGAAAGATTGTTAGGTGCTGCTGGTGCTAGCATGAGAAGAAATCAAGATTTTTTTTTAATTATTCACCCATGGGATTTATTTCTCATCCCGAATTGCCCAGAGGACAGTTAAGAGTCAACCACATTGCCTATGGGTCTGCAGTCATATGTAGGGCCAACCAAGTTAGGAGGACAGCAGGTTTCCTTCCCCAGAGGACATTACTGAACCAAATGGGATTTTCCCAACAATGGGCAATGGTTTTGCAGTCATTAGATCTGTAATTCCAGACTTTATTTTATTACTATAGAACTCAAACTCCACCATCTGCCACAGCAGGATTCGAACACAGATCACCAGGGCATTAATAATCTGAATCAATAGTCTCATGGTAATACTGTTATGCCATCTCCAAGCCATTCTGACAATGAGACAAAAGAAGGGATCGGGTATGATGGAGGTGGATGGAACCAATAGTTTAGTGTGACGTATGAGCAGGAGAGAGGAGGAGTTGTCCCCTGAGTGAGGAGGAAGTGTTGAGGGCTGGAAAGGTTAGGAGTGTGGCAGGATGAGGTGGATGAGAGTTACTGAGAGCACATGATGCATGCAATAGTGACAGCTATAGTCCATGAGCATGGAGGGGGGGGAGGGGTGTAGGTGGGAGTGTGTGTGTGTGTGTGGGGGAGGCTGGGTGTGTGTGGAGGGAGTGTATGTGTGTGTGGTGGGGGGGGGAATGTGTAGGGTATGTATGTGGGTTTGGGGTAGTGTGTATGGGGGGAGGTGTGGGGATGTGTGTGGGGGGTGTGTGCATTGAGGGAATGTGTGTGTGTGGGGACTGTGTGTGTATGTTGGGGGGCAATGTGTGTGTTGGGGTGAGTGTGCGTGTGTGTGTGTGTG
>JAHRHZ010000025.1:26501737-26515060 GCA_024137785.1 Ginglymostoma cirratum | reverse complement strand
GTGTGTGTGTGTGTGGTGAGGCGAACATGGGTGTGTTGTGGAGATAGTGTGTGTGGAGGGTTCAGAATGTGTGTGTGAGGGGTGAGTGTCTGTGTGTGAATGGGGTATGTGTGGGGGGTGTTATGTGTATGGGAGGTGTGTGTGTGTGCCAGGGTGAGTGTGTATGTGGACAAGTGTGTGTTGAGAGTGCACTGTGTGTGTGTGTGTGTTGCGGGGGGGATCGTGTTTGTGGGGATGAGTGTGTGTGTGTGGGTTGTACATTGGGGTGTGTGTGCGTGTGTGTAGGAGGGTGGAATGTTTGTGTGGGAGGGGAGTGTGTGTGGGGGGTTTGTGTGTGTATGCGTGGGGGAAGTGTGTGTGGGGGGTGCATGTGGAGGGGAAGTGTGTTTGTGTGCATGGGGGTAATGTCTTAATGCAAAGAAGATCTTTGATTTTTTTTATACTGCCGCACATTCTGTTTCACTCAGGACGCAGCACTGATCTGAAGCTGGCTGTGCCCAATAGGCTTGACCTCTTGTGGCAGGCCACCAGAGAAAAGATTGCCTTCCTTTCCCCACCCCCGTGCTCAAAGCAGGGAATTAGTTTGCAATTCTTCCGGGCTACGTCTTTGGTCATAACAGTCCAGCAGCACAGTGTGAGGGCCAATTACTGGCACTAAAAACAATTTAACTGTAAAAAAGAAATTCAGCCCTTAATCCAAACCAAAATACTGAAAGTATTGACTGATACCAAAGCACAAGTATTGTTAATGTTGATTAGAATTAATATTTAATGACAGGAGCATTTTAGAGTTTGAATGGAATCTTTCAGTGAGCTGTGAAAGTTTTAACAATTAACCCCTCAAACCGCTTTGAAGAATTTTTTTCTTTCTATTCCATTCTGGAGAAAGGTGCTCAATGTTCACTTTAACAAAGTGCTTCCGGAATCACTTCCTTAGCTTGAAGAAAATTGGAACAATCTCTTTTCCAAAAAGCCTCCACTGATTGTTAAAAATGTCCATTCCCAAAGAGAACCACCAATGATGAAATTTGCAATCACAATGTACACTGAAATAATTTTTCAAAATGCTTAAAATGTTAAGCAAAACCATGTTTCGCATATCTTCGCAGAAATTAAGAAATTGCTTGAAACAGTTCCCCTTCAGACAATAGTCCATCACTGCAAATACAGCTAAAATTCCATGTTAAAGGGAAAGTAACATCAGCGAGGATACAGCAACACCCACAAATTTCCCAGATGCATTGTTGTGAAACCTTAAGATAACATCTTTTTATCATTGTTATCCCATTCTCTAAATAACTCAAGCAAGTGGTATCCCTGAGGAGCTCCAGCAAAATATCGATTACCAAATGCTCAACTTCAACATAGAACAGAGCCTTTGAAAATTACACATAGACCTTTGACAAATGGGTGGCATGGTTAGCACTGCTGCCTCATAGCACCAGGGACCTGGGTTTGATCCCAGCCCTGGGTGACTGTGTTGAGTTGTATGCTTTCCCGTGTCTGCGTGGATTTCCTCTCGCAGTCCAAAGATGTGCAGGTTAGGTGGATTGGCCGTGTTAAATTGCCCATAATGTGCAGGCTACATGGATTAGCCAATGGATGTTGGGTCTGGGTGGGATGCTCTTTGGAGAGTTGGCGTGGACTCAACAGTCTGAATGGCCTGCTTCCACACTGTAGGGATTCTAAGGTTTGCCATGGTAGACTGGTTAGTAAAGTTAGATCACATCAGATTCAGGCAAAGGTAGCCAATTGGATACAAAATTGGCTTGAAGGTGGGAGACAGACAATGGTGTGTGAAGGTTGTTGTTCAAACTGGAGGCCTGTGACCTGTGGTGTGCCACAAGGATTAGTGCTGGGGCCACTATTGTTAATTATTTAAATAAACAATTTGGGTGAGAATATAGGGGGCACGGTTAGTAAGTTTGTGGATGACACCAAAATTAGTGGTATAATGGACAGTAAAGAAGGTTATCTAAGAGTACAATAGGATTTTGATCAATTGGGCCAGTGGGCCAAGGGATGTTAGATGGGGTTTAATTTAGATAAAAGTGAGTTGTTGCATTTTGGTAAAGAAAACAAGGGCAAGACTTAACACAGTTAATGGTAGGGCCCTGGTGAGTGTTGTCGAACAGAGAAACCTAGGGTTGCTGGTGCATAGTTCCTTGAAAGTGGCATCACAGGTAAACAGGGTGGTGAAGAAGGTGTTCGGCACACTTGCCTTCATCAGTCAGAGCATTGAGAACAGGAGTTGGAACATCATGTTACAGTTGTACAAGCTGCTGATAAGGACACATTTGGGATACTGCATACAATATTGGCTGCCCTGCTATAAGAACGTTTACAAGGACGTTACCAGGACTGGAGGGTTTCAGTTGTAAGGAGAGGCTGGATGGTCTGGGACGACTTTCCCTGGAGCGTAGAAGGCCGAGGGATGACCATATGGAGGTTTCTAAAATCATGAGGGGCATAGACAAGAGTAATATCCAAGGTCTTTTCCCCTGGGAAGGGGTCTCCAAAACTAGAGGGTAAAGGTTTAAGGTGAGAGGTGAAAGATTTAAAAAGGACCCGAGGGGTAACATTTTCGCACAAAGGGTGGAACGAGCTGACAGAGGAAATGGCAGAGGCAGGTACCATTACAACATTGAAAAGACCAAGGCTATAAATGAGGTCAGGAGCTGAGTGGCCCTCGCAGAACCCAAACTAGGTGTCACTGAGCAGCTGCTGCTTGATAGCTCTGTTGATCACACCTTCCATCATTTACTGATGATTGAGAGTAGACTGATGGGCAGTAATTGGTCGGGTCAGATTTGCCCTGTTTTTTTGTGTACCTGAGCAATTTTCCACAGCGTTGGGTAGATGCCAGTGTTGCATCTGTGCTGGAACAGCTGGCTTGGAGAGAGGCAAGTTCTGGAGTACCAGTCTTCAGTACTATTGTTGGAATGTGGTCAGGGCCCATAGCCTTTGTAGTATCCATTGTCTCCAGCTGTTTTTTGATATCACATGGAGTGAGGTGAATTGGCTGAAGACTGGTATCTGTGATTCTTGGGATCACTGGAGGAGGCCGAGATGGAGCATCCACCTGGCATGTCTGGCTGAAGATGCTTTGAATGCTTCAACCTTATCTTTTGCACTGATGTGCTGGGCTCTTCCATGATTGAGGATGGGAATATTTGTGGAGCCTCCTCCTCCTCCAGTGAGTTGTTTACATGTCCAGCACCATTCATGACTGGATGTGGCGGGACTGCAGAGCTTAGATCTGATCCATTGGTTTTGGGGTCACTTAGGTCTGTCTATCATTTGCTGCGTATGCAGGAATGCCTGGTGCTGTTCCTGGAATGCCCTCCTGCACCCCCCATCGAACCAGGGTTGATCCTCTGGCTTGATAGTAATGGTTGAGTGGGGGATATGCCGGGCCATGAGGTTACAGATTGTATTGGAGCATAGTTTTACTGCTGCTGATGGCCCACATAGCCTCATGGATGCCCAGTCTTGAGTTGCTAAACCTGTTCAAAGTCTGTCCCATTTAGCACAGCGATAGTGCCACACAACACGATGGAGGATATTCTCAATGTGAAGACGGGACTTTGTCTCCATAAGGACTGCACGGTGGTCACTCTTACTGATACTGTTGTGAACAGATGCATCTGCAGCCGGCAGATTGGTGAGGATGAGATCAAGTACGTTTTTCCCTCTTGTTGGTTCCCTCACCACCTGCCCCAAACGCAGTGTAGCAGCTGTCTCCTGTAGGACCTAACCAGCTCGATCAGTAGTACTGCTGCCAAGCCACTGTTGGTAGAGGACATTGAAATTCCCCACCCAGATGTGGCACCCTCAGTGCTTCCTCCTAGTATTGCTCAACACGGAGGAGTTCTGATTCATTAGCTGAAGGAGGACGGGACATGGTAATAAGCAAGAGATTTCCTTGCCCATGTTTAACCTGAAGCCATGAGACTTCATAAGATCCAGGGTCAATGCTGAGGATTTCCAGGGCAATTCCCTCCCAACTGTATACCGCTGTGCCACCACCTCTGCTGGGTCTGCCTCACCGATGAGACAGGACATATCTACAGATGGTTATGGTAGTGACTGGGGCATTGTGTGTAGGGTATGATTCCATGTGTATGACATTGTCAGGCTGTTTCTTGACTAGTCTGTGAGGCAGCTCTCCCAATTTCGGCATGAGTCCCCAGACATTAGGAAGGAAGACATTAAAGGTTTGACAGGGCTCTTTTTGCTGTTGTCTTTTCCAGTGCCTAAGTTGATGCCAGGTGGTCCATCTGGTTTAATTTCTTTTTTGAGACAATGTAGTACTTGGTACAACAGAGTGGCTTGCTAGACCATTTTAGAAGGCAGTTGAGAGTAAACAGTTTTGCTGTAGGTCTGGAGTCACATGTAGTATGGCAGATTTCCTTCCCTGAATTAGTGAACCAGATGGGTTTTTCTGACAATAAGCAATATTTTCATAGTTATCAATAAATTCTTAATTCCAGCTTTCTTGTATTGAATTCAATTCAATGAATTGTAATTAATTGTGATGCTGCGATTTGAACCTGGGTTCCCAGAACATTAGTTGGGTTTCTAGATAAATTGTCTAGCGATAGTACCACTAGGATAATTTTTTAAAAGTATTCTTCAAAGTAAGGTTGGTTAAACACTATCTAATCTTTAGGTATGACAAATGAGATAGCCCACCTCCCTGCCTCTCTCAGAAATAGATCCCGCTCAGCAGAATGTTAAAGGGTGTTACAGTTGGTCCAGTTGGGAGATACTGGTATGGTTTCCATTGGATGTTGGAAAGCTTTGCCCATTATCAAGGCACAAGTTGGGAGTGTGACGGAATACTCTCGATTTCCTGGAGGAGTCCAGCTGCAACACTCAATAAGATTGACACCATTCAAAACAAATCCATATTACTGTCACCCTGTTCTTCCTCACCTTGAACAGTTAATCACTTTACTGATGATGCACAGCGGTATGTACCACCTCTGAGATGCACTGCAGCAATGCGCCATGGTATTTTTCAACAGCATGTGCCAAACATGCAAACTGTACCACTAAGATGGATAGGAGCAGTGTGTGCATAGGAATGGCACCAACTCCACGTATCACTCTGAGTCATACACAATCCTGATATGAGATAAAACATTGCTCCTTTATTGTTATCCCTCAGTCAAAATCCTTGAACACGCTACAGTGAGTCTACTTTCACCACGATCAAGACAGCAGCAGACCACCATCTTTCCAGGGGCAATTAGGAAGGGGCAATAAATGCTGGCTTTGTCAGTAACCCTCACATCCCACGAATGCATGTTTTAAAATTGACGCCTTAAGGTGCAAATCTTTTATCAGATCTGACACTTCAAACTGAAGTGTTTGGAGATTGCTGTGACATTTTGTCCAGTTTTGTATGTGTCATATACACGACAGTCAATCCAGCTTAACCTCAGCCTGATCAGAGGGTCAGTGAACCTGAAAAAAAGACAGCGCTCACTGCTGGGCTCAGTTCTGGAGAATGTTAGAAACACTGTAGAGTGCCCACAGTGAGGTGGCACAGTGCCAGCCTGACGTACTTTCCTTTGCAATCCAACATGAAGTGACAGCTGCAGTATTTCTGTGTCATTCTACTATTGGCATTTTAATGCCCTGTTGAGGAAGTGGAAGAGACAATGCTTTGATAGTGACTTACAGCTAGTTGACTGTTCCTGTGCTGGATAGGGAAATCGAAGCTGATGATTCACATGGGCCCTCTGCCTCAAAATTCGAGTAACTTTGAATCCAGTATAGAAACATAAACTGAGACTGAATGGTTAATAAACTCACTTCTTTGAAAAGATCACTGTGAGTTCATTTAATTATCATTCCGTCTTGTGTTCAACTCCTTTGGCACAAACAGGAATGTTCTGAGTTCAGATGCCTTTATTACCGGTTATCTTACCCTGAATCAATGTCAAACAAGGATGCTGCAGCCTTGAAAGTCAACCTTGTTGATCAGGCCTATTGTAGAACATCCAATGGCTTGACAGATTCTCACACATAATGTGACTGTCTCTAGGTTTAGCTCTCATTAACATCATCATCAGTTCCCATGAGATGAGTGTCTTTAATAGAGTGACCACTAACCTCTAGCTCCCTTTTGATTCGTAGATGACAAAGAACAAAGAAAGAACAAAGAACAAAGAACAATACAGCACAAGAACAGGCCCTTCAGCTCTCCCAGCCTGCACCAACACATTTTGCCCTTCCATATTAAAACTCTCTTCACTTACAGGATCCGTATCCCTCTATTCCCTTCCTTTTCATGTATTCATCCAGGTGCTTCTTGAATGCCGCTATTGTGTTTGCTTCCACCACCTCCTCTGGCAGCGCGTTCCAGGCACTCACCACCTCTTGTGTGAAAAACATGCCTTGCACATCTCTTTCAAACTTACCCCGTCGCAGCTTGACCCTGTGTCCCACAGTAATTGACCCCTTCACCCGAGGAAAAAGCCTCATATTTTCCAGTTTATCCATGCCTTTCACAATCTTATAAACTTCTAACAGGTCACCCCTCAACCTCCTGCATTTCAGTGAAAACAAACCCAGTCTATCCAACAAAACCTGAAAGAACTGCAGATGCTGTAAATCAGGAACAGAAACAGAAGTTGCTGGAAAAGATCAGCACGTCTGGTAGCATTTGTGAAGAAAAAAATCAGAGTTAACTGTTTCGGGTCCAGTGACCCTTCCCCAGTCTATCCAAACTTTTTTGATAGTTAAAATCCCCAATAACAGACAATATCCTGGTAAACTTTGTCTGTACCCTATCCAAAGAATCCATGTCCTTCTGGCAATGTGGTGACCAGAACTGTACGCAATATTCGAACTGTGGCCTAACTAAAGCTCTATAAAGCTGCAACATATATTTTCTATCCTTATACTCAATACCCCTTCCATTGAAGGCAAACATGTCATAAGCTTTTTTTAACCGCCTTATATACCTACGTTACCACCTTCAGTGATTTGTGGACCTGCACACCCAGATCCCTTTGCATATCAATACTCCTAAGGGTTCTGCCATTCACTGTGTAATTTCCACCTGTACTTCACCTTCCAAAATGCATCACTTCACATTTATCTGGATTAAACTCCATCTGCTATTTTTCTGCCTATTCCTTCAACTGATCTATATCCTGCTGTATCCTCTGACAATCTCCCTCAACATCCACAACTCTACGGTTTTGTATCGTCTGCAAACTGGCTAATTAGACCAGCTACATTTTCCTCCAAATCATTCATGTAGATCACGAACAGCAGAGCTCGCAGCACTGATCCCTGTGGAACACCACTAGTCACAGCCCTCTATTACAAAATGCATCTGAACATGTTTGTAATATTTGCATCCATTGTTGGACCAAAAAAATTCTTTACACAGCTTAATAAACTCCATCCTGCCCTCCAATTCACATTGAAATGGAACAATAAAATAACATCCTTTGTCTTGATGGGCTAGTTCAGAAATCCGCCAATGGGCTTGCAATGCCACAAGCCTAGGTTCAGTGGTTAATATACACACTGGAATTTCTAGAGTTCATGCACTACAATATTGCCATATCAGCAATCCCGTGAATAGGGTGCTAGCCAGCTGCTCACTGTGTCAGCTTGATTTTGAGATAGGATACGACAAAACTACTCTTCTTGACAATGATCATCCTGATCAAATGACCCTTTTACTGAAAATTCCACAAACTTGTGTAAGGACTTACAGCCACTACTTGTGTCCCTAAAATATGTCCAGTTTACCCCACATTTCCCTAGAAGTGGAAACTACATCAAAAAGTTGAGCAAAAGATGATCCTAGCTTTTTCACACTGCTACCTTAAAATAAACATGTGAGTTATTTTCTCTATTAACAGGGTGTTGCTGTCCAGACATTTTGTCTACCATATAAATGATATATGTGCATTAGGGCCAGTGTGATGCCAGTGTGATGCCAGGTATGTAGACTGCACATCCCAGCAATAGGTGAACTATATCACAAAGCATATCCCATTGACCATTCGCAGTAGGCTGCATACTAATAAGTGCTCATCCAGCCCATGCTTCAAACCTCACATCGTGTCCAATATCAAGTGTGATTCTGCTTTTGGACAATATTTACTAAATAATCCTGACTCTTCTAACGACTACATCAGAATTAAATTTATAGGTATCAACTGAGCTCACAGTATTATTCATTTGTGTGTATTGGAATCTATACTTATTAATGTGTAGGGACTTATTCAATTTCAGCCAAAGAAATTGGTTCATACATTGCATCTTTTTCATTGAGGAAAGAGTTAGGGAGGCTAGCAATCCCTGTTCACTCCCTTTGGCAATGTTCCCCCTATGTTGAGTCTTCATGTCATATTCTCAACTTCAAAAGAGTGCCTTATACTGCACTGAACTGATGCTATTTCCTTTCTCAGCACCTGCCATCCTTGTGAACAAATGATCACTGATTTGTGCGTAATTACGGCTGGCTTTGTCATGAGGATGAAGTCTATAATAGGAGCTGCATAAAATCTGTTCAAACCTATATGCAGCATGCTCCATTAGAATCCAACTCTCACAGACAAGCTCCATTTGACCACCATCTCTCATCTCAACTGTTTCTAAATTATCAGCGTGCTAATCCATCATCAGGTAATGAGTGAGCATAAATTTCCTCCAATTAAATTTTGGGAAGACTGAAGCTATTGTCATTGGTTCCTGCTATAAACTATATTTTCCTCGCCACCAACTCCATCACCTCCTTTGCTATCGCCAGAGGCTGACTCAGACCTCATCATTAGATACTGATTTACCTCATTATTCAACCTAGCTCTTTGCAACCACAGTAGCGTCTTGTATTATAACCCTGCCTTCAAGTCCCACACTGGCTTTGGAGCAAAACCAGATGAAACTCTCTGGAAGAGAAAGTCTCATATTTACGTATTTAGCTATCCCATTGGGATCCACGGAATATTCCCCATCTCATTGCATTAGCTGAAAAGATTCCATGCATTTCATAAAGCTGATTGAATCTTCACATGTAAAGTGAGCTGCTTCAGCATAGCCTTACAGCAACCAGAATATAACTTATCTCTTCCTGCTGGTTTCACCACTATTTCAGCCATTATTGTATTAGGCATGGCACCTCATCCACATTTCCTAAGAAAACAAGTAAATGCTGAACTTACTTAACACGTCAAAACTGAAAGAATGTACGTTGCAAAGATCCAGTACATATCATTAAAAGCTTCGGTGAAATGACTGGATCATCGTGCATGGATATTACAGAACATTTATCAGAAAATGTATTTCTACTGCTGGTAATCGAACTCCTCAACTGAGGAGTAACTACTGTTACTCTCCAGCATACACATGCTGTTGCAAACACATTATATGATAGTTAATCATGAGGAGAGGTTTCCATCTGTTTGACTCCTACAGATTTTGATATTCTGCTTCCATTTTTGTGGGCACACTTAGAATGCACGTGCAACCTTATTCAAATTCAAATAGGATTTAATACCTTCTACTGCATGTGAACAAGTATCAGCAAAAGAGAAGAAACAAAATTCTATAAATCACTCAAGTGCACAATGGAGCTTCATCAGCCCTCATTATCATCTAATAACATGAATTATAGTTACTTAAATGACTTTTTTTTCTAATTGCAGCTGGTATTCCATTACACATTTGGATTTATAGACAGTGCAATTTGAATAGAATTTGATTTTTCACACTACGTGTTATTCTATAACAAATTAATCAGGCAGGTGACTTTTTATAAAAAATGCAAGACTGTCCTATATTCTAAACAATCTAGATACAGACAGCTGATAGTCTTCCAAACATTGCTATCTTTCAACACAAGCTGTTTAGTTTGTTTGATAGAGGTAAATAGTCATGTGCAATAAGGAAAAGGCGTACTAGAACCAGAAATGCAGACTCTTAGCAAGTATTCATTACAAATTTGCACTGCTCTGCAGTATAAAAAATAAAAATACTTCATCGTGAAATTATATATCATTCTGACGATCTAAAGTGCACATGGTCAGAGTTTACCGAAGTATATTTTATGCCTTACCCAAGCAAGGGAGGGGGTAAAATGGAGAAGCTCCATTTGCTGCTCTCTACCCAGCCATTCTCCCTGTTAACTCTGATTTATAGCAGCAGATGAAGTTTCCATCAGATGTTGGCGGAAGCATCGTCAATAAACGTAAATCCCTCAAGGCATTCAGAGCCAGATCAATGTGTCGCACAATCAGCGACATGCCCTAAGCTAACATGATAAGAGTTTTCCATCGTGAGGCTATGTGTATTCTTCCAGGGACCATTTGGAAGATCAGAGCATATTTTCCAAATCCACTTCTCTCACTGCAAGACTCTTACAAACAATTTCCCTCATTCACCCTCCCCACAAATCTGGACTTAGCTTGCCACCAGTTGCACTCTCTTGGTGCCTCCAGACCAACTGATCCAGGTTCCTGTAGAACTGAGCCTACTCCTGCCCTCCTCTCCATCAGCCAACATCACTATTTGTCCAAAATGGCTGTGCGGTCGACTAGCAGAACTGAAATTAAAACTTGAAGGGTTTTCAATGAAGAAATCTGCCTATTTACTCTCTCTGGGAATTAAAATGAACTTTTTTGTCCAGAACATCTACATAATTCACTTGGAGAGAAGTTCTTCAGAAGCCAGAGCAGCACCCAGGATGCCCTTATACTATAGGGAACCTAGTTAGTGGAAGAAGCGAAGGAGCTCAGAAAGACTATCTTAATGAAATATCCAGTGGAAGGTAACTGATAGCAGAAATGTGTTGGAATAAACCTCAGGAACGGGCCTTTCAAGTCGAACCAGTCCATGGCAGCTGACAAATAAACTTCTAGGGGCCAATTGTGGTTAATCAGACAACCTTTTGCGAACGCTCTAATAGGGCTAATCAGTCACTGCAGATAGTTATTTGTTCGATATAAATAGTTATTTTCATGCTTTGATGCAACACTGTTAGACTATGTAAAAACCAAAAGAACTGCGGATGCTGTACATCAGGAAAAAAAACAAAGTTGCTGGAAAAGCTCAGCAGGTCTGGCAGCATCTGTGGAGGAGGAAACAGAGTTAACGTTTCGGGCCTGGTGACCCTTCCTCAGAGCTCACAGAACTTCACTATTAGACTATGTACCTGGCATGAGGCAGTATGCATTATTGCCTCAAACACAGGGTGCTTACTGAGCTGGTATAACAAGTGAGATCATTTCATCCACATTACCTTCATGTGGTTGGAATTACTAACTGTGGCAAAGTACCACATGATTATCTGTACTTGACAATCTTGAATAAACATTAAGGAACCTCAGTCCAACAGAATCATAGAATTCCTACTGTGCAAAAAGAAGCCATTCTGCCCATTGAAGCTGCACCAACCCTCCAAACAGCATCCAACCCAGACCCACACTATCCCTGTAACCCTGCATTTCCCATGGCTAATCTACCAAGCCTGCACATCCCTGAACACTATGGCAATTTAACATGGTCAATCCACCTAAACTGCACATCTTTGGATTGTGGGAGGAAACCAGAGCACCCAGCGGAAATCTACGCAGACATGGAGAATTTGCAAACTCCACACAGACGTCACCTGAGTCTGGAATCCAACCCAGGTCCCTGGCGCTGTGAGGCATCAGGGCTTACCACTGTTCTGTAATACTGACCAACTATATAGGGAAGATGGTTTTCTCCAAAGGCTATTAACCTTTAGGGAGGTATTTGAGAACAGGTGGCTCTGCTTGAGGTAGAGAAATATTTCACTGTTAAATATTTTCTAATTTGTGTCAATCTAAAACAAGGCTGCATTTTAAGTTTAAAATTCCATGTTGTTACTTAACACGATGCTGCCGTCTATCATTTCTTTATTGCACCTGTGCTATCAGGTCCACAGTGTCTTTTCTCATCCCTTACAACCATTTCTCCACCACACATCTTCTTCCAGCTGGGCTGGACAGATGGCCTGTACCCTTTACTTCTCCATGACGACTGTGCAGCTCTGTGATTGACCACCAGGACTTGTCACTCAAAGTCTGGTAAACCAGACAATGTCAGCTCCCCTGAGATGGAATCTTTCTTTCCACATTCTGCACCTTCTCACAGCCCAGCTGAGGCCCAAAGAAGACTCATTCTGTCAAAGTCTGAGTGGCAGGCTGAAATCGGCCCTTAAAACGTTTTCACTCCTTTCTTCAAATTTAACAGCAAGAGCAGTCCCTCAAAACATGGTAGGTTGCATCGAATGGCTACTTCATGCCTTGAGGCATAAAAGTCAGTTCCCACTCTGGCATTTATACTTTAAGGGAGCATTTCATCTATCAATTTTCAATGCACTTTGCAATGAGGACCCTACTATATATATTGTATATGGGAAAATGTCAAGTGTTTGCCATGTGCAGAACTAATGCTTACATAAAGGTTTACACTAGTGCAGCTAGGCAGCTATCTATCAGCAAATGTTAAAATACAAGCGGCACTGCGTCAGAATTTTAACATGCAGCCTCATTTTCACACAAAAAATTCTGCAATTTTAAGTATAAGCTTGTGAGCAAATAGATCTGTCTCGGAGTCAACTGAAGATGAGCAATTTTTAGTTTTTTTTGGTATGCTATGGGCAGGGAAAGAGGCAAAACCTATTAAATATGCATCAGGCATACAAATGAATTGTGTATTTCAAAGCAGGCTGGCAGCCTTACGTCAGCAGTGAAACGCCACTCTTTTCATGATTAACAGCCAGAGCTCACGTATTCTTTCAAACATCCCGTTCCACTTTAATCATGCACACGCCGTGCCTCAACATCCAGAAATATGGGCCTTTGGTAAGCTCCTGTTAATTTCAGCGGGGTATCAGAACCCATATGGAGCCTAGTGACTAACAAGTAACACAAGGTCTCACCTAAAGGCAAACAACTGAAGCTGCATTGTTTGTACTGAGCTGAATTCAAACATCCTTTTGTTGAATGATGGAAGAAACATCTGGAGTTAGGGCACACCTTAGAGTGAAGAGGCATGGCTGGCAGACAATAGGAGTGAAAATATATTTGTGGTTGTGCTTGTTACATTGCTTTTTTTCAACAAAAACAAGACTGCCAACAACAGTTTTGCAAGCCCTATTGTGTTGTTGAGAAAGTTCAATCCTGTTGTAATTTTACCAAGGACATATCCTGCAGAAATGCTGGAAGTTGTAACTTTACAAAACCACATTACACAAGGGTCCAGCCTCTAATAATAATGATTATTAGAGAATGACTGCCACCACTTTGCAAGTTGGATTTTATG
>JAHRHZ010000025.1:26403961-26501727 GCA_024137785.1 Ginglymostoma cirratum | reverse complement strand
TGCTGGAAGCACCTGACTGTGGAATGACCGCTGCTTGAAGGCTTAGCTCACTGTTGTAGGTTTTAACCAAGAGCCTCCTTGCCTCAGCCTCTTCTGTAAGAAGCCAAACCAAAACTTCATTCTACACCAAACAGAAACGTCTCCACCTTGATGTCACAACAAATGTCCTTCATTTCAACATTCAAATAACTTAAATAAATTTATGTAACTTGGGGTCCATTCCCTGTGCAAGGCACTCTGCTAGAAATAGATATAAAGGAAGCTTGAATGTGGCTCTTAATGAGGCAGAGATGTTTTTCTTGTAATATTTAAGTTTCAGCTTTACAATGTCTTTGGAGTATTGAGTTTTCTTTCCTCTTTGATTGCTTTCCTCTAAATCCATCTATCATTTTCCTTATCTTAACTGTGTATCCCTAACATATTGGGAATGTCTCTGCAAAAATCAGCAACAGTTGAATTAGAATTAGCTTTATTGTCACATGTACGCAAATGAGTACAGTGAAGAGTGTACAAGTCCCCACATATGGCACCACCTTAGGCACAAAGGTCCTTAGGTACACTTTTTTCAGTTACAGTTCTTGTAAAAATAGAAAAGTAAAAGATTACATAATGAGGAAAATAACTACAATCATCTGAAGGACAACAATTTATAAAGTACCGACTTGTACCATCTTTTGCTTGAAGAGTGTGAGGTAGTCTTACATTTGCAGCTTCCTTAACAGTTACCTTCCCCTTTGACATTTGTTCCTGTCACTTGCAGCTAGTGAACATTGAGCCAAGTTATCACATACTATCAAGGATGTTCCATTGCTAGTTTGCATGATGTTAACCTTGGAATCCCACACAGGGAAACTCTTCAAGCACCAAATTCATGCAGCATTACTTCCACTACAACAAACTTCAAAGTACAGGTTTGCTTTTTACATCATCTTTTCAGTTGGTTTCCCCACCTCCATACAAGTATTTTGCCAGACACGTTGTTCATTCCTTACAACTGTTGTAAATTACCCTTTTCTCACTACTGTTGCCACTGTTGAGGTGCATCAGTTTAAATATGATCTACAGTATGTTCAAGGTTGATAACATGCTGGATTTCCCATCCCATTCTTTTTGGCAGGTTCCCTCCAACAAGTCCAATGCACACCATGAGCTAACTTTCAATTATAAATGAGAGTTGACCGCGAAAGGTCTAGCAAGGTTGCACATATTATCAATTGCTAGTAATCTCCAAAACACACTGATAACTGAAGGATGAATGTCTCCCTGCTGTATGAGATGCTGATCAATATCATTCCCAGACCTGAATACTCACTCCTGAGAAGCAAAGCAAGCGAAAAATTCAATATTGAGTTAGTGAGCAATAGGTGCAGCATTTTAACAGACTATATTGCAAAGTGCAATCATCTCCATCCCATGTAGAATAGAGCACATAAGACACTATAGTGTAAGCTCACCATACAGAAAAAATAGATTACAGGCTGAGGTTGTGTTGGTTCAGCAAACAGTGCTACAAAGGTTGTGTTGCAAAATGATGTCGGCTATTGCAGTCCATCATTCAGCTCAAATTGCATTACAGGGTGTAGTCAGCTTAGTTCAAGCTGCTGTGCAGTACAGGGACATTACAGAGTGAGACTGAGTTGGCTCTGTTTCCTTCATTTATTACAAATATAAAATGCTTCTGTTAGAAAAACTAATGTTCTTTTCTTATTAGAGAAGAAGAGATTAAGTGACCTACTAGAAAAGTTCAAAATTATGAGGGTTTTGATTAATCAGATATGAAAAGATACATTCACTGCTTAGTTAGTTAGTAACTGGAGACCATAAATTTAAGGTTATCCTCAAACAAGTAGAGAGTTTAAAAGATTTTTTTTTACATAGAAAATGGCATACCCATCCCCGAGAGCAGAGAAAGAATGGTAGAAGAAAAAGAAATCACAATTGCATTTAAAAAGAAAGAAGATGAATATTTTTAAAAATCAATTAAATTAAACCAGAATATACAACTAAGGCCCAGATTTTTGCTTTTGTGATATGTGAAAGAGGTGAGAAATTTCCCAGCTTACCATATCCACCTCAGGAAAAGGTGCCCAAAATAATGGGATCCTTTGTTCTGGTGAGTGGATACAGACTGTAGTTGGAGCCACAACCTCTGGAAATAGGTCAGACAAAGACCCAGGGGCTGGCGAGTGTTGAGGTAGGCTGGTTGAAAGGCTCACCTTGGTGCTTTGAAACTTCATCTCTGTTGTCCGGATGAACGTTAGGCTTCCTACCCATCAGCTCTCACACAACCCCTCACCGCCATCACCCATTTCTGTGCCAACTCATGCCAACCCATGTCCTCACCCGTTCCCAAATGACCTCTTATAAACTCCATACTAACGCATGCCCCTCTACCTAGGTCCATAACTCTGCATACTTCCATGCCAACTTTTGCCCTCCCATCAACCCCATAGCTGCTTACAGCTCTAATGCTTATATAGTGCCAACTAATATAAATAGGAGACTACCCAACTCATTCCCAGGTCCCTTATGGCCCCCGTTCCCAACTTAATGCTGACTCAGGGTAAATTAAGCAACTCAGCCACCACCCTTTGCCCAAATATATTACAGACTACACTTTAGTGAAAAAGAATCTAATTGACAGAAGACCAGTCAAAGCATATAAATCCCCTAAAGAACTTAACCACTTCTAAAAACAAACATGTGCATTCATAACCTGACATCGAAGACAGCTAATCCTTTAATGACAGAGCTGCCAATCAGACTGATCCCACATTTTGTTCATAATAGATCGTGAAGATGCTCAAGTAGGAATAATACTTTAATATTAGCCCTTATGGTTATGTCAACAAACAGCTATTGAGACTACAAAAACTGAGGTACATATAACCTGTTTTTTCAACGAAACTAAAAGGCAGGGGGTGCCAATAACTTGGCAACTTGAAAGTCCCGCAAACCTTTTCACCTTATATACATAGTGATTTCTTCTTGTAAAAATCATAAGTCACGTACGGAGGGAAGTGGTGGTCTGTACAGTGTTGAATTCAAGTGGACCTGCTGAATTTGGGTTTCACTCCTGTCTTTCCCAATTTACGCTACCAGCAAAACTGGAGTCTGTTGGAAATTGGGGTGGGACTTCATAATCATGGCATTTTGGATAAGGAGTCTGTGAAAATCCAAACCTGACTGGAAAGCATTTTCAGAGGGTTGGCAGTGATAGCCCAAATAATCTTCCTCAAGGTTGTAGAATTCTGTGGTTTAACAGGAATTTGAAGAGTGAAAGAAAAGATGAGCAGGGAGAGGCCCGGATGAGTTTAGCTCCTGGGCCTAGACTGCATACTTTTGTTCAGTCACCCACCTGAAAGCAGCATCCCTGAATGGAATGTCAAGCTGCAGCAGGCCCTCTGCCAGAATAGAAGAACCAGCTCCTCACATTTGGGTAACTCCAAGAGAATGGATTTTGCAATGGACTCCTGATCAGAAAGTAATAATTTGGGACATGGAAAGCTTAAACTTTATTATATATTTATGCTGTTGACCAGATCCTTCTATGCTGCCCTCCTGTTCACTGATGATGTAATTGGAGCCCCAGTCTTTTTATTTGGGAACTTCAAAGACATGTAACAAGGACTCCGACCAGTTTCAGTTGATGTCTTTGCTACCATTCAGAGGACAAGTTAAAATTCTAGACTGTTTCAATGGAACTGCTGACAATCCGTTTGACTATGGTTTGATTCTTGCTGTGTCAGGATTTCTTGGAGGGTTTCTCTACATGAGACCCAATGCAATTTCTTGCCACATCACCCTAAACATCCTCATTAACTATGTACCCTAACCCTCTGCAGTATTCTTGTGTTTGAAAGCTAAAGGATCCATGAGTGAAATTTGACTTTGGACATTCACCTCTACCTACTCAGAATGTTGAGCAGACTGGTATCAAGTACAATAGAGAAAAACGCTGTTCAAAATTCTGTTCAAAAAAGAAAATTGTTCATTTCTTCACTCAGCAAAAAGGAGAACCTGGGTGTCTGAGAGGAGCATGGCTTACAAAATTGATCAGACCAGATCCTGTAGGTGATCTGGATGGATTGAGTGGCTTTTCCAGTTTCCAAGTTCTTCCATCTCCAAAGTGATCATTTCCAAAACAATATAACTTGTGATTTCTGTGCCATACAATAATCACAGAATAACTGTTTGTTATTTCTGAGTGTACAAAATAAGAAGAAAAGTTTCTCTAAAGCACTGATTTTAATGACAGACTCTGATGTCACCTGATTAATATTCATCCTTAATGTAAATAACGCCGGAGTCAAGCTGGTAGTTTTCATGACATGATTACAATCATTGGATTGTGCCATTCCCATAAAGCTCTGGTCCCTTGTTGAATTTGTTTGTCAATTTCTCTTCACTTTTTGCTCCTTTCTTTCATTAAGGTGCTAATTCATGTGAGGGCTTTATTCAGAGCTTCAATCGGTAATCCTCGATGTTATTCAAGTAGACATTCATTAGGTCTGAACTGAGGAGATGAATGTTCTGAGGGTAGTCAATTCAAATGAGATGGACATCACAGTGTGTCTGATCCTCTGACAATTATTTATCCACACTTTTCAGCTGGACACACTGATTTGTGATCAAAATTGGGACTGTTGGCTTTTTATTCTCTCCAGGCTCATGGATTCTGAGATCAATTATAACATTTCTACAGAGAGCAGTCAACTCAACGAAGATCAAAGATTATCTCCAAAATTGATCTGGCTCTCAATGTCATTGTATTTAACCATTTTTAATCGTCTGTACATTATGTGTACCTTGGTCAATCCTGTATTGGGCTCAGTTTTACACATTTACATAGATTTTTTTCTAAGGCGAATGAGAAGGAGACCATGGGAGAAGCAGATACTGAATTCCATCTCTCTGTACAAAGACTGCCCTTTATGTTTGACCAATGAACATGTGCACTCAAAGGAAGAAATAATTCACATAAAAGCAAAACACTGCAGATGCTGGAAATCTGAAACAAAGACAGCAAATATTGGAGAAATTCAACAGGTTCAGCAGGATCTAGGGAGAGATAATGTTTGAAATCTGATATGACTCTTTTTCAAAACTGTAAGCTGCTGGACCTGTGACTCTATTTACATTACAAACTCCCTTTTGCCCACACCCACACGCACAGGGTCTTGTTTGTGTCTTGTTGGCTTTGATGTCAGCAGAACAGACCTATTTTTTCAGTTTTACACCTAACCTTTACACCTATTTTAGATCTCAATCACTCCTTTGTCACCATTCACACTCGCTTTGTCTTTTGGTCCAGATATCCTCACCATTTGTTCCACTCACCCCTCTTCCCCCTCTGCCAACAATATTAAAAACCATTTTCCATCCCCTTACAGTTCTGAAGAAGAGTCAGAACATATCAGATTCAGAACATTAACTCTGTTTCTCTCTCCACAGATGCTGCCAGACCAGCTGCACTTCTCCAAATTCTTTGTTGAAGATATTAAATGAGATCATTTGTTTTGATGAGTAGAAGTATACAACTGATCACAACATTGAAACTTTTCTCATTCTCCTTCACATGCCTTTCAGACTATTCCTAAAATATCCCGGACAATATCTAATTTCTATATGTTTCCATTAAAGGTTGACATAATATTCACCAATATAACGCTCCCAACCACCAAGCATTGAAGACTACATGAGGTATGAGACATACGCTAAATATTGTCAAGCCTTTATCCAATAAGTTGGGTCACTAGACACAACCTCCAATCAACCACCCTGATTTCTCACAAATTAACCATTTAATAGCCTCTCTAAACCAGGCTGCCCATTGCAAATTGTTGTGAGATTATGGACAGTTTTTTTGTTGTGGTTTCCTAACCACAGAGAGCTGGTTTGTAGCTCATTTCACCCAGCACTTTTTCTCCTACTCACAACTTCCAATAAAACTGATTGGGATGATTCTGAAGTAAAATATTATGGATTAATGGCTGAGGTTTTAAATAAAGTGGGCTGTAATTATTTTTTTTTCTAAAGCAAAAAATAACATAAAGTGTTATTTTGTTAACTCAGTGAAAAGCAGAATGATTCCAACATTTTTCTTGTCTTTTTCTGCTAATCTTCTCCTTTATCTCAAACTACTCATTCATATTTTCTTTTACTGCTGATAAAACAATCACCTTTACACCCACATTCTGTTCAGTAGAATTGTTGGAATTTCCAATGCAGTCACACACAAGTACACAGTCCCAATTGTTACCCCCACTCCTACACTACATATTTGCATTTCTCCTATTTAAAAAAAAGCTTAATCTGGATAGTCCAACAAAAACAACAACAAAAATAGTCAGTATTTATCAGGTCTGAAAGGATTTGAATTGTATGATTGGTGCTCTAAAAAGTTTGAACATTTTATAATATGAACCTAATATTAATTCTATTCCAAAAGCAAGATGAAGTTCTGCATCCTTTATTCGGGACTAATCTTACTCCGTGAGTGATGTGATTTTTGCACCAGAATTAGGGAATCCACAGACATTTATTGCTTAAATCTAAGTGTGACAGCCTCTAGAACCACATCCCAGATAAGACCCTGGAGCGATGCTCCATTTTTTGAAAAAAAATTATCATAATTTGTCAGCAAAATATGCAACTCCGTAAGAAGGAGTCAACAGGAATTCAGCGTTGCAAGTGTTAAAGCCATCTTTGTACTAAAACATGTAAAGGAGAAATTTCCCTGTCCTTGCTTTACTCAGTGCCTCCGATTAAGCTGACAACCCACCTTAGTGATGGCTAAATAATTGGTTGTTCAGCTCTGTCCTTGTCGGAGTCCTGACAGTTCCGCAGATGTCCTGCTCAGCTCTCCAAAGGTTACATTCAGTAGGGGCAAGCCTTCATTAATCATTCCTTCCTGACAGGGCTCTAAGCGCCCCACATCTGCCGCACCGTCCCTCCACATTGCCTGTCGCACATGGCTCATTCTACTTGGTAGGGCTCACGCAACGGAGGGCTGCGGGTGAAGCAGTAGCCCAAAAGATGTGGGAAATAATCTTAAAATAAACACCACTGTCGCCTGCTATTTAACCCTTCGAGGGAATGATTATTCGCTGCAGCTTTCAACAACAAAAATAATCTGCATCACTTTTAATTTTCTTCCGACGTTAACTACTGCAAAACTGAAATGCGTGCAAGACAAAGGTTATTTGCTCAGAGAGTTTTCTGATTAAACTTCAAATACATATACTCCTATTCATATACTTTTGATGCAATTTGCTTTAGTTCTGTTCATAAAACCCGTACTTATAAGTGAACATTATTTTGGCTAGTCTGCATTTTATTAACTCTACACCCGCCCCCATTATACCTACCACAGCCCCCATGCCCCTCACCCACCAGGTCATGCAATGAGAAGTTATCCAGGGCATTTAAGAGGGCTAGTCATGTGATGTTTTAAATTATCAAGCTATGGGTCAGCAAAGAACAATGCTTTGGCATCACCCAGGTTCAACCTTGTGAGAGTCCCCAGTAGACAAGATGCAAACCTAAGGTACAGTTTTAATGGAACTAACAGTCAAAAACAATAAGTACAATCTTTAATCTAATTGAAGCTGATATGCTTGGGTGAGGCTTTTTGTCCTGGTTAACACCATGTTCTGAGACGTTGATTGGATTCCAGCAGTTTATTCCCTCCTCTTACCTTTACTTCGTTAAGATTTTTGCCAAGAAACAATAATATGATTGTAAATATAAACAAAAATGAAATTCTGTCAATCAATTCGTAGTACAGAATGCCCTCTGTATTCCTTATTCTACAAGCATCATTGCAATGAATCAGTGGATTGCATTATCCATTTAATCTAAGATGTGTTGGAACAGGTTGTCCTCATCTCCTCTCAGTTATGAAGTGACAGGTGGCAAGAAAAATGAATTAACAAAATTTTGAGGACATAGGGTATGCAAAATAAACTAGTGTTTCCAAGAATGAGTAATTTAATGTGATGCATTGCAACCAGACTCCAGTGGTTGTTAGTGAATTTATTATTTTGGATTCACCCTTTGGAGATTTACCTATGTACAGTCATTGGGCTGCTCGTATCTATGACACAGGCAATGTTAATGACTTCCACATCTTGAAGTTGGAACTACCCACAGAACAGCCATTGAAATCATTTCCAGTCAACCAGAGGCAAATTCCTTTAAAATGGCATCTGTCAAAATAACTGGTGAGAAGCAGGAGAAAAATAACGTTTTATGAGGATAAAAGGTTGGAATCGATAAATTAGATCGGGATAGCATGAAGTAAAGTAAAACTGAAGTTAAAAATAGAGTTAAAAAATTGAATGAGGAGAGACCTGGAAAGGAAGGGGGAGATTAAGCAAGCATAACCAATGGGGGCAATGAATGTTGGATGTGAAATATACCAGTTGACTGATGTGATATACAACATATAAAACAGAACTTTAAATATTTATTTTGCACTTTATGGACATTTTCAAAAAAATGTTGTTCCTGAGATTTCAAGCAGCCTTCTGTGTCAATGTGTAAGAGCCGAAAGCCAAAAAAAGGTGAAACCCAGGCTATTGTCACACCCTTAGTGCTGTCAAGCAATATAAATGAATCACACTGTGTACTACTTGTGATGAAGGAGTTAAAAAGTTTGAATGAAGTTTATTTTGTTTTCAAGAATACGTTTGGCATTTACTTTAATTAATGCTGTTGTTAAAATAGGGAAGAAATGAATTTCACATATGTTGATGTTTGTTACTAATACCATGCAATGCTAGTTCAATGCACAAAAGTGAAATAAGAAATGTTGACAATGCCTTGATTGATTGCTGGAAAAGAAATGCTCATAAAAATAGACAACATGAGGTCATCAGTTATGCAGTCCAACGCCACTAGTGTATTTTTTAGTAATCACAGATCACCATTGTCTATCTTCCCACGAGCTTATGGTCCATTAACTCTTTGCGAAACATTTAGAACCATGCCTTCCAGAGTTGATGTGTGGAAGCCAATTACAATTAATTGCTTTTACCGATCTATAAAACTCCACCATATTCTAAAGTGACTGGAATTTTGAGAGGTAGTTGAGATGCCGCAAACTTTGGTCAAATCAAAATATTTTGAAGAAATGTACTAGATGTTCAATGATAACAGTAATAAATGTCAATGTTAATTTAGAGGAGTCTTTGAAGTAACCTTTGAAGCAACAACCACAATACCATTCAATGTGTATTACACATTTACAGGAACAATTCATGGGAATTGTGCATTTCACCAGAGAAGCATTAACATCTTCTATAGATAAACCCTAATTGAGTTTGGCATAAAATACTTTATTTCTTAAAAATTGTCAAATGGACTAACTGTTGAGTATATGCTCAAAAAAAAAACTCGATTTATTGATATGAACAACATCAAATGGTGGTTCAAACTGGAGCACAGTGCTGGTGATGCACTATCCAAAGTGGATTTATTTCACTTCTGGGATCTGCCTGTAAATCCAACCTGGGAAAATAAGATAGATGCGGTGTTTAATGGTGGTTCAGTGATTTGAATATGGGCAGGCATACTGCTGAACAAATCAATCCACAGCATAACTTGACATTAATTATCGGTCTCACTTGGAGCAACTGAAGGCTTAGTAAGCTTTGAGAATAGAAAAGACAAACCTCAGAAAGTATTTGAGTTAAGGGCATAATAAAAGCTGTCATATAATGGGAATGTTACATTGTCTAACCTACAGTTGTGACTTAGCTGGAAGCATTTTCATGCAAAGTGAAAAGAGAAATGGAAAAATTGCTGTTTCGTGTCCGGATAGGGAGTAAATGGCTTGTCTTCCTGATGTTCAGCTCACACTCAAATTTGCATTCTTTCCTAATGTGCATCTGTATAATAAACTATCCAACTAAGTTCCTGTGCCTTGTTAGGTTTTGCTAACTTGCCATCCCGACTGCCAAGAAAGGTTGCCTCATCACATGCTAATCAGCTTGTGAAGAGCTGACTGGCAAGCTTCTCTGTTTGTCACAGGGCTTGACACAGGCAACCTGTCTTGTCAGAAGCTACCAGCCAATCTGAGGTAAAAACCATCCGTCGAGGCCTACCTTACAAAGGGAACAATACCAAGAAGGTAGGCCTTTCTCTTTTGCTTCTCTCTGGGTGGGCTGATGGAGAGAAAGGGATGGGGCTTTGAAAATAAGGGCTGTAGGGTGCATCTCAGGGGTCAACCGTTGCCCTCAATCCAAGCCACCAATTGTCTCCAGATTGGGGCAAATGGAGACCCATCTTAGCAACCTGGCCAGCAGGTTGCCATGGTTACCAAATCAGGAAACTAGCGGTTTTCCTCGGCTGCCAGGAAAGCAGGTAATCAGGGCGGTGGCAAGTTGAGGCCCTTAAAGTGGCCATTAATTGAAAGGGGTGAGTATTTCTCCAGGGCCAACTCAGCCACTTATTTCCCCATTTCCAGGGAGGAAAACATTGTATCCAGTGTGAACTTCCTTCATCTTTCAGAATCCCACTGAACTATTCCAGCATTTTCTGTTTTTTAGTTTGGATTTTCAGCATGCATTATATTTTGGTTTTGTATAGGAATAGTTATGTCTGGCCAAATGACAAAGTGAAGTGCCTAGCCATTTCGTCCGAGTACCAGCACTTGAGTTCATTCACGTTAAAGTGATAGCTCTTTTCGAATTCAAATTGCATGTATTTAAATTTTGCATTCCTCAAGAATTTTTTTGAAAAATATCTCTTACCCTATCTTGCTGAGGTTAAGTTGATTTCTTCAACCAGTGGAGAGAGATAAATACAGCAGAGAAAGACTGAACAGTCAACAGCAGAGCCCTTCATAAAGATTAATATTCAAGGACTCTGCCCAGTTCTGTTTATACTGTGGTTTAAGGCAGGAGATGTGATTCTTATTTTTCTACCTTTTGTGGAGAGATATTTATGCTTTTAACCATGGTAAATCTGCAGCATGTCACATCTAATTCCTGTTTAATAAATCTGTTTGGCAGTTTGCAAGCCATGGTCCAGAGAAGTGTTCATTCTATCACCTTCTAAGTTGACAAAGATCATGTGAGAGCAGATGATATAACCATTGAATTAAGTCTCTGGTCTTAATATCTTGTCTTACTACAACTCACCTAAAGTTTGAACAGATTAAAGCACATTTGAGGTTACAAAGGGGAAAGAGCTCACAATTGAGAGAGTGAGGATCCAGAAATGTGCAACAGTCTCCGGAAGGTATGACACAAGTGAAATGGAGAAAGAAAATGACAGATCTGAAGAAATTAATTATGGATAGTGCCCAGTTAGATGGACCAGCACCATTTCTTACTGTCGTTGCACAATATTTTGATTGTATCTGTGCCACTGAAAGAATTTCTTGGCTGGCAGGAATAGGGTGATTGAATTACTTATTCATACATGCACATGAACAAATGAAACAGGAGCATGAGTAGGCCACTCAGCCCCTCGTACATGCTCCACCACTATCATGCCTGATCATATTATTGTTTACTGTTACTGCAAACATGAAAAAATATTAACATTGTTGCCTCTCATGACAATTAATGGAAGAAAGTAACCTCTCAAGAGAGCGTGCTGCAGAAAATCAAGGAGATCATCCAGGAAATAGTCATAGTCACGCAGCACAGAAACAGACCCTTCGGTCCAACCAGTCCATGCCGACCATAATCCATAATGAATCAACCTCTTCCACATATACTAAATTGAAAGAAACACGAATAAAGATCACCCAGCCTGAAGTATTTGCTGCATGAAGGGTCCTTTGCAGTAAGAGTCACTGTGGCATCGTGATGGATTGAAAAAAATTGCTCCCTACCTCTCCCATCGACCAGTCCCTCACATTCCCTACCCAAACATTGAACAGTCCCTCACATTCCCTAACCTTCCCATTGAACAGTTCCTCACATTCCCTACCCAAACATCGAGATGTCTCTCACGTTCCCTTCCCCTTCCATTGAAGAGTTATTCACATTCCTTATTCAAACATCGAGACATCCCTCACACTCCCTCCCACTCTCATTGAAACATTTCTCACATTCCCTACCCAAATATCAAGGAGCCCCTCACATGCCATACCCTCCCATCAGGGAGTCCCTCACATTCTGTACCCTCCATTTGAGAAAATCCTCACATTCCCTCCCTAAACATTAAGATGTCTCTCATATTACCTACCCCACCCACTGAGGAGTCTCTCACATTCCCTACCCCTCCAATCAAGAAGTCCCTCACATTCCCTACATTCCCATCAAGGAGTCCCTCACATTCTCTAACCTGTCTTCAAAGAGTCCCTCATATCCACATGGATTTGAAAATCCTACCACTCTGTGAAACAATCACCCACGTTAACTGAGTTTACTAATTTTGTTTTATGAACACACAAAATACTGAAAGAAATCAAACGACATCCATCAAGATGTTGTCAATTTTCAGCTGATTGATCCACATCATCTAATCATACATTGCCTACTGTGTTTAATTCATGCCAGATTTGGAGTGGACAACTGTAATGAATAAACCACTCATCCCCAGTGTAAGCCATGGCCTTGTGGACAAGCTCTGCATTCTAAAAGGAGCTGCAAAGGCTGCAATTCCCATTTTAACCCAATATTAAAAGATTAAATGCAGAATCTGAGCTCATGAACAAGAATGGTGAAAGAGCTGCAAAATCACAATCTCCTTTCAAGAGAAGCTGGCCTGTTTTCAACACACAGGGTTAGGTATATGATTGATTGCAGTGTTCAACAAGCTTCATTCAACAATCGATCACACGTTTCCCTCCCACTCACTGAAGGCAGTTTACTTCTTCCTGCTATGTGGATGTAATAGTCAACAACTATTTAACTTTATTGACCACAGCTGTATAACATTTAATAAACAAGAACACATGGAATGAAAACAATTGGTTTTCATATAAACTTCAGGCATTAAGAGGGGCAATTCCCCTCTATTTGCCCCCTTCACCACACCTGCTATAAACGCTAATCGAGTAATCTTAGAGAAGCTGATTAACAACTTCAAATGAATCAGCACAGCACCCCAAAAATGTTGATATTAAAAACAATAGAGACAACTAGTTATGTGGACCTGGAACCCAATAAACACCTGCCCCATGTTTTTCCTGTAGGACTCTATAAGTTTTCCCAGTTTCCTTGCCTAAGTTGCATTTGCTCTGCTGATGCCATCTACTGCACTAAAACTGCATGTACATCTTCCGTTACCACTACAACCGAGAACTCACCTCCAACTTGAGGTTGACCAAGTCCTCAACTGTGTCAGTCTCACTTCCTGAACTTCTTTCCCCTTTTTTTTGCCTCTCTCCAAGAACTACGATTGAGTTTGCCTAATTCCAATCTTCCATCCCACCAGCCTTCCTATTTAATGGATCATTGCCTGCCATTTCTTCCAACTCCATTGCAATGCCACAACCAAATGTATCTTCTGTACGTCTCATTTTCATTATGGCAAAGAGATCAATCTCCCTGCAACACCCTGATCCTCTCCTCAAATATCTCTTCCTAGGCTATTGCAAAAGTTCAATATCTGCCCTCCCTTTCCTTTCTATCCCCCAGGATCCCTAACATTACTTCCAGATGAAACAATGCCCTTACTTGCCCTTCTTACAATGTAGTGTTCTTACTGCTCGCAATGCAGTCTCCTCTACATTACAGAGGCCAAAGCCATTTGAGTGAAACACCTTCATTTGGTGCACAAACCAGTCTGTGGTCACCTGCCATTTTAATTCTCCGTTGCACTCTTGCTTGCATCTCCCTGTCCTCACCCTCACCACGGCAAAATTAACAAAAGCTCAAGGAGCTTAGCCTTCAATCAAGCATTTACAGCCTCCCTTATTCAGCATTGGGTTCACTAAAGTCAGATCACAACCACCAATCTTTTTAAACAGCTCAAACAGCATATAAAGGTTGAAAATAATTTTGCCACTCAATACATTTCTTGCTTCCTTACACTTTTCTTCTTATTCTCTCCTTCTTTTCCTCCCTTCTCTCGGTGCCCACTTAATTAATGCATTTGGAACATTTTCCACAGCTGACAACAAGTCCCTGTCTGAAACGTTAGCTCTGTTTCTTTCTCCACATATGCTGTCAAACCTACTGAGTACTTCCTGAATATTCTATTTATGTTTCAGCTATCCAATATCTGCATCTTGTATTTCTGTTCCTCACTTATGTTTTAAAAACACAGAAAGCTCGAAATAGGAAATCCAAAATGTCAAAGGCACTAAATCAGCCAGGAGTCTCTAAGCGTCTCTTGAAAAGCACTCACCTGGTAAAGTCTGAATTTTTACATTGAAAATTATCCATTTTTTGTGGTTCTGTACTTCCAAATCATTACATTTTTATTCTGCTTATTCACGTGTTTACATCATGGTTTATGTAATTTTTTCCCAAAGTTACAGGTGGTTGCAAGAATACTATGGAAAGTCTCGCCCTTAAATTACAAAGAAATGCTGTTTTCAATAGATCGATGAGATAATTAACTCCAACCATTAGCTCAGTCCTTACATTTCAACATAAAATCTTCTCTTCCAGTTTACAGATACACTCTTTCCACCCAAATCCCACTAATTTTATCATCAAATGTTTCCAGCAATGCTAGCTGCCCACCCCATCACCTCCTCAATTCAACTGGTGACGTCCTTCTGCCCTGCCTTCCATTCAAAGACAATGCTTTGCATTTATATAGCACCTTTCAAGATGACTGAATGTCTCAAAGAGCTTTAAAGCCCAAAGGGGTCCTTCTTGAAGTGGGCTCATTGTCATTAGGTCGGAAGTGCAGCAGCTAACTTGCACAGACATTACATACACCCACAAATGATGTGACAAAGACCAGATTATTTACATTTATGTTGATTGAGGGATAAATCTTGACCAATACACATTCAAGCTAATAATCTTTTGCTAGTATTGTTTGCTCTGTGAAAAAAAATTGCTGTTTCTTCTTCTTCAATAGTCAGTATACTTTCTATCCATTGCATTTCATTCCATCACGCAACCATGCCCCATCCCACACACCCACCATCCCATTTAAGTGTGGTGCTCTTGCCCAAAGATCTTAATTGGGGCAATTAATACTGACAGTTGCTTTGCTTTTCCGCACCAAAATACCACTCTCAGCTTCTCCCCATTTCCCATTTAGTTCATCTTCAGTCCTTTCTCAGTCGCCTCCTTTTCTCCCTCTCCCTTCTTTGGTAGCCAGGTGCCCCCACTTTCCTCTTCTCCTCAGCTCTACCACTGCCCAAATGTTGTTGCTAATGAAAGTGATTTGGGCTACTAACTACTACCATTGGCAGGACTTCATGTTCTCATGAAAATCCCCCCATATCATTGTATTACAAGGATCACTTCCATTGGTGGCAGGTTTTAAATGGGTTTGGTAATGACAGAAGAGGAGCCCAGTCTGTTTGAATTAGTGTCAGCAAATGGCAGCAAAAAGATTAGGCTGAAAAAGTTGCTGTCAATGGAAAATACATAACAGGAATCAGCCACTTGTAGAAATAATAAGTTCTTTTCTTGCAATATGTTTGCTTGATGAAAATGAACTGGTGGGTGGAAAATCATCCAGCCTTAATTTTTATCCTGTGTTTCAACATTAGAATTTACAGCTGAAGCAGACTGGATCTCCCAAAAGGGGTTTCCTTGGGATAATTCTCGGAAAAAAATGCATATTTCACAGCTTTCAATGTGGCCGATATGGCCTTGTTTATATCTAATTACTTTTGACGCAATGGGCCAGGGAACTTCTATCATATAATTCCTGTCCCAGTTATACGTCCAGTATGACTGTCTTGACTTAATACTCTACATTGTTTCTTTTGTTGTTGGCACATCAGAAAGAACATAGACAGAGTGACAGCAAAAGTGAAACATACAACCTAAAGATACAAGAGTAAATAAGCAGAAGACTCAACGTTATTTAGATTTTAAGAAAAGCTTTTTAGGCATTCACACCATATTTCAGTGTCATATTTGCCACATATGATAAGTATTTATATTTCATTTAAAATACCATTCAAAAGAAAGCAAACAAGTTGCTTCTTCTGACCTTTGAATATTAGATCCACAAGTAATTGGTTTCACAGGTTGGCGCAACATCGAGGGCCGAAGGGCCTGTACTGCGCTGTTATGTTCTATGTTCTAATGTTAATCTGTACAGAAACTTCCACAAGAACAGAAAATATCCCTGACCATTGGATTTATCCAAAGTCAGTTAGACTGTAATTGACCACACTGCAACAAGGATTTATGGTGTTAAATGAACACATCAGATGCAGTGCCTAGCTTCATGCAGTGCCTCTTTAGCAGTAAAATAATACCTTCTATTGTTTTTGTATGAAGTTTCTGTCCTTGTAGAGAAATCATTTCGCACAAGCAGATCCAAGCAATGCCACAGGAGATCTGCTATTTTAATAATTAAACATGTAGGACAAAATTAGTGACTCCAAATTTGGAATATACAAGTCATCACCGGTTCTGTCAGATGTCACTGTTGCAATTAAAAAGACGAAAATAGAATGTCAAATAAGGGGATATTTTAAGATTTGCTATTACTTAGCAGCCAGAGCTTGCTGTGCGAAGAGAGAGATTAATTTAGCATAATTATCCTTAAAATCAAAAAAAAATACTTTGTCACAAGGAAGAGCTCTTTTCAGAAACTGTTATCTTGCAAAGCTAGAATTCATTGACACTGCTAGATCATCAACATTCCTTCAGTGTGATCCATGGTATTGCCTCGGAATGATCACCTTCAGAGCTGAATCTTGCTCAAGTACTTGTATACAGAGACTGATCAGATCCACTTCCTCAGTTCTCCCTCCAATTCTATTAAGTTTATCTGTGAGGCATTGTTCTGTAAACAGCTGCTAAACCTCAGCAACATGTCCATTACCCAGCTGCTGAGATTTAAAAGGAAACACTTATAACATTGAATTGTGACATCCTTTAAAAAAAATAACAATGTCAGTCACTGAGAAATCAGTGCTGTTCAAACTGTCACAAAGTCAGATTGTAATAGAACAATAAAAGCTGAATCTGTGATTGAAGAATGAGCCTAGTGTTCATAGAAAGTACCCATGTGAAGAAACCTACACACTGACTCATCAGTCTTTTTTGCATGGGAATTATATAGGCTTTGCGGAACAGAAATGTGCCATTCAGCCCAATTTGTGCATTCCTGTTTCTGTATAGTGTTCTGAAAAGGTTAATGTTGGAGATTGCGTTAGGTTACACTGAACCTAATGACGTCTCGAGTGGAGAATACAGGAGTCCAGCTGTGAAATCCAAATGGTATCAGAAGTACCATCTGTGGCTCCTTTGTAATTTATCAAACTAGCTGAGGTAAATTATATCCATCGCTTTCATACATTAAACTACATGTTGCAGTTTCAACAAATGCCTCTTTTCATTAAGACTCATGAGTGTTTTATCCTCCACCATTGTTAAAAGGCTCCTAAAACTAGAACAGGAAGGAAGATTGGTGACAATGCTCAATCCTAGTCACAAGATACCAGTGGTTCCACAGACACACAATATGGTGATCAGTGATAGCTGCTTAAATATTTCAAGACAAAAATAACAATAAAAATTTGAGAAAAATTGTATAGAAGACAAGTGAATTATAACTTAACAAACATTACCACTTTAAGAATATTAAGACAGCAGCTGCGTGTGATTAAAGAAGTAGTCTTTTTAACTCTGTTAACTCCAAATTCTTTCCTGTGCCTTTTACCATTGCTGATGTGGATGTTTTGCCTGTAGATCCTATAAATGAAAGATCAGAACAAAACAATTCCTGTGTTTTTTTACCATTGCTGAAGGTAATGTCTTCCCTGCAGGACTATTTGCGTTCTGATGTTCCATTTATAGGATCTACAGGCAAAGCGTTCACTTCAGAAATGGTATAAACACAGGAAAGACAATACAGTTAGCAGAATTAACAATTCACTAGTTAAAATTGGCAGATACGGATTCCTCAGAGAAGAAGGATTAATGGAAGTAATCCTAAGTAGAGATTCACCTGGGAAGCAAACATTTCAGAACTCCAAGAATAAAGTTCAAGATCCCTTTGGAAAGGGGAAAATTCTTAAAACCTAATGTGCAAAAAGACTAGGTTGGGATGAATAGAGATAAAAAGGAGTAATGTCCATTCGCACAAAGTGCCATTGCCAGAGTGAGCACACACCATGAGGCATAGTTAATGTAATGAAGGCAAGGGCCAGTAGATTACTTTATGCCAAGGCCACAGCATTAGCACTGACTTAGAGAAAACTTAAGTTCACTAATGGGCAATTTAAAAGGTTTAGAAGATGGAAGAAGGAAGTTAGAAAACTTTAAGACTTTGACAAGGTCAGGAAATGGTTTATTTAAGCCACAAATTTGGTGGGAAGATGTTATTAAGATCACAGACACAGCAGTGGATTTGAAAAATTGGAGACAGTGATGTACTTTGAAAATTTGGACATGAAAAGTGGAACAGCTTTCATTTTACCCAGGAAGGAGAGGGAACAATCCATATACGTTGTGGATGTTAGGAAATTCTCTAATTTGCCTGATGGGAAACCATGATGTTGATTGTTAAAAACAAGAAAAGCTCCACAAAGCAATTCAGAAGTACAGTATTGTTTTATTTATTTATTAACAAGTTGGATAATGGCATGGAAGGTCACATATCCAAATTTTCTGATGTCACAAAGTTAGGTGGCATTGTAGACTTTGTAGACGATAGCATAAAATAACAAAGAGATACTGATAGACTAAGTGAATGATCAAAACTGAGGCAAGTGGATTTCAACACAAGCAAGTATGAAGTTATCCATTTTGGACGAAAAAAGAATAGGTCAGGTTACTTTCTTGATGATATGAAATTAAATACAGTGGATGCCCAAAGACACATCTAGGTGTGTAGGTGTTTAAAATATCATGAGCAGGTGCAGAAAATAATCGATAAAGCAAATGGAACACTGGCCTTTATATCTCGAGGTCTGGGGTACAAGGATGTAGAAATTATGCTGCGATTATACAAAACCCTGGTTAAACCTCGGCACCACACCTTAGGAAGAATGTATTGGCCTTAGAGGCAGAATATGCTAGTTTTCCAGGGTTACATTATGCGAAGAGATTATGCAAATTACGTCTGTTTTCTCTAGAATTTGGAAGATTAAGAGGTGATCTGATCGAAGTCTTCAAATAGGAGAGTCCAAAACTAGATGGCACAGGTTTAAGGTGGGAGGGGAAAGATATAGAAAGGACCTGAGGGTACGTTTTTCATGCAGAGGCTGGTCCACAAATGGAACAAGCTGCCAGAGGAAGTGATGGAGGCAGTAACAATTACAATATTTAAAAGGCATCTGGATAGTTTTTAAATAGCACGGGTTTAGAGGGATATGGGTAAAATGCTGGCAAATAGGACTAGGTCAGATTGGGACGTCTGGTCAATACAGAAGAGTTGGACCAAAGGGTATGTTTCCATGCTCTGTGACTCTATATTTACAGGAAAAGACAGATTCTAGAACTAGGGACATAGTCACAGAATTAGGGCCACAGCGTTCAGAAGAGTTGTTCAGAAGCACTTCTACACAAAGAGAGTGAAAGATGTTTGGAACTCTTTTTCACAAACAGCAGTGAATGCTGGATTTAGTTGTTGATTTCAAACTTGAGATAGATACATTTTTATTAAGCAAAGGTATTAAGGGCCAAGGGCCAAAGGCAGGTATTTGGAGTTAAAGTACTAAGGATGCTGGAAATCTGAAATAGAAAACAGAAAATGTTGGGAAAGTCAATAAGTTTGGAAGTATCTGTGGAGAGAGAAAGGGCTGGTTTAATGTAACTGCTCTTAAGAATTGAAAAGGATTAGAACATGAGGGGTTTTATGCTGTTGATAAAGCAGGAGGAGCAGCAAGTGGAACAGATGGCGAGGCTGCCCAGAGAAATAGGCAAGAGAGTTATTGGTGGCAGAGGAGTGATGTTGATTGAAAACAGGTGTTAATGGTAATAGCAGAACATAGCTCAGCTCTAAGAGTACATCCATATAAATTAAATGCTGGATGGAGATGGAAGCTGGTGTAATCTTGACGGAGGATGGTAATCATGGTCTGAAATTGTTGAATACAAAGTTGTGTCCTGGAAGCTCTAAAGTGCTTTAGCAGAAAATGAGATGCTGATCCCTTTGAAGCATTCAGCTTCTCTGAAGGATTGCAACAGGCCAAGGACAGAAATGTCAGCATGACAGCTAGATGATCCCCAAACTTTCTTCCTGAAATCCATAGACAGGATTGCCCTGGCAGAGCCATCATTCCAGCAACTGACTTCCAGCATGCTTCCTCAGTGAGATGTGACATGGCCACAAAGGAGCTATTTGTTCTCAGAGCTATTTTGAGAGTGACCTCTTTAAGGATGCTGTTTAGGCTGTTCAATACATACTACAAATGGTTGGAGCATGTGCATCAAACATTCCAACTATTTATACCTGAAAATTGCAATCTAGATCCTATTCCAAAGCAGGACCCCAATTTGCACAAACAAGCAGCTTTGTGCCTATCTCAGACAGCTGGGTTCCTTATCCATTTACAGAGTTTCCTGAAATGCCTTGGGCATTTTTGCTTGTTAGACTCACCCAAATGCAGTTCCTTTAACCAATTGTGAGCACTATCTTCATGTGTAGGAATGTATGCTGTGTTGAAGTTACACCTGAATTTTTCACCTTCCTTTCAATTTGCAAATCTGGAACAGAACAATGTAGAAAAGTTGCACATGCTGGAAACAAAAATGATTACTGCCTTTATTACTTTGAAAATGGCTAAAAAATAAATAAGTTAACTCATAAGGCTACCTAAGCTGTACAGAATTCAGAGGTTGGGATATTAGTCCCTGTACGGACTGGTAAATAGTGACCGCTTGGGATAATTACTGTCAGAATAGTGCAGTAAAGGATCATACCGTTAGGAGGGAAAGAGGAGAATAAACATTACTTTGTGAAGTGTACAGAGAGCTACATCAAATATTATGCTGGCCATGTCAATGCTGCAGGCCCAGTGTTACATTACAGGCATTTAAGTAAATGAAAAGACTCCTGAATGTAGCGGTGAGGAATTTAATTTGCCAAAATGGAAAGCACTCGAGAAGTCCTGAGACATGACAAATCACTAACTTACTAACTATCTCACCAGACACCCAAATCTGGGACAGATTGATTTGGTCCAGAAATGTATCCACTTCGTGCTCAAGCATGATCTACATGTGTATATGATATGTGCAAATTTATGCAGTTCAACGTGTTGGTAGCCTGGAGATAAAACAGGACAGAATCATTTTTAATGAAATTATATTCATATAGCTGAGAGGGTAATTCAATCAAATGATACTTTTATGTGATGGGGTGAAGAAAGGCAGTTCAGCTCCGAAGAGGATACAATGATGATGTTATAATGGTGATCTAGTACCACACAGACTGTCCATTATAAAGAAAGGATCATACATTAGGAATGGCATTAAAATATTGCCAGAGCAAGCAAATGTAAAGCCACAGTGAGTGTAAGAGAATGGTGAAAGAAAGGTAAAGCAGATGGAAAATATATTAAAACATTCAGCAGAAAGAATTTATTTTCTGTGGTAGCAGGGGTATAACATCATGGAGGAATACCATCTTTTATTTCATGTTTAGCTTGGATTTTCAGTACAAATGACAAAATTGCTGAGCAATTCAGCCATGAGGATAATTTGAATAACAACATGAGCAGATTGTTAGTTGTTATTGTCATAATGTATACTTCATTACATTTTTCTGCCTAATTTTTAATGATTTCCAGATATTTTCAACAGTAAGATAAAGCATCATTCAACAGTTTATCATGTACTCCTCTAATTTCAACATGAAATTAGATGATATATGTTGTGAACTTATGTCTGTTTGGAATTGTCTTCAAAGGTGACTAAACTTTACATCCTGACATTAACAGATCTAAAATAGCCCATGATTCAAACCCTTCCCCTGCTGTTCAATCAGCTTTATTCCAGCAGCGAGTTAGCTGCCATAAATAGAGTTTCAAATCCCATGTCATTTCCATCATTTGGAATGCTTATTTCTACCCTCACATTACCCAAGGTCCCTACTTGTAACCATCACTTTACTCTACGTTTTAAAATTAAATCTCGAGACTTAGACTGTCTGGCAAGGAGAGCGTTTATTTTTCATTTCTCTTGAGTGCTGGATGTCCTTCTTGAGCCATTACAAGTGTATTAAGTTTTTTTTATATACAAATGAATGGCTTCACAGGGCAGAAATGAGTCAACAACATAGATGTGGGACTGGTTGCCAGATGGAGTAAGCACAACGGATTTCTTTCCTTCATGGACATTAGTAAACTAGATGTTAGTGTGTTCACCGAGCTGGGACGTTTGATAGCAGACGTTTCGTCCCCTTACTGGTTGACATCCTCAGTGCTGTGGAGCATCCTGTGAAGTGCTGTTGTCTTGTGCCTGTTCAAATTTATATGGTCCAGTTCTTGCTGCTTCCGGTAGGTGCCTGTTCTGGCTGTGCATTGTTACGGTCGGTATATCGGGTCTAATTCAATGTGTTTGTTGATGGACTTTGCCGATGAATGCCAAGCTAATGTAAAATGAATGTAAACTAATTGAATGTTTAAAACATTTTCCTTTTTTCAGACTTTTTTTGTCATGTTATTGCATAGATTCCAGATAAGTCAGGCAATGCACGTTTACAATAGTTCCATGACATCACAAAATGTAATGTTCCAGTATAAAGGTACCTGTCTCACCGGTAGTTGTTTTGTCAGTGCAAAGGAGACAGTATAGTGTGTTTGGTCAGTTGTTTATGTGTATGTACCTTACAGCACAGAACGCAGACGATGTCTAAATTAGTTAGATTATTGCAATGCAAACAGTTAGTGTTGTGAATAAACCTCAAGACATCTGTCTCAACAACCCAATCTTAATGGTACATCTTACATGAGGGTTCAAATGTGAAAGAAATCCAATTTCCCAAGTGAACCCAAGGTGCAACACAATGCTCCATGGCAGCAAGGGCAAAATAAGTCAACAAAGGAATGATGTCAAGAACCTTTCCAAAGTTCCATGTGTGGTGCACAAGTTTTCAACAAATTCCAAGAGGTAACTGCAACATTATACCTTATAGATCCCATTCAGAGTACATGCGGTCAATTTGACATACCACACAGATGCCATCAGAAAAGCTGAACCCTTTACCTCCATTGAAATGATATATTCCACAATGAATGAATAACAGGGTACTAAATTCCAAAAGTGAGACGGATGCATGTCCAATTACCATCACTTTATGCATCTTATAAATTGGCACAATATGGTGCAGTCCATACAGGATGAACTAACTGTTTTCAATGGGTCTGACATCCCATGCACTGACATTATCTGTCTTTAATGTCAATGTGACTCATTGGGATGGACACCTGAAACCTATTACACCATTGAAACCACTGGCTCAGTTATTATTGGTTGACCAGCGTACATAGATCTATATATTTTTACAATCTATGAGGTAACAAACTCATCAGTTACAACACCATAGATCCAGTCCACAACATCAGCTCTATCCATGACCTGACTGACTTTTACCCAGACAGGTTTGACTTTATCGGTAACTTTGAAGATGATGCAGTGTTAGCCTGAAAGATGATGCTCCATGCCAGCATTGAGCCTCCACGTAAGAGCAGTGTCCACATTCAGGAGAAACTAAAATTGGATCTGAAGTCCATGGTACAGAATACAGAAAGTTGAGAAGCATACTGCTTGTTGAAGCTCCATTGTTTCCTCTGATCACCATTTGGATTTTCTGTTGCCAGGACATATTCCAACAACATATGGATTGCAATATCCAGAATCTCTCAGGGTGTCTCTATATCACAGATGAAATTGTAATATTGAAAACAATCGGAACTGAAACTTACATCAGCACATAACAGTGGCATGATCCCATTTTAGCAGCATAAACTGTAAATCAACAATATTCTTTCAGTTCAATTACTTGTCAACTGATATTAAACATGATCCTACCAAACTAGAAGAAAGCCTACAGAAGATGCCAACACCGCAAGATAAAGATGGCATACAAAGGTGTCTTGAGTTCTTCATTTCTTTAGTCTCAAATATTCTGAATTATGCGACCATGGCAATTATTTATCAAGATATTCTCCAAATTAGATGCGTTTCAGAAAGTCCTTGCAGTTTGTCAATTGCAGGACCTACTGCATTTGGTTCAAAAGTGCTTACAACAGCTCAGGCCAGCTATACTAAAATTTGTAAAGGGAACTGTCAGTCTAGTTTTTGGAATACAACAGTTCAATTATATCTATTCAGCAAACATTTCACTGTTCATATTAACCGTAAACCATTCAAAATGAGCTAGATCTCTATGACTCCAGTGACTTTTATTTGTTATTTTTCATCCATGGGAATTGGGCATCATTGGCTGGACTAGCATTTATTGCTAATCCCTTGAGAAGGTGGAGATGAGCTACCTTTTTGAACTGCTGCAATCCATTTGGTGTAGGAATTCTGGTAGGGAGAGAATTCCAGGATTTTGACACGGTGACACTAAAGGAAAGGCAACATGGTTCCAACTAGGAACACCACCACCTTCAATTTCCCCTCCAAACACTCACTATCCTCGTACTAGCCGATGTCATCATCCTAGGAAAAAGACTCTCACTGTCCACCCTATCTAATCCTGTGATCGTTTTGTATGTCTCTATTAACTCCCCTCTTATCCTTCTTCTCTCCAATGAGAACATTTCCATGGGTCAACTGTACACCCCTGACCCAATTTCCCATCTCACAGCCCAACTGTCCATTTGATCTGGATGCACCCCCCCACCCCGCTTCAACATGATTACCACATCCCTGAACCAACTCCCTTTCCTGAGGTGACTGCCCACTACCCCTAACATATGTAGTTATGCACAATATTGTTCATAACGGTTGTCTTGTTTGATTCCTTTATGAACAACAAAGTCTGATTTGTTAAAACGTGTAAAACCCTGTATCATAGTTTTACTGCTTAAAATGAAGTGTTCGGATTTATCTTTGAAACGTTAACAGTCCCTAACCATTACATAAGAATGGTTATTTGTACAGTGTACCCATGTTTTTAGGGATATTATCAGCAGATGTCCTATGTTGCCCAATAACCACTTTTAGGTTTGTTGTGTTGGCTCAAAAGCAGTGTACACCCGAAACACCCCAACTGAATGTTTGTATACACATAGCAAAGTCAGTAGAAATTAATCAGCAATTAACCTGAAAGAAGTTTTAAAAGGCACTGGTTAGGGACCCTTCCTATTTTTGAACATACCTTCAACTTTATGAAGTTATGAGAGAGCGTTAACTAAAAATTGAGCATTAAAATGGCTACATTATATTCAAGTCAACATTCTGCCCTGTGTGTGTTCTAATACCTTCACTAACATGGCATCTGATGCAAATCACAACAGAAGTGTGTACACATGGGTCACAAACACAATATTGGATAGCTAAGGCCAAGCTTTATTTTGGGCGCAATGCGAAATAACTCTACAGAGACTGATATCCTGCCACCAAGTCACCCTTTATTAACAAATAAACAGCCCTTGACTATTATACTGCCTCATACAAAGTCAGGCACCAGAATTAACTTTTATGTCAGCCAGAGCTTCCTAATTGGACCAGAATAGCAGCCCCAATCAGGGAACTCTTATTCTATGAGGGCCAGCTGGCTGACCTCGTTACAATCACTACACAGTGGGTCTGAATTGTCATTGTCACAGTCATAAAGACATGAAGATCTACAGCACAGAAAGTGGCCCTTCAGCCTATCACATATGTGCCAATCAAAAGCAACCGCCCAACTGTTCTAATCCCATTTTCCAGCACTTGGCACATGGCATGCATTTTAATATTATTTTAATTAAACTTTTCCTAACATGTTTTGTTTAGTTAATTATTAATAGTGGTAATATATTTGATGATACCAGACAGAACGTATGAATTAATTTAAGAAAAAGTAGCATCACTAGTACACATCTAAATACCTGTACTACTGGGAGATGGCAGCAGAGTGGCAGTGCAATATGTGGGCTCCTGCCTGGAGCTCATGTGTCCCATCCCCTTTGACTTTCTTTCCTGCCTTCTCGGCTATTTTTTCCTACTTTAGCCTCACTGACCTTCTGTGGAAACTGGGACAGCTACACGGTGTCCAATGCATCTGAGGCAGGAGGGAGTCAGGTTTGTGCTCCTGACAACAGCAATGGAGGAGGGAGGCGAAAGTGTGCTCCTGGCTAAGGGAGGGAGGCAAGAGTGTGTTCCTGATGGTGGGAGAGGGAGGTGAGAGTGTGTTCCTGGTGGTGGGAGAGGGAGGTGAGAGTGTGTTCTTGGTGGTGGAGGAGGGAGGTGACAGGGTGTTCCTGGTGGTGGAGGAGGGAGCTGAGAGTGTGTTCCTGGTGGTGGGGGAGGGAGGCGAGTTTGGACCCAAGGCCGTGCGTGCAACTTGGCATCTTCAGCAGCGGCTGCATTTCCGAGATTGGCCCAATGCAGACTCATGGCGGTGATGTTGTCGGTTGAGGCAAAATGGTGACAGGCAGCACGGCCAGGGAACTCAAAGTTGGCCAATTTTTTCCTGCTGGTGGTGGTCTCTGCGTCAGGGTAAAAGAGCCCAGATCCAGACCCATGGCTAAGCACTTAAGAAAGACTGTAATGTTGAACTTTTAACCTTTCTCTTCATTTTCTATTTTATACCTAAAATTTTTTATCTCGGCACCTTTGTATCTAAAATGATGCCAGGAATGGTGATTTTGTACACTTTTCCCTGTGCTCCTGTATCCCTGTACTGAAATAAATAAAATCAATAAAATCTAACTCAATTCTTAATTGTTATGAATCGTGTATTACTTCTCTCTTTCAATTTTCCTTTCTTCTTTCGAGACAGTAGCTTCTAAAATTTTCTATGGAATCTAATGAATTTAAGTATTGCTCCCGAATTTTTGTATGCTTTATTGTATAATAAACTCAAATATTTAAATTGTAAGATATTACAATTGATATTACTGATAATATAATTCATTTATTCCCCCTTAATTCAGCAGTTGTTAAATAACATGCTGTTTCTCAACAATTTCGCCTCCAGCACATTTTGTCCTTAATATAGATAACCAATTATCATTGTAGATTTGAAAATATGTTACAAGCTGTTCCATACAAGACACATCTTTCCTACCCCAATTGTTCTCTTGCATCTTCTGTTTCTATAGTGCTTGGTCACTTTTTTCTTAAATTAATGCACACATTCTGCCTGCTAGCATCAATTTTATTGCCTCCATTAATATTTAATTAGCAAAAAAACATGTTAGGAAAAGTCTAATTAAAATACTATTAGATGTGTTCCTTCCAAATAATGATATCAAAATGTTTACTTCTAAAATAAAACATAATTTGATCAAATTAAAATGCATTAAACATTGATTAATAAATGATAACTACATTCTGCCATCGCATATCAAATAGACATTTATATTTCTGCAGAAATAAAATTGTACACAGTACATGTTGGAAGATCATGACAGATATTAATCTATATTTCTATTATAAAATGGAACAAGACCATAGAATCATAGAGATGTACAGCACAGAAACAGACCCTTTGGTCCAACTCATCCATGCTGACCAGATACCCTGAATTAACCTAGTTCCATTTGATAGCACTTGGCCACCAGTTTGTGATAATAAAACAGAAATAACCCATATTAACACTGTTTTTATCTAATTGTACCGTTTATTTCATATTGTTAACCATTATGTATGTAATACAGAGCAGGAGTAGAAAGAAATTTTATAAAGGGGATGTGGAGTAATGGGAGGACAACACTCCATTGAGTAAACATGAAGTGGCTTTTTTAAACAACTATTTTCCAGGAGTAGTCAGTGAGGACACACTGCTAGAAGGTCTAGTTCCATGAGATCTAACATCACTATCACATAGATCCTTTTGCACATTCTCAGTAACTAGCCTTAGGGTGAAAGTAGAAATAATGCTTTAGTCCACAAGGTGAATTAGGAGACTGATGCAGGGGAGATAAAAGTTTGTATAGGAAGGAGGTTTCGAGAGGTTGCTGCATTGGAGAATGTCAAGTGGATCCAGCCGTTCCTCATGGCCATTACAGCCGCGTCTTGGTGGAGTCCGACGACATGGCAGGCTGCTTCAGTGGCAGCTTCACCAACAAGGTGGGTTTGGTTTGGGATTCCAATGGCCTGGGATTCCTTGCTGCGGCTTCAGTGTCAGGAGCACTAGAGCCGTGAACTGAACTATTTTATTATTTATTTATTTGTAGGATGTGGGTGTCACTGTCTGGCCAGCATTTATTGCCCATCCCTAGTTGCTCTTGAGAAGGTGTGGTGAGCTGCCTTCTTGAACTGTTGCAGTCCACCTGCTGTAGGTTGATCCACAATGCCCTTCGGGAGGGAATTTCAGGATTTTGGCCAACAACAGTGAAGGAATGGCTATATATTTCCAAGTCAGGATGGTGAGTGGCTTGGAGGGGTGCCACCACTTGAAGATGGTAGTGTTCCCATGTATCTGCTTCCCTTGTCCTTCTGGATGGAAATGGACATGGTTTTGGAAGGTGCTGTGTGAGAATCTTTGGCAAATTTCTGCAGTGCATTTTCTAGATAGTACATATTATTGCTACTGATCATTAGTGGTGGAAGCTTGTGGATGTAGTGCCAATCAAGTGGACTGCTTTGTCCTGGATGGTGTCAAGCTTCCTAAGTGTCGCCGGGATTGCACCTATCCAGGCAAGTGGGGGTATTCCATCACACTCCTGACTTGTGCCTTGTCGATGATGGACAGGCTTCAGGGAGTCAGGAGGTGAGTAACTCGCCACAGTATTCCTAGCTTCTGGCCTGCTCTTGTAGCCACTGTGTTTATGTGGTGAGTCCAGTTGTGTTTCTGATCAATGATAACCTCCAGATAGTCTCTTATTGGTTAGGGTCATAGCCTGGCAATTGTGTGGCATGAATGTTACTTGCCACTTGTCAGCCCAAGCCTGGATATTTTCCAGACCCTGTTTCATTTGAGCATGGACTCTTCAGTATCTGAGGAGTCGCAAATGGTGCTGAACATTGTGCAAACATCAGCAAACATCCCCATTTCCGACCTTATAATAGAGGGAAGGCCATTGATGAAGCAGCTGAAGATGTTTGGGGCGAGGACACTACCCTGAGGAACTCCTGCACAGATGTCCTGCAGCTGAGCTGATGATTGACCTCCAACAACCACGACCATCTTCCTATGTGTCAGATATGACTCCAACCACTGGAGAGTTTGCTCCCTGATACCCAGTGATTCCAGTTTTGCTAGGGCTCCTTGATGACATCCTCAGTCAAATGCAGCCTTGATGTCAAGGGCTGTCATTCTCACCTCACCTCATCTCTGGAATTCAGCTCTTTTGTCCATGATTGATCAAGGCTGTAATGAGGTCAGGAGCTGAGGGGCCCTGGCAGAACCCAAACTGGGCATCATTGAACAGGCTATTGCTGAGCAGGTGCTGCTTGATAGCACTGTTGATGACACCTTTGCTGATGATTGAGAGTAGCCTGAGGAGGCAGTAGTTGGCCAGGTTGGATCTGTCCTTTCTTTTATGTACAGGACATACTTGGGCAATATTCCATATTGTCGGGTAGATACCAGTGTTGTAACTGTACTGGAAAGGCTTGGCTAGGGGACCAGCAAGTTCTGGAGCAGAAGTCTTCAGTACTATTGCCGGAATGTTGTCAGGGCCCATAGCCTTTGCTATCCAGTGTCTCTTGATATCACATGGAGTGAATCAAATTGGCTGAAGATTGGCATCTGTGATGCTGGGGGCCACTGGAGGACGCCAAGATGGATCATCCACTTGGTACTTCTGACTAAAAATTGCTGCGAATTCTTCAGCTTTATCTTTTGCACTGATGTGCTGGGCTCTTCCATCATTGAGGATGAGAATATTTGTGGACCCTCTTCCTCCAGTGAGTTGTTTAATCGTCCACCACCATTCACGGCTGGATGTGGCAGTACTGCAGAGCATAGACCTCATCTGTTGGTTGTGCATGCTTAACTCAGTCTATCGCTTGCTGCTTTTGCTGTTTGGCATGCAAGTAGTCCTGTCTGGTGGCTTCATCAGGTTGGAACCTTATCTTCAGGTATGCCTGTTGCTGCTCCTGACATGTCCTCCTGCATTTTCCTTTGAACTAGGGTTGATTCCCTGGCTTGATGGTAATGGTTGAGTGGGGGATAGGCCAGGCTATGATGTTATAGATTGTGCTGGAGTACAATTCTGATGCTGGATGCCCAGTCTTGAGTTGCTAGATCTGTGCGAAGTCTGTCCCATTTAGCATGGTGATTGTGCCATACAACACGATGGAGGTTATTCTCAATGTGGAGGCGGGACTTCATCTTCACAAGGACTGTGTGGTGGTCACTCTTACTGATATTGTCATGGACAGATCCATCTGCAGTGGCAGATTGGTAAGGATGGGTTCAAGTATGTTTTTCTCTCTTGTTGGTTCCCTCACAACCTGCCACAGACCCAGTCTAGCAGCTATATCCTTTAGGGACCAACCAGCTCGATCGGTAGTGCTGCTGCCGAGTCACTCTTGGCATTGGACATTGAAATCCCACACCCAGAGAACATTTTGTGCCTTTGCCATCCTCTGTGCTTACTCCGAGCGTTGCTCAACTAAGATGGACTTTGTTTTAATTTTTTTTTCATATATATAATCTTTGTTTTCAAAATGGCGCTGGAGTATGGCTACTTAACACATCATTTTTTTTCTAAAAATACAAGTGATGACAAACGACTCTTCTATTCTATTCTATGCTATTCTGTAGTGTAGCACAAATGGGAATGTAACACATTCAGTTAACAACATGCCACTGCTGTGGATTATGTATTGTATATGTATCAGTTATGCATATCATTGTGACTTTGTTTTAAACATATTCTCTGAAATTGCTGGTTAGGAATGATGTAATTACAGCACGTTAAAAGCAAGCTAGAAAGCTCAACGTTATAAAATATTTTATATATTAGCCAGGATTTTGGCTAAAATAAGCACTATAGGATTGGATCTCCAGACAGGTCTGACGTATGCTGGTCCACAAATGTACCCAACTAATTATCTGTTCTTATGTTCAAAGGCACAACTATTGCTGAATATCCCACTGTCAGCAACTAGTGGTTATGATTGACCAGAAACTGGAACATATCAGCAATATATGTTGGTCTACAAATGCAAGTCAGAGCTACCAATTTTTTAGCAGAAAACTAACCCTTGATTCCACAAAGTCCATCCACCCGCCTACAATTCAAAAGTCAAGAGTGTGACAAATACTCTCCACTTGCCTGGAGTCCCACTTGCGCAATTCCACTCAGCATATCCAGGGCAAAGCAATGCTCATGATTGGCATTCTCATCCACCACCTTCAACGTACACTCCCTTCTTCATTGATGCACAGTGGTGGCAATGTGTTCCATCCACAAGATACTCTGCAAAACTCAGCATGGCTCCCTTGACAGAACCTTCCAAATCCACAACCTCTTCACCCAGAAGGTCAAGGCCAGCAGACACAGGGGAACACCACCACCTACAAGTTCCTTTCCCAGCCATATACTATCCTGACTTAGAATTGTATCATCAGTTTTTCACTGCCACTGAGTCGAAGTCCTGGAACTACCTTCTTAACAGTGCTGTGGGTATGAATATAACAACATGGATTGCAGGGTGCAAGAAGGCTGCTCACCACTGCCTTCTCTTGGATAATCAGGGATGAGTAATAAATTCCAGCCTGGCTAGTGGTGCCCACATTCCATGAACAAATAATAAAAAGTATACCCGTACTCACTGAGTATAAAAGTTTGCCAATAGATTCCCAGGTCAAAACATTAAATTTCCTGGATTAGCAGAATGTTCCTCTGACCAGGCCACTCTAGCATGGGTGACTTTGAAATCATCAAATGTTCTGACCTAAATAAAGCCATGACAAATTGAAACATTAAATTACGGTGATCTGATGATTTATGGACTGTGTTACATGGACACATTTTATTTAACTTTTACTGCCACTTCGAGGACTTTGGTTTTGAAGGACTGTGAGAAATGGATTTATTTCAAGATTTGTGGAGATTCATGGTTTGGTTCTTTAAGAGAGGTCATTATAAGTTCACTGTGGACATTTAACTTTTTTTAACAAGGCTTCCTGTTAATCACATGACTGGTGGTAACTGCTTGCTTTGTTGTTGACTACTGGGAACTTTTGAACACTAACATGCTTGGAGAGGTTCTACTTTGTATCTGGTTCAGTTGGAGGAAAGCCTGATAAGTACAAATAGAGTTGGAGGAAAATTTACTAAGAACAGGCAGCCAATCTGATCTCTCTCAATTCATGAAAAGAAAGCTCTGTTGTATTCAGGTAAAACTCATTTTTTCCTTTGAAAGGGTGACTGAAGAAACATTTCAAGATTGGAGTTGCTAAGTCAGATATATGTGCCAGACTCCAGACATAACCACACATGATTTGTAACATAACCACATTTGCCAGAACATTAGAGCAACAAACTGTGTCTGTGTTTATGTGTTTAGGAGATATTTAAAGGGATAAGGATTTACACTTGTATATTACTGTCTGTATAGTAACCAATGACTGTACTTCATTGAATAAGCTTTGTATTAGTAATGAACCAATTATTATTAATTTGAATGGATCTTATTGGTTAAAACCTGATTAAATATCTAAGCTACTTAACTAATTAGCTTGCTCTCTGGAAAGATCATTTTTATTTTATGTCATGACCATACAGTAGTGAAGCAGAGTAGGGGACAGCATGGTGGCTCAGTGGTTGGCACTGCTGTTTCACAGCACCAGGAATCTGGGTTCGACTCAGATTGGTTGACTGTCCGTTTGGAAATTGCACATTCTCCCTACGTCCATGTGGGTTTCCTCCCATATTCCAAAGATATGCAGGTTTGGTGGATCGGCCATGCTGAATTATCCATTGTGTTTAGGAATGAGCCAAATAGCCTGCTTCAACACTCTAGGGATTCTATGATTCTAGTAGACCTACAGCAACAGTGTACCACTCCAGTCTGGGTCTTAATAACTAGCACTGGACAAAATAACTATACAAACTTCATGAAATACCCAGTTGTTTCACAGCCATACTCTAGAGAACTAGACATGCTTCCCTTACTCAGGGTGGCTGATGACTCTAATGGAAATGAAAGTTTTGTAGAGTATAAAATAGCTATGACTTCTTAGCCTCTTCCAAGGATGCCCACCTTGAAGGAGTTGTCCTCTCCCTTCAGAAAGACCTCAGTGCATCTCTCTCCTACTGCAACCCACTGGTGTTCTCCTCTGCGCTGAAACTCTTTCGACCACATAATCAAGCAAACCTGGTACTGCAGCCACATCTCCTTTCTCAGTACACTGCGGTGACAAACGAAAACATCTTCCAATCACCAACCGTTTTAACTCCCACTCCCACTCCCTGGGTGATATGTCCATCATGGATCTCCTCCAGTGTCACAATGACACCACCCGCAAACTGGAGGAGCAACACCTCAGATTCTGCCTTGGAAGGCTACAGCCCGATGGCTTAAACATGGAATTCACCAGTTTTAAAATCTCTCCAACCCCTGGCCTCATCTCATCAATGGCCTCGTGGTATTATTGCTGGACTGGTAATCCAGAGACCCAGATAACATTCTGGGGACCCGGGTTCAAATCCTGCCAATTTGATTTCAATAAAAATCTGGAATTAAGAATCTATTGATGACCATGAATCCATTGTTGATTGTTGGAAAAACCCATCTGGTTCACTAATGTCCTTTAGGGAAGGAAACTGCCATCCTTACCTGGTCTGGCCTACATGTGACTCCAGACCCACAGCAATGTGTTTGACTCTGAACTGCCCTCTGGGCAATTAGGGATGGGCAATAAATTCTGCCTAGCCATCGATGCCCACCTCCTGTTAATGAATCAAGGACCCTCCCTGTCATCCCCACCTCCTTGACCTGTCACAACCAGTCCATCTTCTCTCCCACCTATATGCCCCATCCATCCCGCTGACCAATCCCCACCACTTCCTACCTGCAATCACCTATCACCATCCCACCTACCATCCACAGCCGCACCCCTCCTCTATCTATTTATTTCTGAGCTCTCTTCCCCCCTCCCATTTCTGAAGAAGGGTCCTGACCTGAAATGTCAACTCTCCTGCTCCTCTGATGTTGCCTGGCCCACTATGTTCCTCCAACTCCACACTGTGTTGTCTATGACTTCTTAATGCATATTTTGCACTGACTGTCTCACCCACAAACCCACTTGATATCCTGCAACATAGAAATGTCCTAAATTGAAGCTTTAAAATATGTTTAAATTTATTCTGTTTTCTTTATCATATATGTCAAGAAGATTTCCAGATTGCCATCATCCAACTGTGCACAACAAGTGAAAGATTGGGTACAGCGTCAGAGTGAAATTCTTCCAGTGCATGAAGTTTTCATTTCTTCATGTTACAGCAACAACAACTTGCATTTAGGTATCATCTTTAACCAAGCAAAACATCCTGATATGTTTCAATGTTTAGGTGACCCCAAGCTTTGTCGAGGAAATAGGTGTCATGCAGCATCTCAAAGCAGGATGGAAACGGCTCCCACAATGCAATGAGTGTAGAGAGAAGGCCAGGCACATTTAAAAGATACTAGATGTCAACCCAAGATTTAGAGCCCGCACTCTTGTCACCACACTCCAGAACTGACTGGGGCAGGTTTCAAACACTTTGCTCTCTGACTCACATAAGGCAGATGGTTTATTTAGCTGTCCATAACTCTTATTTTTGTTAAAATTCTTACTTTCAATTCTGCTTAATACACTGCTCTCCAACTCAACATCACTTTGTTCAATGTCCTGTTAGATGGCCAATTAAGATTTACCCAAATCCCTTTCCATTGCTGTGCCCTCACTGTACTGAAATGTTTTATTTGAAAACACAAGCTTTCCTAAGGCTCCAAAATCTTGTGTTTTCAAATAAACCTGTTGGACCATAACCTGGTGTCACGTGATTTCTGACCTTGTCCAATCTAGTCCAACATCGGCACCTCCACGTCACATCCTGAAGTAGTGCTTAAAGTTGTAAAAGGAAAACCCTTGCAGAGTTAAATTGGAGGTGTTTAAAACAAAAGATTGAGAATAATAATAGTGAGTTTGTTTTCAAAGGAATGGGGAAACAAAAAGTAAATTGAGGGTGGAAAGACCAAATTGTGGGAAAGATTGCAAGTGAAAAGTGTGGGAAGTAGATAGAGCTGAAAGTGAGAAAGAAAGTGGAAGTGGATGTTATATTGTTAGACATATATTAACCCAAACAGAATGATGGAGACAGTCTGTCTTCCACAACTGTTTATTCGCAAATCAGACTTCAACACAAAATCCAATTGAACACCACCAATTGGACAAAGTACCCAATTACAAATTACAACAAAGACTGTCCAACAGGGATAGTGTGGCAGAAACCAAGATAAAAAGGAAAATAGAAAGGAATGGCCTAAATCAAAGTGATTTTTTTGGGGGGAAATCATGCATCTGTGCCCCATGGTGCCCACCTATAAAAACTAGCCTTTAAGTAAATGGTCCCATCAGCATCAACTGCTCTTTATCATCTTTGGAGCATATCCTGGTTCATTTTTAAAGGGACCATCATTTACAATGTTGTCAATGAAGAAACAGGAATGAATTAAATCAACAGATTGAATGAAACTGATGCAAAGTGGGGAGAAATACAGCAATGAAGGAAAGTTATAAGATCCAGAGGATTGAAACAAGCCTAAAGGAAATAGATAGAAATAATGATTAGGGAGAGAGTGAAACTAAAGTAAGGGAAGTGTGTGAAATACATAAGTGAAGGACAGGAAATAAAAATAAATTGAAGTAAGGAAAGATAGGAACAGAACGGAGATCGTTTTTCCTGATTACAACCACTCACATTCTTAACTCAAGGGAGTAAAGAATTAGGAGTTTCATGGTGGAGGTTAAACTGCAGGCATTGTTCACCATTGAAGCCAATAGGTTGTTCAAATTCATTGCTAGTGTCAGGAATTTCCATGTCAAATGCATGTGCGCAGATTATGTGCTTGGGAAGCCTTTCAGTGTCACTGTCATCATTTTTTTGACGGTTGCTATTGTACCTAAAGGTTAGGTGTAAAACTTACTTATATCTGTTAAAATTGGATGAAAAATTTTATTCGCAAAACTTATTCCATAAGAGGAGAACAGCTGACTAATATGTGGCATGAACACTGTCCAATAGAATCACGCTGAACTGTGAAGAGCCAAGGAGATTCTTCAATGTCGAGAACACCTCCAAATTTGGAAAGAACAGGAGACTACATAAATTTGGAGTATTAGTTATATGTTTTATAAGCCTGGTTGATTGTAAAAGGAGAGGAATGTTCATAAGCGTTTACTATCACCAGTGAGGAAACTGAGTGCTCAACATGCATGATGTATCTTTTTGTTTTCATTCAGGTCAGTGAGAATGAAGTGGAGATACATAGTCTTCATCTTTCTCACGTCAGGTCAATGCCAGAAGCTTTTACAGTAACAATCACTGAAAGATGCAAGTGAATCATCATTTTAACTACTACACCCTGCAAATTTAAGTAATCAAGATGTTCATCTATGACAAATATCATTAAAACATCTAGAATTCAGCTTTGTTTTCACCACAAAGAGCTGTGTCCTGCACAACACTAGATCTCAATTTAATAACCAGGATTTTTGAAGCTATTTTCCTTGCAATATTTCCCTGTTTTTATTAATAATTTATGCACTGATGGAACTTCATCACGTGTTTTGATATAAATAATGTAATATCTGAAACAGGATGGTAGCCTAATAATACAACAATCTAATGAATGCATTCTTAATTAATTGCATGTCAAAGTGTACAATTATTATTCAACATATTTCCGAGGAAAACATACAGAAAATAAATCACTTTCGACAAATTAATTATTTCATTGGGTTTGTTTTCTAAAAAAAATAAATATTGTGAGCGATTCCAAGGAAATACAAAATGAATCTAACATATTATCCTTCCCGCTTACTGTAGAATCAGTGAAGTTCTCTTTGAGTTTATGTATTCATGTGCAAACTGTACCAGAGATACCACTGAGGCCAGTTCACGAAGAAAAGGTTTCTCCCAGTAAACATCTATTTCCCTAAATCTCTGCAAATTAGGTCTTTTTCTATTTTATAGATTTTTGTAATTGTGGTTGAGGAATGTTCAGGTTTTGTTCACTTCTGTGGTGCTCAGGATTGTTATTGCTATGGATGGACAAGATGGTTCCATCCTTTTCAAGTAAATTAACTCCTCAAAAATTATAAGCCCTGTTTCATTACACTCTCAAGCCCTTTCTCAAAATTGCAGACACATTAAAAGGACATGCTGCACCATCACCTGTATTATATTTAGTTTACGCTGCTTGTATGGGATACAGACTACAATGTGAATTTTTACTGCTCGGTAGGTCTTTATTTGTATAATTTATTTAGGTATAAGGAACTTGAGATGATTTCTAGCTGGGACTAACTCAATTTTGAAAGATTGGCCCATAATAATATAATGGCATTTGCCATTATTAATGTGCAAATTGTACAGCAACCTCAGGCGAGGGCAGATGCAAGGTTAAATATAAATGTCCAAAAGTTGCTGTCTGAATTTAGCTTCACAAAAGTAGCATTTTGCTGTCTGCCTCACAATGTAGATACATTGAATATATTTGCAAGGTTGATAGGGATTAAACCTACCACTGGAGTTTTATCTAAGTCTTATCTATTCCATCCATATACCCTTTTAATTATTTAATAAACGATTATTGCTGCATGTCTGCCTCTCTTTCATTGAAAATTAACCATTGCATGTATGAAGTCTCAGATTTAAATCCGTCTTCCCCAAAATGATAAGCACTAGGAGTGGTGTTGGGAACCTTGCACGCTGGCTGACATTGGTATTTTTGGACCTCATCCATCTCCATTCCTAACTTCAGCATGGCTTGAAAACCATGCCCAAGAAGTTGCCAAAGTCCAAAATGGATCAAGTTAAAATAGTGTTAGGACTGTGACCAACTTTTCATCAGGTTGCAGAGATTCATTTCTTAGCTCGCACTTCACAATCGTGGAGAGCCTCTCCATTTTTGCAAATATGGCAGATGAGCCCCAAAATTTGAAGGTCCTTTCTCAAGTCCTATCCTCTGATCTGATGTTGCAGTCACAGTATTTATATACTGTTTGTTCAATTCAGTTTCTGGTTAATGGTATCTCGCAGAATGTTGATAGTAGTTTGCAGGATGTTTGAAGCAGAAGACACAGAAAACATCTCAAGTATTGAAGGAAATCCAGAAGCAAAAGGGAGGGAGGAACTTAAAACAATCACAATCACCAGAGGAGAAAAGTACAAGAAGAACTAACAGGAATTCTAAGGTGAATAACTCATCTCGTGTCTCACAAAGCCTTTACCATCTGCAAGACACAAGTCAGTTGCATGGAGGAATATTCTCCACCTGCCTGCGTGATTGCAGCTCCGGCAACTCTGAAGAAGCTTGACACCATCTAGGACAAAGCAGATGACTTGATTGGCACCCTATCCATCATCATCCACCTTCTCTCCTTCACCAACAGAGCACAATAGCAACAGGATGGACCATCTACAAGTTGCAATGCAGTTACCCACCAAGTTTCTTTGGACAGGCCTTTCCAAACTCATGACCTCTTCCAACATGAAGGACAAGGACAGCAGATGTTTAGGAACACCACCACCTGGGAGTTCAAGTCATACACCATCCTGACTTGGAAATATATAACTGTTTCTTCGCAGCCAATTGATCAAAATCCTGTAACTCCATGCCTAAAGGCAATCTGGAGTCCAAGAAGGTAGCTCACCTCCACATTCTACAGGGCAAGTAGAGATGGGCAATAATGCTGGCCCAACCAGTGACACCCAGATCCAATGAAGATATAAAAAGTTATAGGGCTTAAAATAAAAATGTTTAAAGTCTCTGCCATATCCTTGATTCCGATGATAAATTATCCAGTGTCACCCACTAAGGACCAAATCTTACTAGCAATTTTCTCTTTATCTGCTTGCAGAAGCTTTTACTGCCTGTTTCGACATTTCTTGCTAGTTTTTTCTCATACTCCAATTTCTCCCTCTTTATTGTTTATCTTAGCTATCATTTGCTTATTTCTAAAATTTTCCTAATCTATTCAGCATAGTTCATCCTGTCTTACAACTTGATACCTTCCTTAACTTCCTAAATTAGTCGTGGATGGTGCATCCTTCTCAATACATCTTTAGTTCTCAATGCAAGCATGAAAGCCAGCCACACTTTTGAATGCTTTGGTGCCCATTTTGTGCCTGAAAATCTGACCTGACTATTTTATAAGGAATGCTTTGCCCACCTAATTTACAGATTCGCATGTTCCATACATTCTTACAGAAGGGGAATGACTTACTATCTGTGAATTGCAGGAAACATAATAGTCTAGATGATTATAGGATGTAGGCTAGAACTAAATATTTACTTGATTTTGTCTTTGGTTTTTCAAGCTACTTTTATCAGTGGACTGCAGGGAAATGCATTGGATTTAAACATTAGGAAAAAGACTACGTGTAGAACCTAATGTTGTTGTTGAGGCTGTTAATGGTGGGATTTGAACTATGTAACACTTCTATTCATGGACAGTGCGACTGGCTACGCCCAATCATGGGTCAACCAGATAATTTACTATTCATCTTTGAGTGGTGCAGAAAATTAAGTGGGAAGAACAGGCAGGAAGTCAAGGCACCTCCATTATCTCATGGTATCGAGGATCTAGCACCATTGTGACAGGGCACATGGCCAGGTATTCATTTCATGCAAGCCAGGAACATCAATCTAGCTGGCTGACTGGGTGCCTTGAGACAGCAGCAAAACATTCTGATCTATCCAAACCAGGAATAACATCAATTATGTCTCAGTGAGGACAAAGAGTGGCTCCACTCTTCAACAATGCCTCCCTGCAGGCATCCACTACACCATCCGGGAAAAACAGGGAGTCCTGTTTCCCAGAGATGGCCATCCTGCTTGAACAAGGCAACTTAGACAGAGGTTGCGAAAGAGGTTAGCAGCAACGGAATCATTAAAATAACCTGGATCTAGTGCAGTTAACGGATGAATGACCCACGTACTCTGCAGGGTTAAGTGGCACTGCACGGTCAATGCAATATGGCACTCATAATGGCATTATGCAGTCTAAGTGGAAGTGCAAGTGGAGAAAGCAGATGGACAGAATTTTAGGTTGCAGGCCTATGGAACATCGAGCCATAAAGTTATACAGCATGGAATGAGTACTGAACGTGTGGAAGCCACTTCATGCTGTGAAAGATGTTCCAACTGCAGGACAACATGTGCAAAATATTTACTGGTGTTGACCCACTGCACACACAGGAGTAACACCCATAACAGTAATGAGAATAGAGAGTGTGCAATACTGTCAGATAATTATGTTCCCCAATGCAGATCCTCACAATAAGAAAAAAGAGAAGATGAAGAGATAGCCTTCCCCAGTTCCAAGTCCGTTCCCACCTTTGAGGATGATAACATGGAAGACTCAATGAGAAGCATCATTGTTGCAATTCTTCTGCACCTACTATGAGCACAGAAACATTCATCTCAGTGGTTACTGGTTCTAAAATATGCCTAGGATCGCAATCTAGCATCTCCTGAACACATGCCTGTAGCTAATACAGGATATGATAGCCAAGGTCACTGACACTCACAGCACCACTGAAGACCAGCCTTTGCCAAGATGATGTGCCTCTGGAAGAGACCGGTTGGTAATGAAGGGGAACAACTGGCAGCGATGTCAGAGGTCAGGCATAGGTTTTACTGAAAGGCAAAGGAGTTAGGATAAGTTCTGACTGCTTCATAGCTCTGGCACGTAAGCAGTCTGTGGTCTCCATGTGAGGTGTGTGATGGACTTGGAGAGTACGATCCTGCAGACCTCTGGCTGCCGTTTAGGTGCTCAGGCATGCTCACCGTCTCTTTAGCCGTGGCTGGAGCATAGCAATGGCTGACTGAGAGGAGAACAAGGAAGCTCCATCTCCCTTCAGGTGCCCTTTCTCCCCCAGCAATCAGGAAAGTGTCATTCCGTATCAACAGATAAAAGGAACACCAGCAAGAGGCCCTTGGCAGACCAGTGGCACTGCCCACCCTTCTCCCAAAGACCCCATTGATCTAGCTCAAGGCTAAAGAGGGTATACCCGAACATGGTCAAAGCAATCTCCAGCTACAGGCCATAGCAGTTAGTCAACTGCCCCCAATTTAGCTGTAAATATCAGGGCTACAACTCAGTGAAGCAGTAAGAAATGCAAGATTAAAGAACTGTAACAGCACAAAGGCACTCTTCAATATATGAATGTAACTTACTTATATGTTTTGGATTATTTTATTCACTTATGTTGAATGGTCACTACATGGCTGGTTGATGCAGTCATTGCAAGCATTTAAGGACATTGCACTTTTTTTTCAGAAGATGTGGAGCTCTGGATATGCCACTTACCATTTGGCCTTGTAAGAGGTGGCATTGCTGCTTACCCTGACAACAGCAAGTAGAGAACGTTCACCAGCACTTGTGAAGTCAAGTATGGAACCCAGCTGGGAATCCAGCACATAGTGTTCACCAGCTTATCCTCCTTCGAAGGCTGTTGTCTGAACAGTATCTGTAGCTGCATACTACAGGGGCCTGCATGATAGAGTTCTTTGAAAGAAATGCGTCCGAAATGTGTATAACTCCCTTCAAATCACACATCCCAGGATAATAATGCAAACTGACTCACTCACGTCAAGGGCCTGCAGGATGCTTTCTGTTAGTGCCAGAGGTTGCATCAATGATCTAGAGTGATCTTGAAGTATTGTTACAGTCCTGTTGGAATTACTACTTCAATTTTTATGGAGCAGCACACTTAGAGATGATGCAGCCTCATTCTGGCTGGAATCTGGTTGCAATCAGGGTAGCACTGAGCTGTCTGCCAAGTCATTCCAACGTACTGGCATCTCCAGCTGCAACTGCACCATCCAGTCCCTCCTGAACATCAGCTTCTTCCCCTTACTCCTCATCAGGTGAGATACCTGACTCATCCATCTCCCCCTCTGTGAATTCCAGCATCCTTGCCTTTGTTTACTTTTAGCCCAGGCCCAACCATGAACTCCATGCAACCGGATGACCCTCCCCCCATTTTCAATGATTGCACTTCCAAGGCAACAGTTAACAAATGATCCTTATCATATTCTAGACCCATTCTCTATCTTTGATCCTCCCTCTATCACTTTTGGATAAGGCTGAATATAACAGGAGCTAATAAGAGGCTTAATAATGTGCTGTTGTGTGAATGGAATATGAATGAGTCATGCAGGTCTGCTAAGAATTAAAACTGTGGGAAATCAGTTTGTGCTGGCTCTACCAAATAAGGCATACATTTGGCCAAAACATTCAGAACTGGTCACGTACAAGGATAATAAATAAGACACATACTTGGCACAGACACTTATGTATAAAGAGCCTGAAAAAATCCCTTTGTTCAGCATAACTTCAAAGACTAACGTTGCAAAAAATACCCTACGTCAGGAGGCCTAGTGAAGATGTTGAACAGAGTTTCAGCCTGGCCAGCTGCAAACTCTCCCAAATAATAATGTTTGGATTTAGTTACAAAAATTAGGGTAGTGAAAGACAGTGACTGAGATATCCCTAGTAGTTACAAGTGTGTGTTATTTAAGTACTTAATAAATTAATTGTGTTTTATAAAGCTTTAAGTGTCTCCACCGTAGTACCATCTATGTATGTATTATTGTCTGTCAGAGATGGACAACATCATTCACATGCTTCCTCCACTGACCAGCTGTCAGTGACCTCTGAGCTTCCTCCTGGCATGGTGGAACATCCTGTCCTGTATCTTGAACATTTCTGATTTGTGTTTTGCCATCCTTGAACTGCACACTGTTACCCTCAATTCTCAGGACTTCAGCATCAGTTTTCCTTCGACCACATCTGCTCTCCGTACAATCGTGCTTGACCTTCTGCTCTCTGACATTGACCTTCCCTTCATAGTCCAGCTTCATCCCTCTGCCCTACAGGAAATGTAATTGGCTAGCACCTCCTTCATTCAGACTCTCTCTGTCAGCAAAAATGACATTGTCTTTCATTGCATCCTTTCTTCATTCTCTGAACTTGCAGGTCTCTCAACTGAATGTAAACCATCCGTCGTGCAGCAATAGTATTATGTTCAGAGGGAAAATGTAGAGATGAAAACACATACATCTACGGTTGTTGTCCATTGAACTAATTAGCATGTAGTTCCTTTAGTTGGTTAAAGTGTGAACTCCACCCGACCATACAACCCTGCTCCCATTTTGAATGATTACACTTCCAAGAAGATATTCAGCAAATGACACTTGTCATATTTTAGACCCATCCTCACCTTTGACCCTCCTTGTGTCATCCACATGCATCCCTTTTCAGTCGTGATCCACCCAGCATAACCATTCCTCTCCCATTTATTACCTTTGAACTTTGCCCAGTTACCCTGGAACCTGTATAATAACCCTCCACATGCTATCTCTTCCCCCTCTGTCTATACTATGACCATCCCAGTGCCCATGCTGATGCTGAAAGCTCATGTTATATATGTGGCTTCATTTGTTCACTTCTGTGACTCACACTGTGAGACATGTAATAAACAACTATGGCCCTAGACTTGATCCCAAACCATAGTTCACTACTCTCTCTAACTGAAAGCTCCCTCTCTCACCCAGTCCCTCAGTTTAATCCGTAAGACCTCACTGTTAACAGCACTGACCTAGTCTTTGGTACCACCTTTCTCTCTGACCATAACTCGCAACAAAATATCCTGCTCCTTCTGTAACAGAACTACAACAGCCACTGCTCTTGGCCCTTGCTTGTTCTTGCACTCTCCCCCTCCCTCACTTATTCCCTCCCTCCTTCCCTCCATCCTTCAATCCGCCATGCTCCACTCCACTGCGACTGCCACCACCCAATTTCAGTCATTAGCTCCAGTCATTGAGCACTCCAAGTTGGAAAACATAGCATCTACAAACTCCAAACCCAGCAGGGATGGCCAGGCCGGCTGCATCCATTTCCACGCCGTCAAAAGTCTGAAGGCACATATTTCTTGCTCGTGGATTACTTAATTGGAAAGGTGCAATGAGTCCTGGTGAGATTGCCCTTTACTGAGCTTACATGATAGGTAAATGCATTCAAAGGAACTTCCCAACACTTGCCATTAGGAAGCTCAAATAGCTGGCTCAGTGGTTAACACTGATGCCTCACAGCGCCAGGAACCTGGGTTCAATTCCACCCTCAGGCGACTGTCTGTGTGGAGTTTGCACATTCTCCCTGTGTCTGCACGGGTTTCCTCCGGGTGCCCCGGTTTCTGCCTACAGTCCAAAGGTGCGCAGGTTAGGTGGATTGGCCATGCTAAATAACCCGTAACATTCAGGGATGTGTAGATTAGGGGAATGGGTCTGGGTGGGATGCTCTGAGGGTCAGTGTGGATTTGTCGGGCCAAAGGGCCTGTTTCCACACTGTATGGATTCTAAGAAATCTAAGAAACATGTGAGAACTTATTACCGCAATTTCATCCTGCCATCAGGATGCTGACTTTTAGCCTCCTGAACAATTAGGCTCTCCCGTCCACCTGGTTTCCCACTCCTGGGAGCATCACAAGATTCAACCCTGTGTGACACCAGGGAATGGCTTGCAGTTTAGCCCATGACAGACAAAGAGCAATGAGCAACAAAGCATTGATGTGCTAACTGCACGTGAGCTACAAATGCTACTTGTATTTATTAAGTGCATAGAAATCCACTTCTGAGAGTGAGACCCTCATTGCGCAGTGTCACAGGGGGCAGTCACTGACAGTGGAATATGACATGTAACACAAGGAATATCTAACGAGGAAGGTTTGCTTGTGTAGCACCACTTCAAGTAGCATTATGCAGATTTACAATGACTCCCCAAGGTCGGACTGTATTACGGGCCACTATGACCTGGCTGGAGCAGTATTCCTCATTGATACTGCTGAAGAAACACACAGACATCACACGGTCAGTGGCCCACTACTTGAATAGGGGCAATGTGAACTCATATTTCACTCCTGGACTTTGCACTATCCAATGTGGGTGGAATGGTTCCATTTTAACAGCTACATGTTCTCACCCAGCAAGAGGGGGGATGCCTCTTCTGTCATTGGATTGTTTGTTTTTTCGTTAGCTGCACTTTAGGCGCTGCAGCAGAGCCTGTCACAGCTGCTCAGTTAATTAAAAGTCGAGCGAGTAGACATGCTGAGGTTACACCTCCAATCCAGCTAACAGCTCACACAGCAACAATATAAACACATGAAACTGCAAGCGATTACCAAAGACTCTGAATTAACTCTTTCAACAGAGATTGTTGCAGCCCTCTCTCTCTCTGTCCATACAACAGATGTGCTTTTTTAATTGACGTTGGATGATTAATATTTATGAAATGAACATGAGAAAAGTCGGAAGGAGTCTGGTATATGTTAATCCACAGCATAACTAGAAAAGTTAATGCAGATTTCTGCTACAATATTCTGCAACAACCCTGAAAATGTTGGTTACAGATGATTTGCATTCACTCCCTGACTAGCACATGTTGTAGAAGACTGACGCTTAACAAACCTTTAGGAGGGAGGTTCTCAACAATGATATAATTCTATCCTCGAAAACAGATCAACCCATAACAGGGATTTACTAAGTTTGCTATAAAATATGAATTGGAATTTCAGCTTGTGGATTTTGTAGTAGGTCATGGAGTAAGCACGGGACCAAACCATCAACCAAGCAGCTCATAATTTAATCCTTTGCCCTGTCGGCTTTGCATTATCATTGTAAATATCAGAGCATGACAATTGGCTTCTGCAACTTTAAACCTGTAAGAGACTAAGAGCTGGATATTATAGGGTACTGCAGTTTGTGCCCCTACTTCTCTCACCCCAGCTAAAGTGTCAGTGGGAGAAGCCCGCCCACAATCTTAGTGGCTGCCCCACTGCACTTTAACACTGGGAGCAGCCTTAACACCTTTAAGGTAAAATGTAGGCCCATTTCTCTGTGCAAGTTCTGCTTAGAGTGTTACTGGTCAATTAGATAGTCTCCAGCTCTGCAAACCCTGAGAGAAGTTCCCTCTGCTGGCACTACAGGAAGCCCCACCATTCCAAGGATCCAGATAAGCCCAGGCACAGGAGTTTCTTAGTGAAGACTGTCTGGGGGGAGGAGGGGAGGCAAGTCCAAGAGTCTGAGGGAGACGCTTTAAGGAAATGTTAGACCTTGGAGAGAGATGTCAGTGATGGGCTCAGGGGATCCACACACAGGAGGTTACCCACGTCCACGCCCAACACCAGCCCACACAAATTAAAGCTGGTAGTCTTCTAACATGACATGGCCCTTCCCCAACCACAGGTGTAATCCCAGCAGCAGCAGGTTGAGGCGTTGAAGTGGTCATTCATTAGAGACTTAAGGGCCTCAATATGCCCAATGGTGGGCAGGCAAACTCTCTTAGACCAGTCAATAAATGTTCAGGTAGACAGAAGGTGGTTGGAAGGCCACTTGTTGAATTCTTTGTGCCTCCACCTTCAGACTCATCAGTGAGGAGGGCAAGATCCATCTGCAGTGTTCCAGACCCTGAATGTTGTTTACTAACATTGGATGGGAATGTAAGTTTGTGAACATCTGGTGAAGTTTTGGCTGCAACAAAAACAAAGTTGCTGGAAAAGCTCAGCAGGTCTGGCTGATTTGTGGAAGATAAAACAGAGTTAACGGTTCGGGTCTGGTGACCCTTCCTCAGAACTCAGAAGTTTTGGCTGTATTGGTTAAGTCGAATCATCCCTCTATTTCTGGCTAATCTTACTAAACACAATGTGGGTGTGTTCCCAATTCAGACATATTTTGAGTTTAAATAGGATGAGACTCAGAGAGCTGGGAACAGATGGAAACAGCCATAACCCTTGACAGTCCTGGTGTAATTATTGTATTTTTTCCTGCCGTCATGACCACTCAGGCATGTCAAACAGAGTGATCCATAAACTGAGAACTTGAACAGTTCATTTCATTCCCTTTTAATTTTCTGAACATTCTAATTTCGGAATAACCAGCTGACATTAGTCTGAAACAAGAGAAAAGTTAATTCATTACACAACTATTGCTGTAATTACCAAGAGTGATGCAGTTAGTTGCTAAAATGCAGAAACAAAGATTAAAAGTACAATGGAAAGAAGATACTTGTAAAGATTAGGGCAGGTTCGGTTTGTTACCACTGTAGCCTGTTACTTCCTTGAAAATTTTGTTTCCAAAGTAAAGGGGTTGAAAACTTGAAGTCAGAATTCAGCAACTGCTCTGGCTTCCATATTCAAATATTTCGAAGACCTTTGAAAAGAGAAGAATGGTTTCTTTGTTCCTCACTAATTCTCTAGCTACTGTACTTGCATATTTCCTGGATTATTTCAACAGAACCATGGTAGATTTCTAAAAGCCTTTTCCCTTGTGCTCTCTTGTCCGAGACCTCTCTCTCTCAGGGCAGTATGGTGGCTCAGTGGTTAGCACTGCCACCTCACAGTGCCAGGGATCCAGGTTCAATTCCACCCTTAGGCGATTGTCTACGTGGAGTTTGCACATTCTCACTGTGTCTTTGTCGGCTTCCTCTGGGTGCTCTGATTTCTTCCCACAATTCAAAGATGTGCAAGTTATGTGGATTGGCCATGCAACATTGCCCATAATGTCCAGGGTCAATGTCCAGATCAATAGCACTGAATGACATAGGGTCAGATGATGTGGAGTCTGTGTGGGTGGAGTTGAGGAACCACAAAGGCAAAAAAACCATAATGGGAGTTATGTACAGACCTCCTAACAGTGGTCAGGACCAGGGGTACAAGATGCACCGGGAAATAGATAGGGCATGTCAGAAAGTCAAGGTCACGGTGATCATGGGGGACTTCAATATGCAGGTGGACTGGGTGAATAATATTGCCGGTGGATCCAAAGAAAGGGAATTCATGGAATGCCTACAGGATGGCTTTTTGGAACAGCTTGTGATGGAGCCTACAAGGGAGCAGGCTATTCTGGACTTAGTCCTATGTAATGAGCCAGACTTTATAAAAGATCTTAAAATAAGGGAACACTTAGGAGGCAGCGATCATAATATGGTAGAGTTCAGCCTGCGGTTTGAAAGAGTGAAGGCAAAATCGGATGTAATGGTGTTACAGTTAAATAAAGGTAATTACAGGGGCATGAGAGAGGAACTGACGAAAATCGACTGGGAGCAGAGCCTAGCGGGGAAGACACTAGAGCAACAATGGCAGGAGTTTCTGAGTGTAATTGAGGACACAATACAGAGGTTCATCCCAAAGAAAAGAAAGATTATCCGGGGGAGGATTAGACAGCCATGGCTGACAAAGGAAGTCAAGAAATGTATCAAAGAAAAAGAGACAGCCTATATAGTGGCCAAGAGCACTGGGAAATCAGAAGATTGGGAAGGGTACAAGAACAAACAGAGGATAACAGAGAGAGAAATAAGGAAGGAGAGGATCAAATACGAAGGTAGGCTAGCCAGTAATATTAGAAATGATAGTAAAAGTTTCTTTCAATACATAAGAAACAAACGAGAGGCAAAAGTAGACATTGGGCCGTTCCAAACTGATGCTGGAAGGCTAGTGAAGGGAGATAAGGAAATAGCTGAAGAACTTAATAAGTATTTTGCGTCAGTCTTCACAGTGGAAGACATGAGTAATATCCCAACAATTAAGGAGAGTCAGGGGGCAGAGTTGAGTATGGTAGGCATTACAAAAGAAAAAGTGCTACAAAAGCTAAAAGGTCTAAAAATTGATAAATCTCTTGGTCCCGATGGGCTGCATCCTAGAGTTGTGAGGGAGGTGGCTGAGGAAATAGCAGAGGCATTGGTTGTGATCTTTCAAAAGTCACTGGAGTCAGGGGAAGTCCCAAAAGATTGGAAAATCGCTGTTGTAACCCCCTTGTTTAAGAAAGGATCAAGACAAAAGATGGAAAATTATAGGCCGATTAGCCTAACCTCGGTTGTTGGTAAAATTCTAGAATCTGTCGTTAAGGATGAGATTTCTAAATTCTTGGAAGTGCAGGGTCGGATTAGAACAAGTCAGCATGGATTTAGTAAGGGGAGGTCGTGTCTGACAAACCTATTAGAATTCTTTGAGGAGGTAACAAGTAGGTTAGACCAGGGAAACCCAGTGGATGTTATCTATCTAGACTTCCAAAAGGCCTTTGATAAGGTGCCTCACGGGAGGCTGCTGTGTAAGGTGAGGGCCCATGGTGTTTGAGGTGAGTTACTGGCATGGATTGAGGATTGGCTGTCTGACAGAAGGCAGAGAGTTGGGATAAAAGGCTCTTTTTTGGAATGGCAACCGGTGACAAGTGGTGTCCCGCAGGGTTCAGTGTTGGGGCCGTAGCTGTTCACCTTATACATTTAATGATCTGGATGAAGGGACTGGGGGCATTCTGGCAAAGTTTGCTGATGGTACGAAGTTGGGTGGACAGGTAGGTAGTACGGAGGAGGTGGGGAGGCTGCAGAATGATTTAGACAGTTTAGGAGAGTGGTCTAGAAAATGGCTGCTGAAATTCAACGTGAGCAAATGTGAGGTCTTGCACCTTGGAAAAAAGAATACAGGTATGGACTATTTTCTGAACGGTGAGAAAATTCATAAAGCTGAAGTACAAAGGGATCTGGGAGTGCTAGTACAGGATTCTCTCAAGGTTAACTTGCAGGTTGAGTCTGTGATAAAGAAAGCGAATGGAATGTTGTCATTTATCTCAAGAGGGTTGGAATATAAAAGCAGTGATGTGCTTCTGAGACTTTATAAAGCTGTAGTTAGGCCCCATTTAGAATACTGTGTCCAATTTTGGGCCCCGCACCTCAGGAAGGACATACTGGCACTGGAGCGTGTCCAGCGGAGATTCACACGGATGATCCCTGGAATGGTAGGCCTAACATACGATGAATGGCTGAGGATCCTGGGATTGTATTCATTAGAGTTTAGAAGGTTGAGGGGAGATCTAATAGAAACTTACAAGATAATGCATGGTTTAGAAAGGTGGACGCTGGGAAGTTGTTTCCGTTAGGTGGGGATACTAGGACCCGTGGGCACAGCCTTAGAATTAGAGGGGGTCAATTTAGAACGGAAATGAGGAGACATTTCTTCAGCCAGAGAGTGGTGGGCCTGTGGAATTCATTGCCACGGAGCGCAGTGGAGGCCGGGATGTTGAATGTCTTCAAGGCAGAAATTGATAAATTCTTGATCTCGCAAGGAATCAAGGGCTACGGGGAGAGTGCGGGTAAGTGGAGGTGAATTGCCCATCAGCCATGATTAAATGGCGGAGTGGACTCGATGGGCCGAATGGCCTTACTTCCACTCCTATGTCTTATGGTCTTATGGTCTTATGGTCTTATGGATATGCAGGCTAGGTGGATTAGCCATGGTAGATGCAGGGTCACAGGGATAGTGTGGGTCTGGATGGGATGCTCCTTGGAGGGTTGGTGTAGACTCAAAAGGCCGAATGGCCTTCTTTCACGCAGTAGGGATTCTATGATCTATGTCTGTTAGAGGCCCTCCTGAGGTGTCTTATAGCTGATCCGATGAGAACCAAAGCATACAGCCGCTATGTTAACTTTAAGGAGTCACTATTGCACAAAGCAAAGTCAATTATGCTCGAGTTCCCTCTGGTGTCCTTCAGACTCCTGTTCTCTCAGAAGTTTTGTTTTCACAAAAGTTTCAAAGGACCGACTGTATTGTCCAAGGTTTAGTTGAATTCTAAATATCTCCCTTCATGTTTGATACTAAGGTAACACTTCAGTTTGTCAGCTTTTTGGCTGACAGTGAATGAACAGGACTGGTCATATGACTTCTGGGGGCCATCTTGGAGGACAGTACGTGGATTTTAAGAAGTCTGATGCACTTTCTTTACGAAATACATAAAATACAATGACACAGTCATGACACTGCACGACATTCATGTTCTTGGGACAAGCTGCAGAGATTGTGCTTTCCAATGACCCCTCCTTATAAGTGATGTCCCGAAGCAGCAGGTAGCATGATAAAATACAGCCACCCTTTCCTTTACTGTACTGCTATAGAAACACAGGTGGAGCATGTGAGCAAGATGAGCAAACTCCTCTTCCCTGTGATAGGCTGAAAATTAGTCAGCAGCCATGGAGTGTGTGGCCAAAGAAGTCAATGACAAAAACATTGTTCTCTGAAAATCATTCCATTATTCTTTCGTCTTAAATAGGATGTGGGTCGAACTGACAAGACCCATAATTTGTTTTCCATCCATAAATACCCTTCCACTGAGTTACTTGTGAAGCTATTTCAGAGGGTAGTTGAGAACTGGCACATTTCTGTAGTCAGAGGTGGCCAGAACAGTTAAAGAAGACAGATTCCCTTCCACAAGGGACATTAGCAGACCAGTGATGATGATTGCCTTGGTCAGTATTACTGACATTAGGTCTTAATTTCAAAATTATTATTTGAATTCACATTCCACCAGCTGACAGAGTGAGGTTTCAATCTATGCCCCAAGAGCATTAGCCTAGGCCTCTGGATCACTAGCCCAGTGACATTAGCCTGTACCACACCGTGGAGGAAGAAATTTAATGATCTCACCAGAACATCCAAGGCAGGACTTCTTTTTGCATTTTTCTTATTGTCTTTGCAGTTCCACAGTGACCTCTGTAGCTCCAGCACTATCAAAATGGAAATAGTTATATAGATAGGGTTGAGGTTACGGTGATCAGGCTGGAGAATGGGACGAGCTGGGTAGCTCTTTTGGGAGCCAATACACACAAGATGAGTCAAACGGCCTGCTTGTGTGCTGTAAAATCATATGATTCCATGATTCAAATATTTCCAACCCTCCATTTCCCATGGCTTTCCCCAATCTCAACAAAGCAGTTAGGTATACCATCCTGTGATTGCATATACTTTCCATTCCTGCTCTTACCGTTAGACCAAGTCCTCTCCCACTCCCCCCTTTCTTTCTTCTATTAATCACACTACAAGAAGCTACTGATTACATTTTCAAAATACTTCATCAGAGCATTCATTAATCACTTCTCCTTTCCTTGCAGGAGAAAGTGTCTGACAAAAGAATGTACAGGACAGGAAGAAATGTTACTAGACTGCAAACTTTGACACCAATAAGAAAGTGGTGACTGATGTGGCAGAGAGACAGCGCTGATGTACCGCATTGAGGATTGCCAGACTGGAAGCACTAATCTGATTGAATACTCCATCCATTCCTCTCCCAGCCTGTCCAAAGTAGAGTTGCTAATTGAGCTAAAAAAAAATGCATTGGCACAATATAAGCATCCCTGTGAAACACTGCTATTGATGCTATGGAAAAGGAAATCAAGCAACAGATTAACTCAAATTAAAGTAATTGTGGCTCAAATGGGGAGTTCTGCTTGGATAGAGCATTTTTAGTTCTGGACACTGGACACTTAAGTATGCAATCCAGAAAATCTCGGCTAAAAAGCAGCAACTTCCTCTGATATCATCATGAACTGTTTATCCTAATTCCTGCTCATGGGATAAAGAACAAGCTTGTTCTGAAAATAATACAGATGCCATTAAGAACCAGTACCATTAAACAGCCACAATGGGGCCTTGGCTATTCTAATACGATCTTTGCAACTGGGTTACTGCAGCCTCCTCTTTTTCTCCCTCAAAACAGTAACTCGGAGGCATTGCACAGTATTTGTCAAAAAATATGATTTATTGAATAAAATATCTAAAAGGGCGGGGAAGAAAGACGGATTATTTGGAGATGTCACTTTTTAAAATAGATTGTTGCTTTTGCTGATGTCTGGTAGTGTCATCTCAAAGTTGAAGTGGTAAATGTGTTGTTTTAATCTGTTCTCTTTTGCTGCATCAATATTGAAGTATTTCAACCCATGGTGCAAGTTCAAACAGGGCAAAATCTGATCAGTTTTCTGTTCCCTTACTCATGTCTAGAAGTTGCCCTATGGCACGGGGAGGACATGAAGGCTTGTACAGCCCATTCTTCAAATTTATATTCACTATCACAGAGGTGGGATCTATCACAAATTGCTGTTTTTTCTTTTGAGAAATAAAAAGGAAATGCACCTAAAAAAAATCATTGCCTGGATTCAAATTCCAGGCAAGATGTTTGTTATTTGTTTAACTTTCCAAATCTCCTCAATTATGCTTTCTTTAAATTGTATCTGCTTGACCGTGACACTGTGCTGCTGTTCTCCCATCAGACAAACTAAGTTTTTGTCTAAAAGTCAGAACCCTAATCTTATCAGGCTGATAAAAATCACTGTACAAGCTCAAGGTATAGCTCTTAATACTGGGAAACCAGGCTAGATTTTATGATATAAGCATTGCTTCTTGATTTTAATGGACAACAGACATAACATGAGCATAACATAGAAAAGAAGCAATACTTGAAATGGTTGAGACTCGCCATAAAAGGAGGTATGTGAGGAATGAACTCATTATTCATAATGACAGAGGCATATAATGAAGAAAATAAGCCTTACAAGAGGATGTATATTAAAAGAAGGTCACGCTATTTGGAGCTGAAGGTCACTCTCTGTTTAAATCATACAGCAAACAGCACAGAAGAAAAGCCCACTTATTAACCCAACGCAACCATCTAGTTCCATTGCATCAGCTGTTGACTGGTATAAGGAACAAGGTGAAGATGACTGTTCTCATTTTGTCCATAACTTCCGTGGATTCTCTTAACCAAAATTGCACTGGGGACTTCTAACACTTTCTGGAAAGATGGATTTCAAGCTCTCTGCATTTTTACACACACATTTACATTGTGCATAAACTGCTAGACACATGTATCTTGAGGCTGGTGGTGGCAGTTCTTTGGTTGGGATATGGACATCAACAGCTAGGCCAGTATTTATTTCCCCATCACTAGTTGATCTTGAAAAGGTGGTGGTGAGCTGTCCTCTTGAACAGCGGCAACCCATTTTCGTTAGGGAGACCAGAATTGCTGTTAGGGAGGGAGTTCTGGGGTTTTGATAATGTGACAGTGAAAGAAAGGCAATATAGCTCAAGTCAGGATGGTATATGACTTGGAGGGGAACTTCCAGATCGTAGTGTTCTCACATCTGCTGCCCTTGCCTCTTTAGATGGCCAAGCTCGTGGGATTGGAAGGTGCTATCAAAAGAGCCTTGGTGACTTGATGCAGTGTATATTGTAGGTGAGACACATTGCTGCCATTGTTCCTCAGTGGTGAAGGGAATGAAGGTCAAAGGTGGCAGATAGGGTGCCAATCAAGGGGGGCTGTTTTGTAATGGATGGCGTTGAGTTTCTTGAGTATTGGAGTTGCACCCATCAAGCATTCCACTAGACTCCTGATCTGAGTCTTGTAGATGGTTCATGGCCACTGCAGAGTCAAGATCTATATCACTCACAATTTACCTGCTCCTTTAGTCCTACTACTTAAATGGCTTATTCAGTTCAGTTTCTGAGGAATATGAAACAAACAGCAGGAAGTCTAGCCATAGGTGTCCCTTTGCCATATGTTGCTTCTCACTGGTGTCAGCAGCCACAAATAATGAGGATAACCAGGTTACTCCACAAATAACACAAGCACTGTGGACAATTCCAGCATAATGGCTGCTGAATCTGAAACATTTCTGGGGTCAGATATGTGCACCCAAAGCTTCCTCCTGGCAATCAATTGTGGCTTTGCACATGAGGGAATACTGACACCTAATAAAAGTTGATGCCTCCTACACACAGGTAAGTAGAAGAATTGCTGCCTTTTTCAACAAAGTGGCTCTTATTTCGTAAGTTCACATATATAAGGGAGGTTTCCAGATGTGACGGAATAGCTTGGAGGATCGATGGGTCAAAGCATTCATTAGCCTGTAAGCTTCATGCTGTGGTAATCTTCACCTCAGTGGGAAGAGCCATTCTGAGCATTGCAACTCTCTGCCCATGTGTGTTCCTGGGCAGTAATGGTGTGTGGCTGCCCAGTAATTGGTGTTGTACATTTGCAAGAATGAAGTTCATGGAAGCTCACCCCTCACCTCTGAAACAATGGGAGCTTCATGTTATAATGCACTATGTTCCAGGAGTGAGATCTTCTCTTGCCTATTACCTAGTTTTAACAATGTGTCATAGCTCTATGAATCTAAAGCCCATTATAACTAGATGGAGAGGGGATGCTGTGAGTTGAACACTGTGTGGTAAATAAAGAAAGGCCTATCATCTTAACTAGCCAGATTTAAATATCGTAGGCAGGCCCCTGAAGAGTTTTGTACCAAGATTGTGCACAGTCTGTTCTAAGACAATTATCAGACATGGAAAATTCTTCACTGTTCCTGCAGATAACTCTTTTTTTTTGCTGCATCCCAGTTAACCAAAAGACAGATAGAAATCTAGCCTGGAGAATTTCTGATGCATGCCTTTGCTCTGTGTTATATTTTTTGTTATATTAAAAAGCTACATCACTAAACCTGTTCATATACCTTCATTTGTTAAATATTTGCTATTTTGCATGTACCTACCCTTGTCCTTCTTCCTTTGTCAATCATTTTCAAGCATTGTGAGAAGTGGGGATGAATTTGAGGGATATGACGGATGTTGAGGTTAGAGATAGATGTTTGATCACTCTAGGTCAAGTTGGCATAAGGAGGGAGGAAGTGTTGGGTATCCTAAAAGGCATTAAGGTGGACAAGTCCCCAGGTCCTGATGGTATCTTTCCCAGACTATTGAGGGAAGCAAGAGAGGAAATAGCCGGGGCCTTAACTGATATCTTTGCAGCATCCTTAAACACGGGTGAGGTCCCAGAGGACTGGAGAATTGCTAATGTTGTCCCCTTGTTTAAGAAGGGTAGCAGGGATAATCCAGGTAATTATCGACCAGTGAGCCTGGCGTCAGTGGTAGGGAAGCTGCTGGAGAAGATACTGAGGGATAGGATCTATTCCCATTTGGAAGAAAATGGGCTTATCAGTGATAGACAACATGGTTTTGTGCAGGGAAGGTCATGTCTTACCATCTTAACAGAATTCTTTGAGGACGTGACAAAGTTGATTGATGAGGGAAAGACTGTAGATGTCATATACATGGACTTCAGCAAGGCATTTGATAAGGTTCCCCATGGCAGGCTGATGGAGAAAGTGAAGTCGCATGGGGTCCAGGGTGTGCTAGCTAGATGGATAAAAAACTGGCTAGGCAACAGGAGACAGACAGTAGTAGTGGAAGGGGGTTTCTCAAATTGGAGACCTGTGACCAGTGTTCCACAGGGATCTGTGCTGGGACCACTGTTGTTTGTGATTTACGTAAATGATTTGGAGGAAGGTGTAGGTGGTCTGATTAGTAAGTTTGCAGATGACACGAAGATTGGTGGAGTAGCAGATAGTGAAGGAGACTGTCAGAGATTACAGCAGAATATAGATAGATTGGAGAGTTGGGCAGATAAATGGTAGATGGAGTTCAATCCGGGCAAATGCGAGGTGATGCATTTTGGAAGATCTAATTCAAGAGCAAACTATACAGTAAATGGAAAAGTCCTCGGGAAAATTGATGTACAGAGAGATCTGGGTGTTCAGGTCCATTGTTCCTTGAAGGTGGCAATGCAGGTCAATAGAGTGGCCAAGAAGGCATACGGCATGCTTTCCTTCATCGGACGGGGTATTGAGTACAAGAGTTGGCAGGTCATGTTACAGTTGTATAAGACTTTGGTTCGGCCACATTTAGAGTACTGCGTACAGTTCTGGTCGCCACATTACCAAAAGGATGAGGATGCTTTGGAGACGGTGCAGAGGAGGTTCACCAGGATGTTGCCTGGTATGGAGGGTGCTAGCTATGAAGAAAGGTTGAGCAGACGAGGATTATTTTCATTAGAAAGACGGAGATTGAGGGGGGACCTGATTGAGGTCTACAAAATCATGAGGGGTACAGACAAGGTGGATAGCAAGAAGCTTTTTCCCAGAGTGGGGGACTCAATTACTAGGGGTCATGAGTTCAAAGTGAGAGGAGGAAAGTATACAGGAGATATGCATGGAAAGTTCTTTATGCAGAGGGTGGTGGGTGCCTGGAACACATTGCCAGCGGAGGTGGTAGATGCAGACACGTTAATGTCTATTAAGATGTATCTGGACAGGTACATGGATGGACAGAGAGGAAAGGGATACAGCCCCTTAGAAAATAGATGACAGGTTGAGACTGAGGATCTCGAACAGCGCAGGCCTGGAGGGCCGAAGGGCCTGTTCCTGTGCTGTAATTTTCTTTGTTCTTCTTTGATATATACGTTGTATCTATTTAGTGGCAGCAGAACATAACGCAAAAAAAAATTTAGAAATCATTTATAGTTTTCAATTATGCAGTAAATGTGCATTAGCATAGGCAGTAAGTCACATTAACATGTCAATATGATTTGAAAAGTTGCAAATGCTGGAATTGAAGGTTTATCCCTGACTGTCATCAAGCCACAATGTGGAATGGGGTGGTCTGGTTTTCAGCAGAGTTCCAAGAGATTTATAGTCAACAGACATTGTGAAGGCTTTGCAGAGAGCTCAAAAAAGATACATGAGAATGGTTCAGTGATGAGGAACTTCAGATATGAAGGCAGATTGGAGAAGTTGGACTGTTATCCTTGGATAAACGAAGGCTAAGAAGAAATTTGGTCGAGGCATCCAGAATAATGGGGTGTCTGGATAGAGCAGTTCGGAGAAACTGTTCTCAATCATGAAGGGAATCAAGAAAACGGGAGTACAGATTTAAAGTAATTGCTAAAAGAAGCAACAGTGATATGAGAAAAAAACTGGGCCACAAAGATAATTGAGGAGAATGGAACTAAGTGAAGCACTCATTGAGAGATCCAGCACGGCGACAATGAGCTAAATTGTCTCCTTCTCTGCTGTAAGAAATTCTGTGATTCAGCATACAGTTCTGGACATTACACCTCAGAAAAGTTGGCTGGAATGTTGGCCGTGCATCACGGACTGTCGATGAAAGGTTTGAAGCCTGAGGGTAACCCCAGATCTCAGCCATTTGGCAGACTCCCAGGCACATTTTTGTGTCACCTTGCGACCAGTTCATTAGCATGGGGACTTCTATCCTTTTAAAGAATGGCCATTCAGGACCCCTCCCCTGGAGGCTCTGTGCAGTCAGAGAGTTGGTAGCTCAATAGTCTCACCAATGTCACCTGAAAATAGTGGTTAATGCTGGCACTGCACCTTGAAATTCTGGAGTTCATGGAACAATGCCAGTTCAGTGGCTTCTGGGGACACTGGGGTCAGTCAGACAAGCCTAGGTGAGAGGGTGGGGTGAATGTTGAGGGAAAAGGGAGTTTATTGTTCAGGATGCCCATTGTCAGGACCCTTTGTGGACCACAGATGTTCCTGAATAGAAGGAATTTCCTATCATACCCACAGGGAGGCAGGCAGCATAATAGACATCTGGCAAAAAGCCGACCTAGCTTTTGTTAAAATGCCAGTGGTGATGGGAGAAAGTTCTTAATGGACTTCTGACTGACTCTGGGTGGGAGAGCTGACAGCTATCTACCTCACCATTAGTAAAATAGCATCAGGACATTGAGGGGCATTTCATCCACTCTTTCCGTTCTTATTTGAAGGGACATGCCACACTCACACACCCCTCCCCCCACCCTTCAATATCTCCAAGCCCATCCCTAAGAAGGCTGGTAAAACAGAACTAGATTTACTGTCCTTGGAGGGAGTGCAGTGCAGATTTACTAAAGTGCTACCATTGTTCCAAAGGATTGATTATGGGGAAAGATAACACAAGCTATGCTTTTGTACAGGTTAAGGGTGATTGATTCATGCTTTTAGGACTATAAAAGGAGAGAATTATTTCTGCAGGGGTGGAAGTCTTGGCCAAGAGGGTTCATCCATAAAATCAGAATCAAGCCAATCAGAGGATGAGGTAAGACATGCTTCTACACACAGAAGGTTTAAAAATGTGGACTCTGTCCCATAAAAAGCAGTAGATGCTGATTCAACTAATTATATTAAAGTTGAGACGGATAGATATTAGCTAGACAACAGTCTGAGGAATTAGAGTTAAGGCTGCTGGATGGAGTTAGAAATAAATTAAACTTAAATTTATTGATTGGCAGTCATAAGCCAAAGTGGAAAAATGGCATCCTGTTCCAAAAATTTGTGATCCAAGTCTATATATAGATTTGTTCTTCAGCCCATTGGCATTAAACCTAGTTTTGGTGGATCCCACATTTGACTAGTGGGCTGACCTCAGTCAAGATAGTAATGGCCAGAATACTACAGTTGACCTCAATTCTCCAGGTTGTAGGAACTTCTTGCATGTGTGTGTATAAAGGAGAACTACAGGATTGGAATTGTATGTGATGCCCTTCAGGGTCAAATAGTATGGTGATATCAAATGCCTAGGATCAAGTGTAAAGAGTAGCAAGGGTATCTATATGTTGACATAGTTCATCAGGATTAAGTGAAAAGTGAAGAGAATTTTGTGGTAAAAGAAAGGACAGGGAATTTTGTAACATGGAAATTTTGATGCGTGTTGAAGTGTTAACATGTATTCAGGTAAATGATAATTATTTATGCATGCTTGGCAATGAAGGCTTGTATCCCTGGATTGTCACAGGGTGGCCTGAGAGTGTGTATTGGGATCCCAGGGGTGCTGCTGAAGACTCCAAGTGATTCTGAGAAATAAAATCAGCTGCATGTGTTTGAGAATCAAAATCCCACCCCTTAACATGAAAACATTCGTGAAGCAGATTGCAGCTTTGAAGAAGTTTGAAGAATTATAATTTATTCATGTGCTGCAAAGGCTTTTAACACTAAATACATTTGGATAATAATGGCATCAATGGCAGATTCACTGTTTTGTTTTTAAAAGGAAGGTCATTTTACATTTGTCATAATTTGAGATGTGACTACAGTTTATAGGACTAGAGTTAAAAAAAATGAAGTAAGGAGTTTAATTCTACTTTCACAGCATCAACATTATAAACCCACAAGCCACTCTTCGTGCGAGCAGCAAGAATTCAGCAGCTCTGGTAATTGCTGTTGACATCATTTGGACCCTCTCTTCTCTGCCAGGGACAATCCTCCATTCATGAAGGACAGCTTGTTAGGCTGCCTCCAAGCTCCAAATCTCCTTAATTAACTCGTAAAAGTTGCCTAAGCTCTGGTGGGAAATTTGCACACAAAGAACCGGTGTCTGGCCCTTTCATCCAGTTATTGCGTGTCTCTGTGTCGGGTTGACAACAAAATAGCATTTTCTTCCTAACCGCCATACAGATAACGGTAAACCTCATTAATGAACATTTTGTTTTGGAATGTTTTCCAAATGATTCACCATTCTTACTTGGTCCTGTGCTGAAAGACAGTTTGCATTGGTCGAAGAAGTGGCAAGGGGAAAAAAGAACCAATTAAGAAATTGGTTGGTTTGAAGGAGACAAAAATAAGAGGGAAAGGGGAAAAAAAGCAGGTGCACTGTAAAAGGCCACACTTGTACAAGAGCAAACAAACATGCTGACATAGATTCAATGACTAATTTTTGCTAATTTCCTTCACAGACAGGGCAAAGGGAGCAGACTGCTAAGCTGATGTGAACCTTCACTGGTTTCCTGCTCCAATTTGTCTATGTCAAATCATGCTGTGAATACATTTCAATTGAGGTTGTATTTTAGGAAATATTCAAAAGGTTGCCTTTTCTCTTTGCTCAAGTAGATTATAGCAGAACCTGCCCCTTTTCCAAAATGTCATTAGCAGCTTTTAAAAAGCCCCTGGCGACAGACAGGCACAGAAGGTAAGGTCCTTGCTGATTACAGGGTTTTTTTCATTCAAAAACAGTCAAAATGAGAATGATGAGCTGATCATGTCACCCACAACTTTTATAATAAATAACATCCGAAGTGGCTTCTTCTTATAAAAATACTTCTCACGTTTGTCAGCAGCTAGGGCATATCAAATTGTTGGCTGTCATAAAAATTTCGGCATAGACTTGGTCTGTTCATCATCTGAATATTGCTAAGGAAAACGCTACCTATGTAGCCAAAATCTGAGAGTGTGAATATATTAACAAGACTGTTTGCTTGAAACCATGAAACTTTGAAACTTGGGGTGTTTTGAAAACTGTAGGCACTTCATGTTGTTTTAATTGTATCAAGCTCCTGTCTTTTTCAGGACAATAAGATTTAAGATGGATTTTCGTCCTTGAAGAATCAACTCAGAATCCTCCAAATGTTTTTCTAGTCTACCTGTTATTTAATTAAAGATTTCTTCATTTATCTACTCCTCAAGAAACAGAAACAGAAACAGACTTACATTGGTTCATAATATATCTTGTTTGCTTCAGTAAAGTGCAAGAAGGGGTGTAGTGGTAGTGTTCCTACACTGAGCTAGGAGGTTGAGGTTCAAGTCCCAACTGCTCCAGAGGTGCAGCATAACTTCTCTCAAAAGGCTGATTAGAAAATATCAGTAAAACCCAAACTCTGCTGGTTCCCCTAGTTGGCACACTGCCTAAAACGGACCTGAGCACTCCAGATCAGAAACATCTCAATGGGAATTATTTTAATGGAACATTCCCCGGATAGTTTGGGGGGTCAGGAACTCCAGTCCTCATCTGGGACTCACCAGCATTTCATTCTTGTCAAGTGGACCAGTGGATTTGTGGACCCCAGGGACTGAACAACAAATATACTATTCAATTAATTGTGCACGAGCACAACACACTTTTGAGTAATTATAACATCTCAGATGTAAAACAGTGTGATTACAGAAATCACAATAAAGTATGTGTTTCATGGAAAGGATTGAGTAAAATTATGCTGGTTGTTAATTAGACATGATTTTCCCATTGACTCTACATTATCAGTGCAAATTCATAGTGTCCAACGGTGACAACTTTAATTTGGAGAGAATAGTCTAAATAAACCTCAATAGAAATGTATCAGCCTATGTTTAATAACTAGATTTGACCATCATCCGAATAGCTTAAAGCGCAAATGTACATCTTCACAGGGACAGCCCAGGAAGGCAACAGCTTCCTTTCTGGATCTGATCTCACTCTGGGCAGCAGCAAAATGGCTGTGATCTTCCATTTCAGTCAGTTTGCACAAGAATGACTTTGAAGAGACTTAAGGCTGATGATGCATTGTAATTCAGCAGGTGTCAGTGTCACAGTGGGATGATTCAACAATTTGGGAGTCAAATGAATAGCTCTTGAAATGGGGTGCAAGGTTCACAGTGCACAATGAACCCACAGTGGCATGCAGACCAGGACTAAATGTGGTGCTGACAATCAGCTGTGACTCTGTGTGATGGCTATGGCTCATGAGAGCAGAAGTTTGCTCTGGGTTCAAGTCCCATTCTCCCCATATTTGAGCACAAAAGCCAAAAGTAGTACTTAGAGATTGTTGTGCTGTCAGAGATGCCAACTTTCTCATGAGATATTAGGCCCCATCTGTGCCCTTAGGACAGTGTAAAAGGTCCCATGGTACTATCTTGAGGAAGGATTAATCCATGGTGTCCTGGCCAAATATTTATTCGTCAACCAACATTACAGAAACAAATTATCTAGTCACTAACACATTGCTTTTTGTGGGAATGTGCTGTGTGCAAATTAACGCCTGTGTTTCCTATCATTTACTCACCTTACCACGTGCATGCTCTACCTGCTTCGTTCTGTTCCCAGAGGTGATAAAAAAAGGTTTCTTTCCTGCATAAAGAGTCTTTGTCACCTCTCTGGTGCAGAATAGTTCTTGATAATGTCAGCTTCAATGCCTGTTCCAGCCTGGAAGGATCTGAGCATGAAGAAAGTGAGGCTACAATCTGGCTGGCAACACAATTTGCCTACTATGCATACTTCCTGTGCAGACATGTCACATCCACATTAGTGCTTTCACAGGGTAGTATCAATTAAAGGATACATCAGAAGTTGCACAATATTTTGTTACAAAAGCAGAAGCCTTAGCTCTATAACTGCCAGCTCCAAGGAATTTACTATTAAATATTTTTAAAAACGACACAAATTCAAAGCTTTGTTTTTCACACTCATCAGGATTGACCTGCAGAAAACAAACTTGGAAAGGGAATACCAATTTTTAAATGAGAAGTGGTGCTGATTGTTTGGACCATCATTGGCATGGAGATGCAGCAGGAACTGTTAACTATCAAACTTAGTTGCTAGAGAATCTCAGACTAGGCATCTAGACTCTAATTGGTCAGGTTGTTACCGTGATGAATATAGTAGGTTTGACCGTCTCTGTGATCCTTTTCTCAATGAACAGTTTAACTTACAGATGAGTCCTTTTTGCCTTTATAGAACAAATGTTATGTATGTTAACCTTGTAGAACATGGAAATGCAACACACTGTGAGCCTAGCTGATAACTTTAGATTGGTTCTCAGTATAATTCTTAACATAGTTGGGGTTATTTAGTAATGTTGTCCAATAGCAAACTCACATCAAACAACAGACATTTGATCTGTGGTTTATAAGCATGGGCTGATTGATTGCTATTGTCATGCTGCCGACTGCAAATGGTGGATATTGTTGCCAGTCATTGTGACTAGGAAGAGGAAACGGCCTCAAAAATGCTTAACAGGTGAAGCGAGTTGTCTCACACTCCGAATTTGCAGCAAATGTTCAAGGGCAATATTCTACACCATGCAGTTGTGAAGCTAAAAGAGCACTTTGCCTACCACACAAATAAGTAATGAGATCAAAAAAAATCAGAAATAGCTGTAAAAGTTCAGCAACTCTGCAGAATCTGTGGAGAGAAAGCAGAATTAACATTTTGGATTCAGTGACCCTTCTTCAGAAGTAATATGTTGTATAAGTTTCGGGGTCAGTGTGGTGCTTGGTTTATCAGCTATACATCTCAAGTTCTGACCGCTAAACAATGAGTTGAATTTTGTGGTTGTTGGTTTTCCACTACCAATTAAATCAGTTCTACATGTGCTATGTTGGCATCTTATCTTTTTATTCAGTCTCTTTGCTTCACAATCCCTCCCACTAACTGAATTAGGCACAATAAATCCATTAAGCATGACTTATGAACAACATGTATTTATAACAGGTTGTTTTTCTGTTGCGAGATAAGGTTTGTGTAATTATCAAATATGGAAGTTATTGGAAATTGGGTACGTTCCCATCAAATCAAAGGGCACGGTTTTGTTAACTTCTTTCTGATAAAGCTAAAATTTATTTCCCATCAATAATCACCCTTCAATTTGTAATGAGCCTTCTTCTTGAACTCAAGCTGACTCAAGATGCTTTCACAATACATTAAAATAGCAAGTTCCAGGATCTTGTCCCAGTGACAATGAAGGAACAGCACTGTAATCTATATCAGATGACTGTATGATATAGAGAGAAACTCATAGTGAGGATGACCCCTGTAAACTGCAGCTGTCATCCTTCCAAGTTGTAGAAGGTACAGGTTTGATAGGTGCTGCCAAAAAAATGTGCTGGCAAATTACTGAAGTGCACTCTGTAAATAGTGCACACTGTAGACACGCCATTGGTGGAGGAATGAGGTTTATACTAATCGATGATGTGCCGATGGTGCTATCTGCTTTATCTTGAATGGTGTTGTCACTGCACCCATCCAAGCAAGTGGAGAGGATTCAGTCACAATCTTATCTTGTGCCTTGTGGATAGGTTTTCATAAGTAAAGAGGTGAGCCGATCATCACAGAACACTGAGCCTGATTGTCTCCAAATTTTGCAGTATTCTTCATTATTTGCAGAGTTCCAACATAAGTTAAACACAACAAAACATTCAGGGAACAGCCTCACTTCTGACATAATGAATCCAAAGAGAAGAAGCTAGGGATATTTGAGCAATTGATGCTGTCCTGAGGAACACTGGCAGCCACGTTCTCAGCCCAAGATGGTTGGCTCTGATAAACACAACCCTTTTTTGTGATAAGTAGGACTCCAGCCAACGGAAAGTTTCTCTTAATCTATAAGCATTTCGGTTTTACAAGGTCTCCTTAATACTGTACTCAATCAAATGTTGTTTTGATATCAAAGAAGTATTATTAAATATTCCATCTTCCTTCCATGCATCCGACATACTTTGGCGAACAAATTAAATGTTCTGAAGAAAATTTACATAAACTTTAATGTCATTCATAAGCACAATTTAGTCAGATATAATAAGCCTGAGGAGCTAGGAACATGGACTAGAGTTATAGCTCCTCCTATCCAGGGCTAGAGATTGTTTGGTATATAGTGAAAAATCTAGAGGGTGTTGCACAGTGGTAGTGTCCCTTATCTGACCCAGATGACCTGGGTTAATACCTGCCTCGTACAGAATTATACAATAATATATCTGAACAGTTTGGTTAGAAATGTCTAAGGAGAAATGCCTGCAGGTGTAGAATGTTATAAAGGCAAAAAATTGTCACAGTTCCTGGCAAGTATTATTAAACACGCATTGAGCTGTGCACACAACTGTTGGAGCTCTGGCTGGATAAAGGTGAAGATCAAGTTGTCTGGTGCCCATGCATGTCCTCATAATTAGAAATGTACGAACAGGATGAGGCCATTCAGCCCACTGAGCCTGCTCCACGAATTAATGCAATCGTGGCTCACAGAACATTTCTATGTCTTTTACACACACTATCTCTACAAACCTTTCTGTTATTGATAATCAAAACTTTATCAATCTATATTTTAAATACCTTCAAAGACTGAGCTTCCACAGTCCTTTGGAATCAAGAATTCCAAAGATTCACCATCCTAAGTAAAAAAAAAAAATTAATATTCATGAAAAAACTACATGTCAACAGTCAGAGACAGAGGGCCTCAAGTAATCTACAAAGGGTTAGGGATAAGTTATGTCCTCCTTGTATTTTTTGCCATCAGTATCTATTCCCCAACTATGCTATCTCTGATTCATACTACACTCTCTATTCTTCCCCACTTGAATGGTCTGTAGATGGTGCTTTGGTCAGATTGCTCATCCTTCTGCAGTCCATGCCCTTGTTTATACCAGGAGCAAGAACCTTCTACCTACTAGGCAAATATTTATAAAATGAAATTCTTAACTGTATTCTTCCATATCGCAGTGGAGGAAGTGTTGGAAATATTAAAATGTATGAAGGTGGATGAATCTCCTGGTCACGATCAGATACATCCAAGAAGCCTGCAAGAGGCTAGAGAAGAAATTGAGAGGACCCTGGCTGATATATTTGCATCATCGTCAGCCATGACTGAGGCCCCCCCAGACTGGAGGGTATCAAATGTTGTGCCCTTATTCAAGAAGGGCTGCAAAGAAAAACCTGGGAATTACCAGGCTATTATTAAACTATCGGGCTCAAGTGAATCCCTAGATGACTACAGAAAATATAGGAGCACACTCAAGAGGGAAATCAGGAGAGCAAACAGAAGGTTTGAGATTGATCTGGCAGATAAGGTTAAAGTTAATCCCAAGAGTTTTTAAAGCTAAATTAACAGTGAAAGCGTGACGAGTGAGAGAATAGGTCCTCTTAAAGATCAGCATGGCCATCTATGTGTGGAGTCACAGGAGAAGGTAAGATTTTTAATGAATGTTTCTCCTTAGTGTTTACTAAGGAGAGAATCATGGATACTAAGGAAATAAGGGAAACAAGTGGGGATGTTGTGGATCGCATACACATTACCAGAGAGGAGGTGTTTGCAGACTTAGGTCACATTAAGATGGACCTGGGCCTGATCAAGTCCATCCTTGGAAATTATGGTAGGCTGGGGAAGAAATTGCAGTGGCTCCTGCAGAGATTTTTGCTTCATCTTTAGCCACTGGTGAAGTTCCAGAAGACTGGAGGGCGACTAATCTTCTTCCATTGTTTAAGAAAGGTGGCAAAGGCAAGCCAAGGAACTACAGGTCAGTGAGCCTGACATCAGTGCTAGGCAAGTTATTGGAGAGGATATGGATGGACAAGATCAACTAACATTTGGATAGTCAAGTTCTGATTAAGGATAGTCAGCATGAATTTGTGTGCAGGAAGTCATGTCTGGCAAATCTTTGAGTTTTTTGAAGAGGTAACCAAGAGGATGGATGAGGGTAGGGCAGTGGATGTTATCTATAGGGACTTTATTAAGGCCTTTGACAAGGTCCCGCATAGTAGGCTAGTCATAAAGTTAGATTGCATGGGATCCAGGGAAAGGTAACTAATTGGATTCAAAATTGGCTCGATGGTAGGAAGCAGAGGGTGATGTTTGAAGGTTGTCTCTTGGGCTGGAGACCTGTGACTAGTGGCATGCAACAGGGGTCAATGCTGGACCTTTGTTATTTGTTATTCACATAAATGGTCTGGCTGTGAATGTACAAGGCATGATTAAAAGCTTGCAGATGATACAAAATTAGGGAGGTATCATTGGTAGTGAAGAAGGTTATCAAAAATTACAGAGGGATCATGCTCAGATGTGGAAGTGGGCTGAGGATTGGCAAATGCAATTCAATACAGATAAGCATGAGGTATTGCATTTTGGAAAGTCAAACCAAGATAGGATTTATACAGCAAATGGTAAGGTCCTGAAGAGTGTTGTAGAACAGAGGGACCTAGGAGTACAAGTACATAGTTCATTGAAAGCGGTGTCACAACTAGACAGGATGGTGAAGAAGGCACTTAGCACGCTGGCCTTCATCTTGAGGCATTAAGCATAGGAGTTTGGATGTTATGTTACGGTTGTATAAATCGTTGGGGAGGCCGCACTTGGAATATTGTGTACAGTTTTGGTCACCCTGTTATAGGAAAGACATAATTAAACTGGAAAATGTGCAAAGAAGACTAACAAAAATGTTAATTATAGGAAGAGGTTGGCCAGGATAGGACTTTATTCCTTGGAACATTGGAGAATGAGGGGTAATTGAGATGTATAAAATCATGAGGGGCATAGATAGGGCGAATGCAAATAATCTTTTTCCCCAGGGATGGGGAATTGAAAACTAGAGGGCATAGTTTTAAGGTGAGAGGGGAAAGATTTAAGAAGGAGCTGAGGGGAAACTTCTTCATGCAGAGAGTGTATATGGAATGGGCTGCCAGAGAAAGTGGTTGAGGCAGGTATAATAGCAACATTTAAAAAACAATTGGATAGGTACATGGATGGGGAGGGTTTAGAGGGATATGGACCAAATGCGGGCAATTGGAACTCGCTGAGTGAGCATCATGTTCAGCATTGATCAGTTTGGGCCGAAGGGCTTGTTTAAAAGCTGTATTACTCCATGACGCTATGACCATATAGACCAGTAAGCTTAATATCTGTGGTAAGTAAGTTACTTGAGAAGATTTTGAAGAAAAAGATTAACATGCTTTTACAAAGGCAATGTTTGATAGGGAATTGTCAGCATGGCTTCATGCATGGGAAATCATGACTCACAAATTTGTCAGAGTTCTTTGATGAAGTGACCAGGAAGGTTGATGAGGTCAGGGCGGTAGATATAGTCTATATGGATTTCAGTAAGGTTCCGTATGGTAAGCTGCTCTGAAAGGTTAGATCGCATGGAATCCAGAGAGAGTTGGCAAATTAGATACACAGTTGGCTTGATGGTAGGAAGCAGAGAATAATAGTGGAAGGATGCTTGTCAGACTGGAGGCCTGTGATTATTGGTGAGCCTCAGGGATCAGTGCGGAGCCTGTTGCTGTTTGTTTTCTATATCAATGGTTTGAATGAGAATGTACAAGGCATGATCAAGAAATTTGCAGGTGACACTAAAATAGGCGGTATCATGGGACAGTGAGGAAGGTTATCAGAAATTGCAGCAGGATCTTGATCAGCTGGGGAAATGGACCAAGAAATGGTAAATGGAATTTAACATTGATAATTCTGAGGTGTTGCATTTTGGAAAGTCAAATCAAGGTATGAGTTTCATGGTGATTGGTAGGGCCTTATGGAGTGCTGTGGAATAGAGGGAACTCAAAGTTCGGGTGCACAGTTCTCTGAAAGTGGAGTCACAAGTAGACAGGGCAGTGGAGAAGGCTTTTGGCATGCTGGTCTTCATCAGTCAGGGCACTGGATATAGAAGTTGGGAAGTTATGTTGCAGTTGTACAGGACATTGGTGAGGCTGCACTTGGAGTATTGTGTTCAGTTTTGGTCACCTTGCCATAGGAAGGATGTTATTAAATTGGAAAGAGTGCAGAAGAAATTTCCAAGGATGCTGCCAGGGCTCAAGGGACTGAGTTATAGGGAGAGGTTGGACAAGCTGGGACATTTTTCTTCAGAGCGTAGGAGACTGATGGGGGTTCTTATAGAAGTGTAAAAGTTCATGAGAGGCATGGATTGGTAGAATGCACTCAGACTTTTTCCTAGGATTAGGGAATCGAGGACTAGAAGGCATCAGTTTTAGGTAAGAGGGGAAAAAATATATGGGAACCCAAGGGGCAACTTTTTTACACAGAGGGTGGTACACATATGGAATGAGCTGCCAGCAGAAGTGTCTGAGATTCAACATTTAACAGGCACTTGGATGAATACATGGATAGGAAAGGTTTAGAAGGATATGGGCAAGTGCAGGGAAATGGGGTTAACGTGGATGGACATTTTGGTTGGCATGGACCCCTTTGGGTCGAAGAGCCTATCTCCATGCTGTAGGACTCTATGACTCTTATGAGCTGCAACACCTTCTGATTTAACCACTTGGCCAATCAATAAAGACACAGAAGAAGTACCCACCTAGATATTTACCTGTCACACCTTAGCTGTCACAAGTAGAACAAGTTGAAGGGACTCTCTGGCAGTGACTTTTAACTCCCACCATCACTGCCCCTCTCACATACATCTTTTCTCTTTATGAAGCTGCTGTTCCTGCTCTCTCTCATGCTATTTCAGAAGCACAGGGTCCTTCTCTCTCTCACTCATTTAGGTGCCAGTGACTGTCTGCAGCTCTTCCTCTCACCTCCTTCTGAGTTGGGATTTAATAGCTGTCTTCACATTTAACAGAAATTCTTCCAGTGGGTAGAAACACATTACAGAAAAATAAATCAGCACGGACGTAATGGACCAAATAGCCTATTTCTATCATTTATATTACTGAGTGCATCAGCTTTAAATGCAGATGCTGCAGTAAAGCTCAATGGCATATATCTGGTACTGAGATTGGCAAAGTAGACATTGAAAAGTGGAGTGTTGACCAGAAACTGAATTGGACTAGCAATATCAATACTGTGGCTACAAAATTAGGTCAAAGGTTAGGAATCCAGTCATGATTAACTCACCTTCTGACTCCCTGAACCCTGTCCACCATCTACAAAGCATGAGTCAGGCGTGTGATGGAATACTCCCTACTTGCCTGGATGCGTGCAACTCCAACAACACTCAAGAAGTTTGATGCTATCCAGGAAAAAGTAGTCTGTTTGATTGGCACCTGACCACCACTGCTTTCACCTCCAATACATGATGGTAGCAAATGTTAACGGAACCACGATCTCTACTATCAACACATTTCTTACCTCGTGGACCCAACTATTCTATTACACAAATCTAAAAGCAGAAAATGTTGGAAGTACTCAGCAGGTCAGGCAGCAACTTTGGTGAGTGCAACAGAGTTTGTGTGTTAGGCAAATGATACTAATAAATGATATCATTGCTCTCACTTTTTCTGATTAATGGATTATTTACTTCTGCTGGGAGTAAGGAATTTTAAATACACGAATAAAAATGATTTACTCTTCAAACATGGGATAATTTTCAACAATTTGCCAAATAAAGAAAAAATACAGACAGAAATAGTTCTTTATTTTATTAGCAGTACCAACCTGCACTTGCAAAGCAAATTTCCATTGCCATTTCACACTTCATTCCTGCCTGCAGACAATCGACACTGTGCATGACAGAGGGTAGCACTGACTTCTCAAGCTATATAATCATTTCAAGGTACTAATTCTGATAGTTTAAGCCTTGCTTCTATGAAGATGAGATGATAACAAATAGTTTTGTATTGGAACTGAAACAGTCTAAGAATATTTGAGGCATTAATTGAGGCATCGATTTTGAGGCTCTGGAACAGTCTTCCCCAGAGAGTACTGGGAGACAAGGTCATTGAATATTTTTATGCAAGATATACGTTGATTTTGACGAACAAGGGAATCAAAGGGAATCAGAGAGGGCCAGAAAAATGGTATTTAGGCCATATTTGAGATCAGCCTGATCTTATCGTAGGATGGAATAAGCTTTAGGGGCCTGATCTTGTTCCTTATTTGTATGTTCAATGTTCATATGTTTAGACTGAAGTATTCATTTGCCTTTATGTCCCTCAATGTCAGGAAGCCCAATCAAACTTAATTCATTCTCAGATACAGGTGGTTTAATGCTGTAAACTTTTGCTTCTGAAGGATACTTCCCAAATCTTTCCACATGAGGGTAATTTTAAACCAACAAGACCCAAGTTAGAAACAATGATTTTAATTGTACTGCCCACTTTTTACAGTGTTTGACCTTACACTCTGTTGACTTTAATCAAACAGGATATAAAACGGATCTGATTTTGCTAGTTTTCTGCTGTACTGGTTTGGTTAAAGTTAGCTTGTACAATTTTCATCAACTTTCAGAATTCCCTGCAACCTGTCAATGCTAGTTTCATATCCAGGCCTGCGTTCTACAATAAACCAAGAGAAAGGATACATAAGATTAAATGTTCAACTAAATGTGAAAATTAAACCTATTTTATCAGATCTGAAAGTTTATATGTCATAATCAGGATAATTACAGAGTATGAAACCCAGCTGAAAACCCTGACAACAGACCTTGGGAGTGCAAATAGATGAGTTTAGTCCACTGTAATTAACCTAAGTGGATAATTATTATTTGTACAAATAAACAAAAGTTAATAGTTGTTTTAAAGTGAGAAAAATGTGATTTTCAGTGCTTAATGGATCCAGTAAAGCATTAACTACAAGGGCAAGAAGGGTTAGTCCTTAGCCTTGCTAAATGTCCTCAATTATCAGTAAGTCTATCCTGAAGCTGTGTCAACATAAACAATAGTCTGCTTTTCTGAATGAGACACACGAAGAATACAGATTATTATACTTCCTCTATTCTGCCCTTCAGATATTAGTTAACTGTTTCAACCCACACCTAGAAATTGGTACAAATCACCCATTGCAGCCGAGGCTGATCATCTAATGCCACAAAAAGGGCATACACCAATTCTAATAAAGCACAGAGGTCTGACAATCAAACAGTACACCTCATTATTAGTCCCTACAACATCTACATTGGCAACTCATGCATGTTCATCAGAACCAGGCATTTCTCCATGAAGAAATATTGGAACACCCTAATTGTAAAATTAGATCTATACGTAGCGACAAATGATGTCCTCACTTCACTGTCGAACCCTTACACTGAAGGTCAAGCAAGCAAAGAGAAAGCGAAAAAAGTCATGTGACTTCTGGGTAAAATTCCACATTTTGGGAGTGAAGCTATGTCATTCTGCTGAAATAAAAATGAGCAAATTTGATATTTACTGCATGAGCATTTGCAGATTGAATCCAGACAGAGAGTGCAGCTCTCTACAAGACACTTTAATGTATTATAGATGTCTTCCACCTATACCAGCTTGCTTTTTATAATGATAACTATGTTTCACATAGGAACAAGAGGAGGCCATTCAGCTTACTGAGTCCTCTCTGCCATTCGGTTCAATCATAGCTGATCATTTAACTGAATATAAAAAAGCAGTTCTATAATTTCTTCATTTTTAAAACTTCAGAAAGCACTTACAAGAAAAACATGCTACTACTTCATTAGCAATGTTAAATTTCCCCAGTCCATGCAATTCTGTCATAGCTTGTGGCTCAAAGTGCAAATATTACATGAAAACATTTTCCCATGTGAATAGGTGTGGTATTTGGAGCCTTTAAGACACGAACTACAGGGACTTTAAGGAGGACCAGATGTTGGATCTCACTGTTTTGAGATTAAAACCTGTTCTGTACACAGGTCCACAGGTCCACAGGACACTACCACACTGGCATGCTTATTGCACTTAAGCATTCACCATTTCAAAGAACAAAGAACAATACAGCACAGGAACAAATCCTTCAGCTCGGCAAATCTGCACAAACACATTTTGCCCTTCCATATTAAAACTGACTTCACTTACAGGATCTGTATCCCTTTGTTCCATTCTTATTCATGTATTCATTCAGGTGCTTCTTGAATGTTGCCACCTACTCTGGCAGTGCATCCCAGGCACTCACCACCCTTTGTGTGAAAAACTAGCTTCTCACATGTCTTTTGAACATCCCCCCTCACACCTTGAACTTGTGTCCTATGGTAATTGACTCCTCCACCATAGAAAAAAGCCTTAAACTTTTCACTCTATCCATGCCATTCACAATCTTATAAACTTCTAACAGGTCACTCTTCAACCTCCTGCATTCCAGTAAGAACAAACCCAGTCGATTCAACCTTTCTTCATAGCTAAAATCCCCCATACCAGGCAACATCCTGGTAAACATTTTCTGTGCCTTCTCCAAAGCATCCACATTCTTCTGGTATTGTGGTGACCAGAATTGTACACAATATTCGAAGTGTGGCCGAACTAAAGTTTTGTACAGCTGCAGCATAACTGTATCAGCGCCGCCTCGTGCTCCCATGAGGAGCTCGAACAGTTCATCCACTTCACCAACACCTTCCACCCCAACCTTAAGTTCACCTGGACCATCTCCAATACCTCTCTCTCCTTCCTGGACCTCTCTGTCTCCATCTTCGGCAACCACCTAGAAACCGATATTCATTTCAAGCCCACCGACTCCCACAGCTACCTAGGATACACCTCCTCCCACCCACCTTCCTGCAAAAATGCCATCCCCTATTCCCAATTCCTTCGCTTCCGCCGCATCTGCTCCCAGGATGAGCCATTCCACTCCCGTACATCTCAGATGTCCTCGCTTTTCGAGGACCGCAACTTCCCCCTCTCAGTCATCGAGAACGCCCTCGACCGTGTCTCCCGCAACTCTTCCTTCAAACCCCCTCCCCGCAATAAAAACCAAAACAGAATCCCCCTCGTCCTCACGTACCACCCCACCAACCCCCAGATCCAATGCATCATCCTCCGACACTTCCGCCATCTGCGATCCGACCCCACCACCAAAGACATTTTTCCCTCCCCACCCTTATCTGCCTTCCGGAGGGACCACTCTCTCCGTGACTCCCTTGTCGGCTCCACACTCCCCTCCAGCCCCACCACACCCGGCACTTTTCCCTGCAACCGCAGGAAGTGCTACACCTGCCCCTACACCTCCCCCCTCACCCCCATCCCAGGCCCCAAGAAGATCTTCCACATCAAGCAGACGTTCACCTGCACATCTGCTAATGTGGTATACTGCATCCACTGTTCCCGTTGTGGCCTCCTCGACATCGGGGAAAACAATGGAGGCTTGGGGATCACATTGCAGAACACCTACGCTCGGTTCGCACTAAACAACTGCACCTCACAGTCGCGAACCATTTCAACTCCCCCTCCCATTCCACAGATGACATGTCCATCCTGGGCCTCCTGCAGTGCCACAACAATGCCACCCGAAGATTGCAGGAACAGCAACTCATATTCCGCTTGGGAACCCTGCAGCCCAATGGTATCAATGTGGGCTTCACAAGCTTCAAAATCTCCCCTCCCACTACCTCATCCCGAAACCAGCCCAGCTCGTCCCCGCCTCCCTAACCTGTTCTTCCTCTCACCTATCCCTCCTCCCACCTCAAGCCCCACCCCCATCTCCTACCTACTAACCTCATCCCTCCACGTTGATCTGTCCATCCTCCCTGTACTGACCTATCTCCTCCCTACCTCCCCACCTACACTCACCTTTACTGGCTCCATCCCCGCCTCTTTGACCGGTCTGTTTCCTCTCCACCTACCTTCTCCTCTATCCAGATTCTATCCGCCTCCCCCTCTCTCCCAATTTATTTCAGAACCCCCTTCCCCTCCCTCATTTCTGAAGAAGGGTCTAGGCCCGAAACATCAAGCTCTCCTGCTCCTATGATGCTGCTTGGCCTGCTGTGTTCATCCAGCTCTACACCTTGTTATCTCAGATTCTCCAGCATCTGCAGTTCCTACTATCTCTGCAGCATAACTTGCCTATCTTTATACTCAATGCCCTTTCCAATGATTGTAAGCATGCCATAAGCCTTTTTTTAACCTACCTTATCTACCTGCATTGCCACCTTCAGTGATCTGTGGACCTTCGCATCCAGATCCCTCTGCATATCAACTCTAAGGGTTTTGCCATTCACTGTATAATTTCCAACTGTACTTGACCTTCCAAAATGCATCACCTCACATTTGTCTGGATTAAACTCCACCTGCCATTTTTCTGCCCATGCCCCCAATCGATCCATAATCCTGCTTTATCCTTTAACAATCCTCCTCACTATCCGCAACTCCACCAATCTTTGTATCATCTGCAAACTTATTAATTGGGCCAGCTATATTTTCCTCCAATTCATTTAAATAGATCACAAACAGCAGAGGTCCCAGCACTGAGGAACACTACTAGTCACAATCCTCCATTCTGAAAAGCATCCCTCCACTGCTGCTATCTGTCTCCTATAACTAAGCCAGTTCTATATCCATTTTGCCAGGTCACCCCAATACTATGTGACTTCAACTTTTGTACCAGTCTTCCATGAGGGCCTTTTCATACCCTTTTAGACTCATACACATTTCTACCACCCACTCCCCAGCTATTATTTTTCTTTTTTAATATTGGCCTGGATTTTCTAATGGCTAGTCAGTCATTATTCCAGCAGAGATGGGTGTTGTTTATGGGGGCACTCTGAAATGCCCATCGTAGATGACCCTGAAGAACTTCCCAGGAAATTGAAGATTCTGCTGGGAAATTCCCAACACCTGAAACCTCCTGAAAGTTTCCATTTAAATCAGAGAATTCAGAGCAAGCCAACGAATTAAAGTAAATAGTTCCTCAGGAAAAGTTAAGACTACTAAATACATGGTCTAACTTCTGAGTAAATATGCAACTAACCCCATATTTTCATAGCCCCAACTTAACCTTTCCCAGATCACTTACACCCTGTAGTCCCTCATCCAAGAACTCTCTCCCACAGGACCAGGGATCCCCCTGCCCAGAGACCTGATACCCCTGCCACGTCCTATACCCGACACTCCTGATCCACACACAACATCCCCCAGATCCTGTCACTGCTGGATCCAACAACCAACCACACACCCCCACCCCCGCCATAACCAACCTCCATTCTGACAAAAACCACAGACACAACCCCAACATTCCACTGATGATCACCACGGGACCCAGACTCTCCACCTACCAATCCCCCATCCATCATCACCAGGCTTCAAACAGATCCTCTCTGGCCCACACTAGACCAGATTTCTCCCACTCACTCTGACCTAACCGCAACACTGCGTCACTTAACCACTCTTCTTGCTATCTTGCACACAGGCACCTACCCACCTGGCATCTAACTGTTTCTCCCTGGCATGCCACCCACCTTGCACTCTATCCCTACTCAGCTAGCACATTAATCAGTTGGCACTGTACTTACCTGTCACCCTAGCATCCTACTCACCTGGCACTCCACCTTCCCAACACCCTAACAAAACACCTACATTATGTCATCCTCCGAAACTTCCACCATCTGCAATCTGACCCCACTACCAAAGACATTTTTCCCTCCCCCCCCTTATCTGCTTTCCAGAGGGACCACTCTCTCCATGACTCCCTTGTCTGCTCCACACTCCCCACCAGTCCCACCACCCTCAGCACTTTTTCCTGCAACCACAGGAAGTGCTACACTTGCCCCTACACCTCCCCTCTCACCTCCATCCCAGGCCCTAAGAAGACCTTCCACATCAAACAGATGTTCACCTGCACATCTGTTAATGTGGTACACTGTATCTGCTGTGCCCATTGTGGCCTCCTCGACATCGGGGAAACTAAGCAGAGGCTTGGGGACTCTTTGTGGAACACCTAGGCTCGGTTTGCGACAAACAACTGCACCTCCCGGTCGCGAACCATTTCAACTCCCCCTCTCACTCCTTGGACGACATGTCCATCCTGGGTCTCCTGCAGTGCCACAATGATGCCACCTGAAGGTTGCAGGAACAGCATCTCATATTTCACTTGGGAACCCTGCAGCCCAGTGGTATCAATGTGGACTTCACAAGCTTCAAAATCTCCCCTCCCCCGACCGCATCCCAAAGCCAGCCCAGCTTGTCCCCGCCTCCCTAGCCTGTCCGTCCTTCCTCCCACCTATCCACTCCTCCCACCTCAAGCCCCACCCCTATCTCCTACCTACTAGCCTCATCACGCCTCCTTGACCAGTCCGTCCCCCATGGACCGACACATCCCCTCCCTAACTCCCCACTTACACTCACCTTTACTGGCTCCAACCCCACCTCTTTGACCTGTCTGTTTCCTCTCCACCTATCTTCTCCTTTATCCATCTCCTATCCGCCTCCCCCATCTCCCTATTTATTTCAGAATCCCCTTCCCTTCCCCCATTTCTGAAGAAGGGTCTAGACCCGAAACGTCAGCTTTCCTGCTCCTCTGATGCTGCTTGGCCTGCTGTGTTCATCCAGCTCTACACCTTGTTATCTCAGATTCTCCAGCATCGGCAGTTCCTACTATCTCTATCTACATTATGAACTTATCTTGGGCAGCAGCTGTCAAAGTAACTGATAGGACTATTCCATTTCAGTGTATAACAGCTGACTACTAGGAAAATGGGGCATGGTTTGCCTTCCTCGGACAATTCTGCACTACGAAAGAACTGTCAGAATGGAAGTATACCTCTGCATTTCTGAAGGTGACGAGGGAAATGTGGAACTTCTTTGTTCTATAAAATGAAGGGGCAATATGGCAATCTGCATGAGATTACATAATATAACACATTAATGGTAATAATTAGTACAATTATATAGTAAAACAATATAATTACATTCATCATTATACCAATGCCACCTTGCAGCCATGTCTGTCTTTATAATTTGAGCTGATCTTTAGGTTTCTCTATTTCTCTCAAATTGACACTTGAAAGACTGGTAGTGGAACATCCTTGCCTTTGAATCTCTTCCTGACAGTCTAAGGGCTGTAGGTCCCTTTAAACTGGAAGACCTTTTGGTTTTTCCTTATGTAGGTAGGCTTTCCTGCTGAAATGGGTAGTAGTCTCTTCATAGCATCTGAAGGACTTTTATCCAGTTAGATATTCTTCAGAGGCCATCCTCTCTGCTGAGAAAGCTGTGAATTTATTGTGTCCTGTATCCCCATAACAGATAATAACATGTTTGAATCACTGGACAGCAGTCATCCCTTCTCAGCTTTCATAAAGTCATATGCACCATAACTTCAACATAATAAGCCCATTCTTTTCAGAGTCTTTCCAAAGAATTCCTGTCCTTGCAAATCAATTGAACATTGACTGAACTGTACTTTCTGAAGGAGAGCACATGCATAATGTTCTGGACAATGCCTTAAATTTTGATTTTGCTTGTTCTTAGAACTGCACCCAATCTTAATGTCTAGGGGTATGATTCTCACTTCAGAAGGGTACCATGGTGGCTCAGTGGTTAGCACTGCTGCCTCACTGCCCCAGGAACCCAGGTTCAATTCCAGTCTTGGGTGACGGTCTGTGTGGAGTTTGCACATTCTCTCTGTGTCTGTGTGGGTTTCCTCCAGGTGCTCTGGTTTCCTCCTACAGTCCAAAGATGTGCAGGTTAGGTGGACTGGATATGCTAAATTGCCCATAGTGTCCAGGGATGTGTAAGTTATGTGGATTAGCCATGAGAAATGCAGGGTTACAAGGACAGGGTAGAGGAGTGAGTCTGGGTGGGAAGCTCGTCAGAGAGTCAAAAGTGGACTTGTTGGGCCAAATGGCCTGTTTCCACACTGTAGGGATTCTATGGTTAAACAACATCCTTGAGAAGATAATAAATAACATTACTATGAAGATTAAGTTCCTCCACAAGGTGATTCAGGAGGAAAACCTCAAATATAATTACATTTTCAGAATCATTCAAAATAGGTGGAAGAGACAAATTGGCTAATAAGTTGAGCTGCAAAACTTAAACAACAAAAATGAGTGATGAAACTAGATAATGGTTGATATGGTAACCCCTCACTGTTAGTTCACTAAACTCTGCTCTGCTTCGTTACAAAAAACCTTCAATTATCTCTGAAAATGCAACTGAAACAACGACTGCATAATTAGCAGTAAGTGGAAGGCAGGTCAGAGATTCATGAGGAAAAACTCACATTAAATTGTAATTACTTGTTGAGTGATTTTTTTAAAAATTATATGAAACATGACAAATGAAACAGCCAAATGGTTATTAAAGAATTAATTATTTTCTCAAATAGAGATTAATTGGTCATTATTTAACTTCTCCTTTTCCAAATGTTGGAACTCTCAAATAAAATACATTTTAATGTTATTTTCTTCAAACCATTCCATTCACTACGCAGAAATCCTGCCAGCTCCCACCCTCCGCTACCACAAGAGCACCCAGCCCAACAGAGTGTTTTTCAGCACTTTCCCGCCCATCTGCTCACCCCCATCCACCCTCATCACCTATGCTGGCTCCCTTGGTGGGCTCTGAGTGCCAGATATTAAGGAGTCACCATCTCCCCAGGCCCCCAGAACCATGACGCCATAAACGAATCCAACAGAGTTTGCTGAGAGGCATTTAACAGGCATGCGAGGGTCGAGCAACTCCAATTAAATCCCTGATCCCCTGAATTCTGGTGGATAATTGGTATCAAGTCAGTCATTAATGAGTCTAACTGTGAACCTGACAGAGGGATTCCTAAGCCAGGCCCTTTGCACAGCCAGTTTAACTGGGGACAGTTTTCCAGAGGGGAATCAATGCACATACTCCTACCTGATATTCCTGGCACCTGCCATTATGCCTGCACAAGTAGGCCTCAATTAATTTCCACAATGAGCAACGCCTAAAAAATCAGCTAAAATAGATCTCAGTTTGATCCCACCAAATAGTCTGCCCAGTTGCTACCAAATTAACAATAATATAGAAACATGAGTAACTACTTAACTAGTGTTTTGCTCATACTGTTAACATCTTCATTGACAATTTCATGAATGCATCTTAGTTAATTTAATACTTCTACTGGATAGTTTTACAATATATCCAAAATTTACAGGTAAATTTCATAAGAAATGATATCTACTTCCAAAAGTACATCTGACAATCTGTGTTAGAATGAGATATTTCTGTTTGAATCATCCAGTTATTTTTGGTGAACTTGCAGAGGTTTTCCAGCATTTTCTGCTTTCATGACTCATAATCCTCCCCCAGACTTGTTCTTTGCTTAAATATCTGTTAGATATCATCAGTTAGATATTCCTGAATCTTTTTGTGTTAACTGTTGAATTATCTTGGATAATTGTTCGTAAAATCAAGTCAATCCACCTTCAGTTTCACAGCTATGTGCTATTGCTGGCATTGGTGTTTGTAAAGTAACCCAGTCATTTAAGGATTGACATTGAATCACCCATAAGAGCATGAAATGGCATTGATTCAAGCAAATTGTTGCACTGAATCAAATGTTCCAACTTTATCTCAAGGAATAATTCATGATAGAACCATAGAAATGATACAGCGCAGAAGGAGACCATCTTGTCCATGCCAACCCCAGAGACACCCAGATCCCTTTCTAATCCAATCTTCCTGCACACAGCTCATTGCCCTGCAGTTTACAGCAATTAAATTGCAGATCCAGGCATGTTTTGAAAGAGTTTAGGGTCTCTGCCTTCACCACCATCTCAGACAGCAAATTCCAGACACCCACCACCCTCTGCAGAAAAATGTTTTTCCTCACATCCCCCCTGACCCTTCTGCCATATAACATGAATCTATGATCCCTTGTTTTTGAACTTTGCCAATAGAAACATGTTCTTCTTATCCATGTCATAGTAAAAAGAATCCCCTTGGAAAGGATAATCATAAAATAACAGAATTTCACATTAAGAGTGAGAGACTTGGTTTGAAACTGATGTCTCAAACTTAAATATATGTAATTATAATGGTATGAATCCAGTGAACATAGATTTAAAAATAAGGTAATAAATAAGAAGTGATAAGGATTTAATGAGATGGTTCATAACTCTTAATTAAGTGAGATATGTTCTGTTGAGTAAGAAAGGCTCTACGAAGGATGAACTATCTACAGCTAACTGTGGAACTTAAGGATAGCTAGGCCAAATTGTAAAAAAAGGTGTACACTATTGTCAAGAATACTGGCAGGTTGGAAGACTGGGAAAATTCTAGAAACCAACCAAAGATGCATGTTTGACATCATCTCATTATTACCCTTCTGGGGCTAAAAATAATAAACCTGTTCTTTATTTCACTCAAGAAAATCTTGCAAATGACTCCTTTCCTTTACAATAGACAATGGGTAACTAGATTCTTATCAGCAAGATGTAGCCCATGGCAAAAACAATGCGAAAATTTTTGTTGTGATCAACTGACAAGGTTGCATAGAAATGAGCCAGTTCACAAGATCCTAACAAGATCTGTATTAATTACACAAATAAAGGGACAGCTTGTATTGTAGCTTGTATTGGTTGAGTAGAATGGGGGAAAATGTTTGATTATCTATATGTGAGGCTTCCTTGGTTAGACAAATAGGAAAACAGGATATTATTTTGTTGGAGAGAGACTACAAAATCCTTTGACACAGAAGATTTGGTCATCATTGTACAAGAAACAAAATCTTAGGTTGTAGATACAGCAGGTAATTAGAAATACAAATGAAATGTTGGCCTTTTTTTGGTGGAGATGAATGAAACACAAAATTATGGAAGCCTTGCTAAAGCTGTACAGGGTGTTAGTGAGACCACAACTAGAGAACTGCGCACAGTTTTAGTCCCCTTACTGCATTGGAATTTCAGACAAAGTTCAATAGATTGTACAATGGGATGGTGGGACTGTCTTCTGAGGATATTCTGAGCATGCTGGATCCACAATTACGAATGATCAGAAGAATGTGAAGTGATATCATTGAAACATATAAGATTCTAAAGGGTTTAACAGGGTAATGCCGAGAGAATGGCTCCCCTCGTGGAGGAATATAGCACAGTTTCAGAATAAGGTGTTACTATACTGTTGAACCCACTAACGATTAAAGATAGATTTGATTTCCCAGTGACCACTTTAAAGAGTTACCTAAAAAGAATTCAAGTCTAAAATTTGGGGCAATTCTCTGCAAATTGTACCCAAGATACTGGGATCTTGGTTTGGCACGGGGGCACATTTTCCAGGAGTCATGCCAGGGGACCCCAGGATGAGTGCAAAAGCTGTTAAGTGCGGAGGCAGAGAAAGCCAGATTAAAAGTCAAACTTCAATCAAAATAATAAAACAAAAGGCAGCCCTTACCCCTTACACTCTCCCTACCACATCCATCCAACTACTGCCAGCTCATGACCCCACCCAAAGATCCATGTCCCCTCAAAACTGCATGTTAATATAAGTACCCTGTACTCACCCCATCTACCCTGTACATATGCCCTGCCAATCTTATACTGCTCTGCCCACTCCCAATGTCTCCTCATACACTCCCCAACAAATGTTTAAGGTATTTGCAAAGATCTGTAGCTTGGGTTGTGGGTGAGGTTGTTGACTTGCTCAGTGTGAGTTGCTTTTCTGTATGCTGAGGTTTGGAACTCCCCGTTGATCATGCATTCAACCCTGATGCCCAGAAATGGAATCTGATTGTTGTTTTCTTCTTCTCTCGTGAATTTGATCCTGACAAATACGTTGTTGATGAGGTGGTGGGTCTCTACTAGTTTGGTGCAATTAATGATTACAAATGTGTCGTCTACGTACTGAGTCCACAATTTAGGTTGAGTGAGAAGGAGGATGGTGTGTTCTAGTCTTTGCTTGACTGCATCTGCAATGAGTCCTGCGATGGGTAACCTCATGAGTATGGCACTATGCCACATTCAACCTGAACTGTGGATCGGTACATAGACGACACATTTGTCATCATTAAACACACCAAACTAGTAGAGACCCACCACCTCATCAACAACGTATTTTCCAGGATCAAATTCACGAGAGAAGAAGAAAACAACAATCAGCTTCCATTTCTGGACATCAGGGTTGAACGCATGATCAATGGGTAATTCCAAACCTCAGTATACAGAAAAGCAACTCACACTGACCAAATCCTCAGCTTCCACAGCAACCACCCCAATGTCCACAAACAAAGCTGTTTTAGGACACTATTTAAATGGGCCACCACAAACTGCAACATGCCAGAACGAGGAACAGCACCTATACAAAATCTTCGCTATGAATGAGTATTCCCTCAACTTCATCCACAGGTGCCTACTAAATAGACAACACCAAGAGGACACAGATGCCCTAACACAATGGCCACACTGCCTTACATCAAGAACACATCAGAACTGACAAAGAGACTCCTACAACCGCTAGGAATCATGGTAGCACACAAGCCCACTGCCACACTATGACAAGCACTCACAAGGATTAAAGACTCCATATCCACAACATGCAGAACCAACGTAGTTTACAAAATACCATGCAAGGACTGCCATAAGCATTACATTGGACAGACAGGAAGGAAATTAGCCATGAGAATACACGAACATTGGCTAGCAGCAAAATGACAGGACAAACTTTCCTAATATCAGTACACTCGGACAACGAAGGCCATCAGTTTAACTGGACAACGTAACCATAGTAGCCCAAATCAAACATAGACATGCACGGGAATTCCTAGAGACATGGTTCTCCACCCGTAAAGCAATCAACAAACATATAGAATTGGACCCCATATACAAACCCATACAGATCAAAACTGGAAATGACACAACTCACCATAACAGACCAGAGTATAAATTCCAAGTGGAGTAGAATAACATTGTTTTATCGGAGGCTCCACTGATGATGTAACCTAGCATGGTGATGAAACGTCTAAACGAGAACAAGCCAGCCCGACGAAAAAGTCAACAACCTCACCCTTCCCAACAACCTATGCCCATATGTCCTCCATGGACCCTAAAAAGCTCCATGTCAACCTCCACCCAATTATGCCAATCTGTGCCTCCATAGCCCACCTATTTCTGTTACACCTCCATGCCAACTCATCCAGTGTTTACCATGGGCGGATGTTAGGACTCATGATGAAATAAGATAAAATAAAGTTCTTAAATGTCTATTGAAGAATTCACTATTCTAAAAAAACTAATTGGAAAAAAGTAATCCGTGTACTGCACTTAACGTCCTGATAATACAAGCTTTAGAAATGATAGACGTATTTCAAAAAATGTACCATTTTGTAACTCTCAAACAAACTATTAGATAGCTGGCACGTAACTGTGATGATGGAAGACAATGAAATTAGTCATGTGGCATGAAGCCAGTAATTATAACCTTCAAATATGTGTCAACAGACAATGATACATCAAGCACTGTGTTTTTTTTTAACATACCAGCTATTTTAATGATTAAAGGGCAGGGGTTTCAAAGGCCTTGACAATTTGATCATCGTTTTTGGCAGTTGTGATTGATATTTTGGATAGTTGATTTTGATAGGTGCTTTTGACATTTCTGTTGACAGTTCCAGTTAGTTTGACAATTCATAGGTTTATGTATTTTTATGCACATTCATGTCTACATTTAACAATTCCAAAGGGCATCTTACCACTCCCAAGATGTTGCCAGACTACCTGGAAAGATATCCCTCCTCTCCAAAAGAGACACTCTACAAGGTTCAGACCATATCCTATAATGTCCAAACTGCACACATTTTCTTTCACACATCTGTCTCACGAAAATCAGATACAAATGAAAGAACTCGCTGGTTTATATGTGCAGCTGAGTCCATGTCATGTCTGTATTAATATGAATTTCCTCATTCCACCCCACGCCCACCCTGTGAAAATGGTAGTGCCCATGCCCTACATCTGAATTTTGGTCTTATCCACCATTAACAAGCAAACTAAAATCAACGGTAATAAATGTTACTAAGGACGTAACCAATACAATAATCTTGAACCCGTCTACAGCACCATGGCTGGAGATTTCATCTGCTGGTCACACCAAAAGGAGTCTTCCATTGATCCAATATTTCCACAGGTTCCAACTCATGGACCCAAGAACATTCTCCCATATGTCCCATATGTTCTCTAACAGAGAAGCAGTTTTTTTTTTATTTCCACTGTCCACAGTAGCTGCTCCCTGTCTCTCTTTCTCTCTCTCTGGGACTCTGTCTCTATCCACATTCTTTGAGACAGTCTGCCCAAAGTTAGGACTCCTGGTTCTGCTTTTATGTTCAGATATGAAAATTGACAACTGGGTTTCAACAGAATTTGACCTGCACCTTTCATTCGCAAGGTAACCAGGTCACATCAGCTTATTGCAAGCAGGAGGTCACATGTTTTCTTTTTCCCTTGAACAAAAATAAAGTTTAAATCTTATCCATTTCATCATGGAATCTCTACAGTGTAGAAGCAGGCCATTCAGCCCACCAAGTCCACACCAACCCTATGAAGAGTATCCCACCCAGACCCATCCCCATCCCCTACCTTATCCCTGTAACCCTGCATTTCCCATGGCTAATCCACCTAGCTTGCATATTCCTGCACACCATGATCAATTTTTACATTGCACATCCACCTAATCTGCACGTCTTTGGGCTGCAGGAGGAAACCACAGCATGCAGAGGAAACCCACACAGACATGGGGAGAATGTACAAACTCCACACAGACTACCACCTGAGGCTGGAATTGAACCCAGGTTGCAGGGGCTGCGAGGCAGCAGTGTTAACCACTGAGCTACCATGCTGCTCAAAGCCATGCACTTTTAATAATGAAGGTGAAGGGCATTTCTCTTCTCTCACAAGGTGGTTAATCTTCGCAATCCTCTATACTGTTTCTTATGTTCACATTTTTATTGTTTTGTGCTAAGTTAAAATTTCTTACGATCAAGGATTTATGGCCCTTAATTTACCCCTTTACCTGGCACTGACAGAAAATTAGATCCTTTTGCAACCAACTTGTTGATATTTTCCTAATCAACCTGTTCAGAAATGCTATGAAACACATTTGGCACAGTGGGACTTGAATCAAGATCTCCTGGCTTAGAGGTAGGGACACTACCACTGCACCATGAGAGCACCTCACATCCAGTTTATAAAAAACCTCTAACTAATCTGTTCACAGAAGTATTACACACTTTTGAAGCAGGTGGGGCTCAAACCCTAGCCTCCTAGCTCAGAGATAAGGACAATACCACTGAACCATAAGAGCCCAAAAGGAACAAACTTACCTTTATGTAGTTTCTTTCACAGCCTCCACTTTCAAAAGCACTTCATAGTTAAGGAAGCATTCCATGTCAGTGCAAAAGACAAGGCTGAAGCATTATAATCACCTTCAGCAAGAAATACCAAGTGAATGACCCAGCTTGTCCCGCTCCTGAGGTCTCAACATCACAGAGGCCATTCTTCAGCCAATTTGTTCCACTCCATGTGGAGTGGAATGCTGAATGCACTGGACGTAGCAATCGCTGTGAGCCCTAACACCATTCACAGATGTGATTCTTATCTGCTCCAGAATTAACTACACCCACAGCCAAGTCATTCTATTACCATTACAACACTGGCATCTATCTGACAAGGTGGAAGCGGAATGGCATGTCCACCGAAGGTAATTACAAACTCAACTGAACCAATTACCAACACCATCGGTCTACTCTCAGTCATCAGCAAAGTGGCAGGTTTCATCGGCAGTGCACTTGCTCAATAGTAAGCTGCTCCTTTATGCCCAGTTTAGGTTCCAACAGGACTACTTGGCTCCTGACCTTATTACAGTCTATATTCAATCATGGACTGAAGAGTTGAATTTCAAAGATGAGCTGAGAATTATTGGCAAAGAAGCAGCATTTGTGGCATCAACAGTGTGGCATCAAAACATCAGAGTGAAATTGAAGATAATAGGAATTAGAAAACTTTGCACTGCTTGGCATCAAGCCTAGCTCAAAGGAAAATAGCTGTAATTTTTGGAGAACAATGATACACGGCATCACAGCAGTTTGTTATTATTCTTTTATTGATGCTGGCATCACCGGCAAGACCAGAATTTGTTGCCCCTCTCTAATTGTCCTTGAATAGAGTAACTTGTTAGGCTATTTCAGAGGGTAATTAAAAGTTAACACATTACTATGGGCCTGGAGTCATGTGTAGGTGATAGCAGGTGAGAATAAGGAATTTCCTTCTCAAAACTTCTTTGGTAAGCCAGATAGGCTGTTAGAACAACCAATGATATTTCCAGGGTTATCACCACTGATAGTAGTTTTAAATTCCATTAACAGCCATGGTGAGATTTGACGCCAGACCTCCACAGCATTAGCCTGGATTACTAGTCCTGGATGTACTAGTGATGTACTAGTGACATTACATCACCATCTCCCCTTAATACCTCCAGGCAATGTCTGAGCCCTAACCACATTCAGATGCTTCATCGATGACTTTAACCCCAACCATATCGTCAGACGTGGAGATGTTCCTTGATGGTTGGCAAGTGTTTCATTCCATTCACAACATTTTGCTAATAAAGTAGTCCATGCATCAAGACCTGGATAACTTAAATGCTCCAAAAGAAAGTTACAACCATCCCTGTTTGATATTCAATGGCAGCTTCATCACTGAATCCCCTACCATCAACATCCTGGCAGGGCTGGAGGGTGTCACCTTTGGCAAGAAACCAACCAAGTAAATATAATGGCTACAAGAACAAGATTGGAATTTTGTGGAGCATAATTCTGTCCTTGACTTCCCAAAGCTTTTTAACCATCAAGGCACAATTCAGAAATGTACACCTTAATTCACCAAAGCATTCAAGAAGTTAACACCATCCAGAAGAATAGTACCCGACTTGACTGGCACCTGGCCACAACCACAAACAGTCAGTCCCTCCATCAATAGCACGCATTGGCTGCACTGTGTCTAATCTACAAGATGCATTGCAGCATCTTGTCAAGGCTCCTTTGACAGTGCGATCCAACCTACAACCACCACTGCCTTGGAATACTAGGGCAGCAGGTATGTGGGGACACAACATATGCAAACTCCCCTCCAGAAAGGTGACATTGAGAATGTGTCATCACTCCTTCCTTATCACTGGGTCAACATCCTGGAATTCCCTATCTAATAGAACCTTTACATGAACTCATACCACATGCACTGCAATAGTTCAAGAAAGTGGTGCACTACCATATCCTCAAGGGCAATTAAGGATCAGTGTTGAATGCTGGCCTTGCCAGCAATATCCACATCCTATGACTGCATAAATGAATAAAAGTAAGTGGTCAGGAAAAATATTCTACAGCAATTTGTTTTACAAGTATTCATTTCTAGTGACATGAGGAACAAAGTAATAGCTTTACCAAAGTGACAAGATGTCATCAGCAGTTGTGCTGAAATTTATGGGAATAATTCACAATATAGTCCAATACAACAAATTATTTCAGGGGATACGTGATCAAATGTGCCGAGGTGCCTTGAGGGTCCAGAGCTAAGGTATTGCTGATATGCTGCCAACTTCTTTTTTGGTTTTTCATGTTTGATCGGTGTAGAGGTGCCTTCTCACAGCTGACGGTCCGTTTTCAGTTTTGCCGACTGCAAAAACCCTGCAGCCAAATTGTTATCGCAATAAACTTGATGACTACATTAAGAACATTAATTGACCAGAAACAATGTAGAGTTGAGCTTAGTAATCAAAGAACCTTTTTTCCCACTAATCAAATTATCATTATACTTCACAATGGGCACTGGTGCCATACATGCTCTTTTGTGAGCTGACTTCGATCTCCCCTCTTATTTAATTCTCTTCTTAACAAAATAGTTTAGCACTACAGGAAGGTAATATTTCTTTTACTACCCACCAATCACACTGGCTGCACAAGAGGTCAGTTTATTCTATGTGAATGTGCCTGGGCTGTTAGGTTGTTATTACAGTTGCATATTTACACTGCAACATCCTTATTTGTACTGATGAAGGCAGTATAACAACAGGAAAGCACAATTTCTGTTTTATATTTTATATACATTTGTTCTTCATGTATATGTATATGTTTTATCTACAGAGAGACATCATACATTGCTTGCTTTAAATTTGCTCTTGTCGAGACTCATCACAGACAGAATGAGCTAACTGACCTCCTTCTGTGCAGTTACCATATAATTCTACTATAATAAGTTTCAGAGCACTCTACACCCGAAAGAATGACCTGCAATTCTTCATCATAGAGTCAGAGGTTGGTTTAAACACAAAAGGAGACCATTTTGGTTGTTTTGTCCAGAGAAACTTTCGGCAAGAGCAATTTAATGATTCCAACTTCCTACCCCTATGCCCAATGATTATTTTTATCCTTCAAATACTTATTCAGCTTGAAAATCATGATTGAAACAGACTTCACCACTTTCAGACTTGAATTCCAGATCATAGTCACTCACTATGTAAAAATCTTTCTCCTCGTGCCGTGCTCAGTTTTTTCAGCAATCACTGTAAATCTATATTCTTTAGTCCTTGACCCTTCTACCAATGAAACTAGCTTCTCACTTCCTGGGGAGACAGTGGAATATTGGTGATAGTGGAACAGTGGTGATGACACTGGACTAGTAAATCAGAGGGCCAGGACATTACTATGGGGACACGGGTTCAAATAGTTGCAAGTGGAATTTAAGTTCAATCATTGCCTAATTTTATGTCTAAGTGCTGTACTGCTGAGCAATAATTTAAATTAAATTAATACATTTAAACTTGGAAATGTCACTAATGCTGACCATGAAAGAAGTCAGCCATCTTTATTCTGCCTGGTCAACATGTGCTTCCAGGTACATAGCAATATGGTTGACTTATAACTGCCCCTTAGTGACTGCATTCAAGGATACTTAGGGATGGGCAGCAAATGTTGACCTTGCAAGTGATACACAGGTGTCACTAAAAACTAAATATCTGCCTATTCCCTTGAAAATTTTCAATTTTCCTCTTGTCGAATCTCCTCTCAACCTTTCTTCTCTAAGGAGAGAGCCTCCTGTCTACCAATTTATCAGTACAACTGAAGTGCCTAAACCCCAGAACCATTCTTGTAAATCTTTTCCGCATCCTTTCTAAAGCCCTCCCATCATTCCTAAAGTGTGTAGAATTGCACATAATTGTCCACCTAAGGCCAAAGTAATATTTTATAATGAATCACTATAAGGTCCTTTTTTGTATTATAGGTCTTTATTTGCAAAGCCCATGCTTTCCTCTATTTTTTTAATGTCTTTCTCAAACTGAACAGTTAAAGTATGCTTGCGCAAATGCTGGCATGTTTACAAATGAAAAAATGGAATTAGGAACATCAGTGCCAATGAAGGATATGATGTGTTGCATTTTGGGAGAGAAAAATACTATTTATAGGTTCTTAGAAATGATAAATAAAGAATGGGGAGGTTAGCATTATTAATAATATGAGCCTACAAAAATATAAAGGAGAAACCTAAATATTTGTAGTTAGTAGATAAAGAAGGACAAACAAATCTACTGAACAGGGACGTACATGAGTTTGTTATACACATATCCTGAAATAGCAACTTCATAGTAGCAACCAGCAACACCAACATCCTGTGAACAAATTTTAAAAAGTACATTTTTTTAATTCGTTCTTAGGATGTTGGTGTTGCTGGTTAGACCAGCATTCACTGTCTTTTCCTAAATGTCTTTGGTGTAAATTAAGGAATGTGAAAATAAATGTGAGGTAATGGTAGAAGAAACTGCTTGCACATGGTTTGGCAGAGAAATGGCAACTTAACAGGAAAGGAAGCAGATATGTCAAATCTATTCAAAACAGTTCCATAAGCAAATGCTTTTACACTAAACTAAAGGCTGAAAATGTTGGAGAAACTTAACAGTATCTGTAGAGAGAGAGAAAGATTTAACGTTTCAAATCCAATATGTCTCCTCTTCATATTTCAAAAAAGAATCTAAATCAACTCAAAACATTAACTTTGCTTTCTCTCTGCAGACCTGTTAGGTTTCTCCAATACTTTCACTTTTTATTTTAGGTCTACAGGATCCATGATATTTTGCTAAAATATCTAATAAGATACCAGCATAATGCTTTACATAGTTATGAGTAATGAACTGGAAATAATTGACAATCTGGAAATAAGAGAGTACATTGCGAATGATGCTCACAATATTAAAGAAGTCTTTATTAGGCTTGAGGAGCAGAAAAGAGGGTCAAAGAGAAAAGTTTTGGATTTAAACCAGGCTACTGTTGAAGAATTGAATAAAAAGTTGAGTGGAATAGATTGGGAGAAAATAGTCATCATTAAATCAATGCTACAAAGATGAAACTTATTCGGTAATGTACTTAGTCAATTGCAAAACATATATAAAGCCTTAAAGGCAAAACAGGCACTTGAGGAATGATTCAAACATATTCAGGATTGAATATGAACAGAAAGAAAGTAATTTATGTCAGTACAAAGAATAGCAACAAGAATAGTACAAGTTTGTCAAAAAAGATTAAAATTAGTGAAAGTGGCACAAAGGGATCATGAAACTGCTTTCTGTTCATAACAGAGGTAACGGGGAGAGTATTATAACCACATTGGAAACATGGACCTACTAAAATATATTGTGTGCGACAATCACAGATGATGAGAGTAAGTCAGAAGTAGTGCATAAATCTGTTGCGTTGTTTTCACAGTGGAGAAAATAGGTACAAGTCATAATGAAGACAATAGGTTATTGAATATGAGATATTTCCAAGGTTTAACATGAACTGAGAAATTCTATAATGATACATGACAAACAAGTTTTCAGACTTAAATGATATTTTATATTTTGAGCTGTAATACTCAAACTATACAGCTTTATTGCTTTTTTTTTGTTGGCCCCTGGGGACATGTTAATTTTGAAGAGTTTAAGTTGTTACATAGAAATTAGCTTGCATAGCATTAAAATGAAACTTTAAAATCGTCAGCGCACAGCCCAATTTTTGTCCCATAGTCTTACAAAGGTCACTATGTCTATCAAATAGGACTAACAAATGTAAAATGCTTTATGTCTTTCAGCCATTTAGCTTACGTGCGATGAAGTTTATGCAGGAAAATGTGCAAAAATGTATCATCAGGAACTCAGTGAGCATTGGAAAAAATCAACATATCCACGGTACAGTCTGTGGTCAAATTAAGAATAGACTCAAGTGAGTAAAAGATCAAAGCAAAGGGTGTCTATCATCCATGTTATCCTCAGGTATATGTCCATCACATTTTAAAAGTTTCATTTGTTGGCTCCATATTTGTTTTAATAACTTAACTTATGAAATCTGCACAGACATTTCATCCAAGAGTAATTCTAGTAACTAAATTCAGTACATCACATTTTTATTTTACATTGTCGAGGCTAATGTCTCGGTTGAGCTGAACTATCTTCAACTACAACAGAAAGCTTCAAATTACATAGTCTTTCCAAATTATATAGTTCTGCCCTATCTCTGCTAGGGTAACAGACCTGGTAATGCCAGAAAACACCGAACTGGGAATTTCCAGGCTGCCTTCATAAGGTCAGATCCTCCAACTGCCTCAATCGTAGTCCTTCGATGGATGACTGCTGTCCCTAGAGGCAGTTAGGATCTACAAGTTTAGGGTCACCACGCCTATTAGCTTCTTCTTTAATACTCATTTTTGCCTGATTGCACCTCCTTTAGGCCGCTTGGGCCATCTATATTGATGTTCACATGAGCCACACATGAAATAACTTTGCAGAGACTGGGATCCCATCACCAAACCATCCTCCATTTACACACAGAGTCATGGACACAAACAGCACGGAAACAGATCCTTTGGTCTAAGTCATCCATGCAAACCAGACATCCCAATCTGACCTAGTGCCATTTGCCAGCATTTGGCCCATATCCCTTAAAACCCTTAGAGGGTTCATTAACCCATCCAGATGCCTTTTAACTGTTGCAACTGTACCTACCTCAACCACTTCCTCTGGCAGCTCATTCCATACACGCACGTATACACGCATCCAATGTGTAAAAGTTACCCCTCAGGACCTTTTTAAATCTTGCCCCTTTCACGTAAAATCTATGCCCTCTAATTTTTTGACTCTCCCACCCTAGAAAAAAAGACCTTGTCTATTCACCCTATCCATGTCCCTCATGATTTTATAAACCTCTTTAAGGTCACCCCTCAGCCTTTGATATGCCAAAGGAGAAAGCCCCAGCCTATTCCCCCTCCCCATCACTCAAACTCTCACTTCATGGCAACATCTTTGTAAATCTTTTCTGCAGTCTCTCAAGTTTAACAATATCCTTCCTATAGAAGGGGACCCAGAATTGTACACAGTATTCTAAAAGCGGCCTCACCAGTTGGCCTGTACAGTTGCTGAACAGTCCTTGACCATAGCACTATCTCACACAAAATCAGACACCAGACTGTCAGTATCTCTGATACTCACCCTTTTTATATATCAGCCAGGGCTCCCTGATTGGACCATATTGATAGCCCCAAACAGGAAACTCATATTCCACAAGGTCCAGCTGGCTGATCTTGTTACAATCACTATAATATACAGACAAGTTATTGTTACTGTAGAATACAAAAAAGAACATTAAAACAACCAGAGAGCAAGAAATTAATTCAAAATTACAAAATGCTATGGTTATAAGGAGAAGACACAGATAGAACCAAATGATTTAAATGACACCTTATTTCCAGGAGAATCAATTACTATGGAAAAGAGAGGTCTCAACATTTTCTTTATTGTCTTTATATGCAGCCATTTTGTGTTCAGATAAGAAAAATGTCACAAGCTCACCTGTTTAAGATATCCCTGAAGAGCAATTGCAGAAAGGTGGTAAAGAATTAAATCAAAGATCAAGACTATTTCTACAAATATTCAATGGGCTAATGGTAGGGTCAATCATTAAGTATGAAAAAAAACTCAGATAGATTACATTATGTTCCAGTTAATTATGCCAAGTTGTAGTGCTTTAGAAAATTGATCAGATTAATGTCTTCACCACATGCTGTCATTGGCAAGCACTTACTATGGTCCAGTAGTCTGTATGGTTGCAATAATGGTTTCATTTGGAATCTGCATGAAGTCATTGACAACAGCAATGATAACATCAAAAGAGCTTCTTCGGCGAATACATTAAGTAAGCTTTGATATTATAAAAAAGGGATGCATTACAATATGAATAGATAAGAAAATGAGTGGTAGTAGATTATGGGCTAAATATTTTGACAATCATGAATCACTACTCTCTTGCATTATGTCCTGCATAACTACTGATAGTTTACCACAGAAAAAGCAGCTTGTACCTGAAACAGTTTAACTGCTACATACTAATAACTCCTGTCTCAAAGACAAAATATGATCCTGTAGTTTCTAATAAATAATAGAAACTTTCAGTAGCCCTGCACCTGAATTATATGAAATATTCAACTCAAGGTGAGCTCCCTCCACATCTTTTAAAGGTCATTTGAAAATCATACCTTTATATTTTGGCATGATCCAAAGGTGCTTTGAAGTGCAAAAACGTCCCTGGGGTGAGAATGTACCACCCACAGTGATGCAGGAAATCCTCTAGGGCAGTGCACTCTACAATGGGGAATCATTGTACAGTGAAACTGTATTTAATCAAATTCATAAGCCAGCAATTTGGAGAATGGATGAAGGCTTATCAAATTTATTTATTTTCCTTTCCAGCAGTTCTCTGTTTTTGAGGCATGGTGATGAAGTGCAGAGATGCAGGTATAGCAAAATTACTTTTTAAGTTAACAAATGCCAGACCAAATATGGTACAAATTAAACTTCCCATTTCATGTCCTAAGATATAGTTCTATAGAAACAACCCAATGCCTATGATTTAGAAAGAGGTCAACATCTTCAGTTGTGTGGTGTCCCACTCTATTCCCTGCCTTGCAGTAGAGTTAGAATCCTGAGATTTTGCAGCCACATTGCAAGATGAAAAAGATGTGGTTGAAGGAGTTGGTTTTCTAAAAATCAATTTTATGAGTACAGTTGACATTCGTTTGAAAAATTGAAGAAATTTAAACAGGCACAGACACCACACTTGTATTGGCGCCATAATTTTGTGACAAGCAGCAAATAGAAATTTTGTTTCAAGTTGTACAAATTTTGCTGAAGTAGTTACATATTAATCAGAGATAAGTTAGTTCACTTCTAACTTAATTTTAAAATTTCATAAATCCAATTTACAACTTGATCGTAGATGCAGTGCAGATGGAAAGGACACCATTCATGAAATACAATACACGTCAGCTTTCCTGCTCCTCTGATGCTGCTTGGCCCGCTGTGTTCATCCAGCTTGACACAATATTAATACAGTATCCTTTTACTATCATGTGTACCCCAATTTTGGAGTACAGTGAAAAACCTTTACAATATCTGCCTTCGTATGGCGACATCTTAGGTACAAGTACCTGGGTACAATTCTTGGATACAGCAGAGGAATGAAAATAGTTGCTTAATTACAGAGTTGAAAATAAGTTAAAAGTGGGGAAATATTAAGGGGTTAACATGACAATGTTCTAAGGTAAGGATTGTCCCATCACACCGGTCTCCATCCAAGACTTGCTGCCCGAGTGCTGCTCCGGGGCTGCTTCCCATGTGGTGCTCCAGGACTTCTTCTCTGCCTTGCTCCGGGGTCACAGCCCACGTGCTGCTCCAGGGCCTACTGTTCATGATGTTCCAGGGTTCATGGGGCGTGCCTGAGGGCCCTAGAGCACAAGGCCACACTGGTTCCACTGTGGGACATGGTCCGTGCTCGTTCCGGCCCACCATGGGACTCAGCCCACTCGCTCCGCAACTCCAATCTCCAGGGGTTTGGGGTGGGAGAGCGAAAGGGAAAACCAAAAAGAGGAGAGCAAAAACAGAGGGAAGAATAAGGTAAAGGCACTGGCGACCGGAGCATCCTGCTTTGCTGCCATCTTGCAACAATCTCAATTGCCTGGCCCGTGCTCAATCTGCCATCATCACTCTGGCCCACGCTGGATCCACTGCCACTATGGTACACAGCCCATGCGTTCAGCTCCCACCTGGTCTCCGGTCACAACCTGAATCCTCTCCTCAGGCAGGGATAAAAGTTAAAAGTTGGGTGGGATAATGGGGGGTGGGAAAAAATAAATACTGCAAAGAGGAGAGACAAAAGGAAAAGGAGAAGGAAAGGGAACTGGCAAGCAGAGGAGCTCTGGCTGGAACTCTGTAGCAAGATGGCTGGAAATGGAACTATGGGTTGAATTTTCATATTTTGGCCTGTTCACTTATTGATTGTCTTATTGTAACCTTGGCAACAAGATTTTGGAAACCCTGAAGAAATCATCGACATGCTACTTATGCAATTTCTCCAAGGAATCCTCAGATCTTTTGCCAAAGTCACAGCAGATTAAAAGAACACAGTGCAAGACATGTTTTTCAAGAGAATCAAGGAATATAAGGAAAGTGGAGTTGAGGATTATCAGATCAACCATGATCTCACTGAATGGTAGAGCAGACTCAAATGGCCTACATCTGCTCTTACATCTTGTGGTTTTATTTAATCCTTTTCATCCAGCACTTTCTAGTGATAGTCTGGTACCATTTTCATGATTTATTTTCTTTGCATTACTGTGTCTTTGTATTCAGTACATCGTCCATAGTTTTAAAGCTGAACTACTCAATTGATTTCAAAAAAGGGTAGAAGGTGGCATACCGGCTATCCAGAACCCAAAGCTATTATAAAAACTGAAAGAACTGCGGATGCTGTAAATCAGAAAGGAAAACAGAAATTGCAGGAAAATGTCAGCAGGTCTGGCATCTGGTGTGGAGAGAAATCAAAGTTAACATTTCAAGTCCAGTCAGAAATGTTCTGAGGAAGAGTCGCTGGACTGAAGCGTTAACCCTATTTTCTCTCCGCAGATGCTGCCAGACCTGCTCAGCTTTTCCAGCAATATCTGTTTTGTTTGCCCCAGGCTATTGTACTGGAGATAAGGGCTTGAAACCCGTCATGGCATTGGTGATATTTAAAACCAATAAAAATTCTGGAATATAAAGCTAACCTAAAGATGACAACGTGACCACTTCAATTGTCGTAAAAACTCATCTGGTTCAAAAATATGTTTTAGGGAAGGAAATCTGTCATCCTTACCTGGTCCGGCCTACTTGTGACTCCAGTTTTACAGCAATGTGGTTGATTCTTAACTATCCTCAGGGCAATTAGGGATGGACATTAAACACTGGCCTAGTCAGCAACACCCATATCCCATGAATGAATTTTTAAAAATACAGTTGATGTTTGTGATTTTACAATAATTTATTTTAATTTGGAACAGGGTTGAGACAGCTTTTATAGTCACAGACCAATAATTTCTACACAGTATTCAATCTTTCATATGTAATGGGACAGAAATCCTTAAGTTGCAATAACTTGAAAGTCAAGTTAAAATCCACACTGATTTCTCTGTTGTTTCAGAGATAGTAGGAACTGCAGATGCTGGAGAATCTGAGATAACACGGTGTAGAGCTGGATGAACACAGCAGGCCAAGCAGC
>JAHRHZ010000025.1:26359125-26403561 GCA_024137785.1 Ginglymostoma cirratum | reverse complement strand
ATCGAAGAAGGGTCTAGGCCCGAAACGTCAGCCTTCCTGCTCCTCTGATGCTGCTTGGCCCGCTGTGTTCATCCAGCTCTACGCCTTGTTATCTCTGATTTCTCTGTTGATAGGACTGACAAGAATGACCAAGATTCCTGCCTCTGCCAGAATGTAATAATTCATGTAAGACAAGAGTAAGTGTAGTATCATCATGTAATTAAAATGCTGTTTTGTTCTCCAAACCTTTTAACTTTGCTGTTTCTCTTCCATTATAATAGAGAACAAGAATATGTGTATTGGGAAGCCGGGTGCCCATTCACCTAATCCCATTCGCTTCCATCCACAAGAACACCAATAGCAAAGAGCTCCCTCAGTAATGAATGGAAGAGTCAGTCAGGGTGGTATAGTCGAGATGTGAGAATAGGGCTTGAACTCACTACCTTCTGGCTCAAAATGCTACAGCTGAGCCAAGCATGACAACATTCTTATTGATTTTAGTAATCTCATCAAAAAGGGTAATGATGATTAAAAGAAAATTCACCTCACTTTGTTATAAATCTAAAGATCTGCCTATGCACAGTTATCCTCCAACTGGTGTGAGAATGTGCAACAAAATTGGATTATGCGGTCTTAAAAAGACACAGAGACACACACGTATCCTCCTTCTCATCACGAGCAGTGCTTTTCCAGCTAATTCCCCAGCTAGAGGCTTACTGTTTTATAATTATTCTTGGCATGCAATCACTTTTACCATCAAGTTAAATTGTACATTTAATGATTTTGTCGTACAGCATTTAGTTAGTTCCCTGAAGGTTCCTTTTCCGCTTTACTTTGGTAGACATGGCAGAATATCCATTCTGTCGCCTTGCAATATCTCCCAAGTGTTATAAGGAATGGAACCAAAAAGTTCCACAAGAGGTTTGCAGAATAACTACAGGACACAGTCCCTGCCCCAAGAACATGCGCAATTAAAATTAAAATCAATCTTTAGAAAGGAAAGCAAATAGTTCCAATAGAAGTAAAATACACTTGAACTTTTAACAATTCATTGTAACGTAAGAATATTATTTTTCCATTCAAATTTTTGCAAGCTGTACATAAATTATGTGCACAAAAGGGTCTATTTATAAATTTCCCTGCAATATGTATGCTTTTAACTTTGCCACATGGCATTATGTAGTGTGAATAAGTTCATCACATGATGGATGATCCATGAGTTTAAATACTCCCAGTCCCTGATAATTTATCTAATTGCCTTCTCTCTTATGTTTTACCAGATGTTTTAGGAGTGCTTAGATCAGACCTTAGCACACAACTTTGTTGTTTAGACTAAAACAAATCTTACAAATACTGACATAACTGTAAAGAAATGACAGAAAACTGAGAGAGAACAGACTTTCAAATTTAACTTCCTGCTTGCAACCATGTCATAGATGAAAATTCTCTCTGTAAGATGCTTGTGCAGTAAAATATAATCAGTGAATGCCCTCAGGGAGTCACACCTCTTTGAAAGCTGGCCTTTTAAGATTCTCACAAGGAACAAGTAATTTTCAATAAAAAAGTTTCAAGTCTCCTTACATGGAGTAAATATATATTCATGTTTTTCTGGCGAGCACTTTGAAAATCACATCACTAGCTATTGATTCCCATACAGAGATGGATACAAATAGAAACATATGTAGATATAGACAGAAGAACATTTTAACATCTTTCCAGACTACATTGAGAACAACAATTTCAGATCACATCCAAAGCTTCTAATTTTTTGTTTAGCAAGCATTGGCAATAGTTTTGCTGTTGCAATCTGAAAAACGCTTTAGACCCATCTCTTATTTCTTTACTTGTTCCATTACCATCTTCTTTTGCTTTGCACCTTCATCTCTTTTATCAGTTAACCTTTCCTGTCTTCAATCCCATCACAGAATTTTGTATTTTCTTCTTTCATTCACTCCTTTCTTTTCCTCTGCACTTGCTTATATCATTTAAATCTCTAACACACAAGCATGCGTTTCATAATTTTCCAATCATTGCTTTTGACCTCCAAAAGGTTTGCCCTTGAGCTGTTCCTTTTCTCATTTGTAGTACAAAACTAGAATGTTGCTGAAAGTTTTTGTCTTGCACTCATGAGGACAAACGGAAAACTACCAAATTTTAATCAGCCACAACAACTAATGACGCTGTTTATGGTTTTATGTACTTTAGCCGATGCAACTTATAGCACAGGCAATTGATTTCTTCCTGAGTCAGATACCTTGGAGTTTATTTACAACGGTACCTATTTATAGGGTTACAATACTGGAGACGAACACACATAGTCTGTGTTCATTGCTGCTTAACATATCTGTATATTACGTAGCTGATTGACTAAAGACACCACACTGACTTCATTGTACAGGTATATTTTATACTAGAACATTCTATGTCATAATGTCATGCCTTAAAGGTACAGGCCTGTCTGATTTGGAATTTATGCTGTCATACAACCTCCCTGCTCCCTTATTTTCCCTTTAAGGGTTTTTTCTTCCCAATAACATCTATAAAGATACATATGGATATATTGTCTCTTCACATTTGGATTATAGTTTCATGGACATACAACACAACCAGATCTAGTCCTTATAACGTTATCAGAAATTGGCAGGATAGCTTCAGTCTGTGATCTGTTGTTATGGATTATTGAGTGTGGTTGTTGTCTGGAAAGACATTTTCAGTATCCAAGTCATTATCCTATGTGATGGATGGTTGATGATATGCAGTTCGGGTAGATCATCTATTTCTTTGAAGGACATCATTGTTCATTACAATGTCGTAACACCTAGGCTAGATACAATAACATAGTATCTTTCCATGTGTTTATTTGAAAGTTTTGAACTCATGCGTTTTGCGCTCATTCAATGTGGCATAACTGTCTGCAAGGTCATGCTTTTGTACCATTTACATCCTACTTTCCAGCAATGTGTTTTATATATGTGGTCGGGTGATGAGAGTGTGGGAGGAAAGAAATGTGTGACTCTGTCCTCCGGACAAGGGAGCTGCCAGTGAGGGAGAAGGTTTTCCTCAAGGAGTGATAAGTAGATTTAACATAGCTATCTGAAAATCCTGGCAAGTCTCTTTACTTTTAATGATCATGGACTTTATCTTAGCAACAGTGCATTCTTTGAGACCATTAATCTGAAGGTACTGAGGAGAGGACATAACGTGGTGATCACTCTATCTCCTGCATTACTTGGAATGGCACACTAATGGTACTACAAACCATTATCAAAGACAATCTGTTGAGGTACATTGAACATACAATGACATTAACGGACCAACAATCATTGCACTGGATGTATCTTTCATTCCTCAAACAAAAGGGAATTTGAGGAAATGGTCAGTAGCCTGAACATAATCATGTCCTTGGACATGGAAAATATCAGTTGCAATCTTGCACTACAGCTCAGAAGGAACATCATGAGGAAAGAGAGGTTCTCTTGATTGTTGAGGTTGAATAAATTCACATTTTACACAATTTAAATCGTCAGGCAGTTCCAGGAGTTGTGAAGTTGAGTCATACTGGTTTTAAAACATTAATTCTGCTGCTCTCTCCATAGATGCTGCGAGTTCTGCTCAGTTTCTCCGACATTCTCTGTGTTTGTTTCAGATTTCCAGCATCTACAGTATTTACTTAGTTGATCAATGCCCTGATTGATGTCAGAGGTTCAGAACTCGGAACACAGAGCTGTGCAAAGAGTACATTTCCAGAGGCTGTGTAGATGACTACGGCTCTGAACTTTCATGAACCTGCCACTTTTTTGATGGTTATTTAGATATAAGGAAAATCTCACAGTTTGCAGATCACTGTTCCATAAAAGAGATCAGTGACCCTCTCTATTTAAAACAGATGTAACTTTATTTAATTCCATATTGTCAAAAACAAAGTATGGAGCAAACACAAGGAATTGCAGAGGGCCTGACTTCTCACAGTGTGAGTAATATTGCTTTGCCAACTCCGCGACGTACTGGAGCTTAAAGGGATTCCACCCGCTGCAAATGCAGCTGGTATCTGACAATTGGCAGCTTATCTTGTTAATGCCCAGGATCCTGGTACTAGTCATGCTACCTTCTGTTATGTTAATGATAATGATCTAATCATTAATCGCTTATAATAATTAATCGGGGTGACTTTATTTCAGACATGAAAACACATTATAAATCATGAAGCAACCACTACAGAAAGCTACCTGATTTTTACCTGTGCAGCTTCCAAGCCGACAGCAAACCTTCTCCCAGGCAGAGTCATAATATTGTAAACAGATTGCGTATGGAGTCTTTAAATGTGAAGTTCTTTGAGGCAAGATACACACCTCCTTGTTTCCAAAAATGTTTGGCTAATCACAATGACAATTGAGTCTATGAGTCTCTGTAATGTATAGGTAATTTGCTGATCTGTCCAGATATAACCAAGTTTCGTTCCAGATTAGCCATTGAATGATCTTAGTCCTCAAAACATTTCAAGTGGTTTGAATTGATATTTACTACTTTGTTCCTTAAGGGCTTTCAGCTCATGTTGAAGCTTGTGGTTTCACATCCTGCATTCTTCTACTTTCATCCAAGTTGTAGCCTCTGCTGGTCCAAAATATGTTTCCTCCTCCACAACTGCTCTCATTACTTTCGAGTCATTCCCTTTTGTTTTTTTTTGAGGTCTGGTTCTTTTCCACATTGTCTTCAGTAGATGCTTGAATTCATTTATGTCCTGCTCAATTTCTTTCATTAAAGCATCATTGTTGGCATTTATTGTCTCAGAAATGATTTGCATCTTCTTGTTATGTGTGCTGTGCATCCCCACCTTTTTTTTCGGATCAATCATTTTCTCTAGCATTGCTTTGAGCTCACACTAATGGTTCTGTAGCTGATGCTGTTGAGGGTGATCACAGGAACATAGGAAGCTATTCAGCCCCTCAAGCCTGTCCCACCGTTCAATGATACCATGGCAGATCTGTGGCCTAACTCCACATACTGCCTTTAGTCCATATCCCTTAATAACAATATCCCTTTGCAAAAGTTTATCTATTTCAGATTTAAAGTTACCAACTAATCCAGCATCCACTGCCATTTGTGGAAGACATTTTCAAGCATCTACCACTCTTTGTGTGTAGAAACGCTTCTTAACATCTTTCCTGAAGGGTCTGGCCCTAATTCTCTTAACTGCCCTCTGAGTAATTAGGAATAGGATATAAATGCTGGCCTAGCCAGTAATGTCCACTTCCCATGATGAATTAAAGAGAAGGTCCCTAGTTCTAGAATGCCCAACCAGAGGAAATAGTTTATTCTCATCTAGCTTTTCTTTTCCTCTTAATACCTTGAAGTCTTCGATCAGATCACCACTTAACCTTCTGAACTCTAGAGAAAACAAGGTTAATTTGTATAATTGTTCCTCAGAACACAGCACAAGAAGTCTGGGTATCATTCTTGTAAACCTACATGGTTCTCACGCCAAGGCCAATATATCTTTCCTAATGTGTGGTGTCCTAATTTGAGTAACTACCCATTATCCTTATTTTCTGTTGCCTGCCGCTCAACCAATTTCCCAGCCATGTCAATTCTGTGGGCTTCTATCTTAGTTAACAGTCTCTTATGTAGGATTTTGCCAAATGCCTCCTGAAGGTTCATATTAAAACATGCATAGACGTTTCCTATCCATCGCGTTAGTCGCCTCTTCATTTGATTTGTCAGGCATGATCTACTTGTCATGAATTTATGCTGGCTATCCTTGACCAATTGAAAATTTTCAGGGTGTTCAGTTACCTGATCCTTGGTTATAGACTCCAACAATTTCCCCATCACAGATGTTAGGCTAACAAGTCTGTAATTCCTTGATTTTCCTCTTTAGCCTTCTTAAAAAGCAGACTGACAGGTGCGATTTTCCATATCAAGGTAATGATCAGTTTTACAAGTGCATTGCCCCAGATTTTCCTGTAAACCAGCAAAAATGTCATTGAAGTAGTGATGTTACGCTAGTAGTTCATCCTGCTTCCTTTCTTTAGCTTTCAGCATTTTATTCATCTTTGTGAGCTAAGCGAAATACTACATAATCTGAGATGCTATTCTCAAGGTTCTATTTATTCCGAGATAGGCGTTCAACATTCACCTCTTGAACTTCCACTTTTGTCCCAATCAGTCAAAAAGCTCTGATTCTAGCTCCACGTATTCAGAAGAAAGTGAATTGCCTTTCATCTTTAGTTCTGCAAGTGCTTTTTGCAGAGTCAACTGCAGTTTGGTATGTCACAGGTGCCTCAGGGTTTCCGTGGCTAGTACAAAGTCACAGCCTTCTGGAATACCTGCAATTGCTGGTCCAATTATGTCTATGATACAGAATATCTATGACATCTAGGTGAATTGATTGTACTAATACTCCAACACTATGGATACTCCAAATGGAATTGGTGAATCACTGTATGCTGAAAGTTTTCTCTTTGTATGTTTTATCATGGCTTCCTATATGTAGAATATTTTTAGAATATATGTTGAAACATCGGGCAGTAGCTTGCCACTTGCCCTGGGTCAATCACACTGATTAAGGGATTACTTGATTTAGAACAATGCAACACATCATAGGTTTTGAAGCAGACATAATTGCTAACTGTGTTCGCAGCCTCAAACTCTGTTGGCAGAGTCAGAACATTGTATATTCACAGCAGATGGAGTCCTTAAAGGTGACCTTTCTTAAAGCCAACATATATGTATAAAACACCTTCACCCTGAATTTCAGCTATCACCTTAAACCAAAATCTGATGCCTAGGTAAAAGGATTATTTGTTGATGCTGTGGCTTATGACCCCAATTCACAACCTTAGAACACATGCACAGCAAATGTACAGTGAGACCCACATTGTTACATGATGAAGCAGACCTTTGACATGTTGAAGCATCAATTCTGCTATCTGGAGCCAAGGTCAAAATTGCCAGTGGCCAAGTGCATACAACACAACCCGAGATCATGAAAAAAAGTACTTGCGCCATCACCCATCAGGTGAGAAATTGAGAAGCAGGAGCATGGGGAGGAGGTGGGAGAAGAAGAGGGATGAAATGGAAGAGAACGGGATGTTGAAACCAAGACTCTTTCTATCTGGACTTTGGATAAAGAATTTTGATCCTGTTGCCTACTTTTCCTGCAAGAGGGAGGGAACTGTGTCAGTGAGTGTCGTATAATATATTTGGGTGATATGACTGTCATGGTTGATTAGTCGTGTGTGTAAGCTCTGTGAAATATATGTGTGAGACTTGCAACTGTGCTAAATGTGTAAGCATGATATGAAGCATATGAATGCTGGGAACAGTTCCTGATTGATAGAGACTGTTTGTGGGAAATAGCTGTTCAATTTACCCCGCGATAACAGTGAACACAAATGGCCACACAGTTACTCCCAATGCTAGACCATTGAATAGTTTGCAACATAATGATATAATATGATGCAAGTAACATTTCTCACATAATTGATTTCTTTTTTCTCACCAAACACAGAAGTTATCAATGCTCGCTGATTTGATTCAGAGACATTTGGCATCTCATTTTGAAGGTTCCAGACAGGCTCTCTGATTTGACAGATAAGTAAATACTTCCAAACCAAACCCAAACTGAATTTAAATAATGGCTTGAATGAAATAAGAGCTGGCAAACTAAACTATTTCTGGCAAAGCCATGTGATATTTTGTATTTGAATTGAAATGACAATCATTTGACACCAATCTACAAAAAAACTGAAGAAGCATTACAACAAGGTAAATCAAAAAGTAAGCTGCAACATTCTTCTGTGAATGCAGTTAGTATTTAACTTCATATACATCATTGTAGAAGTTTAGAGTTTATACAAAGGGCACCCTTGAACCGAAATGCTTAATTTTGCTACATGCAGACTTTTCTAAACTATGTTGCATTCTTACGTATAAGTATGATACAAAAATTGAACTGAATATTTCTTGTTTTTTTAATTTAAACATTCTATGGTAAAATAAGTTAAGCAAAATGGAATTCAAATTCAGGATAATTTCTGGGTGTTTTCAATAAAGTATTCTGCAATGCAGGCAGCATTACTTTGGAAGACTAAGGGGAGTTACAGCCCAAAAACCCAATAAAACAAGAAACAATTAACATTTGATTTTAACTCTCTGTTTCTCTCATCACAGACCCTACCTGATCTGCTAAGTATTTTTGATTTATTTGAGCTCAAACTTCTAGTATCCATAATATTCTACTTTCCCAATAAATCAGGGCAACCTGTTCTAGAAGAATGTGTGGAATATCTTATTACTAGAGGGAATATCATGTACCTTCTTCAAGGAAGCATGATTATACAGCGTTCGAAACGCAATTGATTTCCTTACAATGTGAAATTTTGTGGTATGAGGCTATTAAGAAACAAAAACCGAAAGAACTGCGGATGCTGTACATCAGGAACGAAAACAGAAGTTGCTGGAAAAATTCAGTAGGTCTGGCAGCATCTGTGAAGAAAAATCAGAGTTAATGTTTCGGATCCAGTGACCCTTCCTCAGAACCAATGGTGGCTAGGAAAATGTCGGTTTATATTAAGAAACAGTATTGTTAGAGGGAATATTTGATGTCGTTGAAGTTCATTGGGCAGGGGGTGTGTGTATGTGTGTGTGTGTGTGTGTGTGTGTGTGTATGTGTGTATGTGTGTTTATTTTCTCCAACGTTCTTGCCATACATGCAGACTCTTTAATGTATGTGTGTGTTTGTATAATAGTGATGCAGGAGGATCTGTAGCACCGTCAACATTATCAGCATATTTGGCTTTAATTTTAGTTCTTATCCAACAAAGCATGTTCATATCCTACAAAAAGACCCATAATAGTTGTGACACTGCTATAGATTCACATATCCACATTAAGGTTAAAGTTGTCAGGAAGTGCAGTTTCTTTTCACACATCACTAAGATTGAAAGAAATATAACTGCTCACGTTGGCATCATTAAAATACCTCCTGTAATCTTTACAGGACTTCTCAGTAAAAAAGTGATAATCATGATAATAAAATGAAAGGCCCCGCCAAACTTCTGACAAAGAGGTGTCACACAGCCAGTAGCTACAAGAGGTCTGGCACATTTTCACAGATCAAGTGGAAGGCCTACTGGCAATTTTGGCATCATGATTGGAACAGTGGTGAGAGCAGATTAAACAAGGCCAATCTCTCTGGCCTTATGGGGAGGCTGTATGTGCAATATGTGCACAGTGCTTAATGGATATAAAAGGGAAAAGGAAAACTTGGAATGAAAGCCAAATTGAATATTGAATTGGTCCAACAAAAGTATTGTGTTGCCTTTGGCCCTTCTGGCTCTTTGTGAATGCAAACAAGAGATGAATACATGCAGAGAGATCATAATGAACAGCTTTGGGTCAATATTATTTCCATGCTGCCTGAACACCAATATGGTTCTTGTTACAATCAAGCTTTCTCAGTTCTTTCATGATAAAAACAATATAACTAAGCCAAAATTTTCAGTATCAAGTAGGAGGAATCTTCAAAATATTAATACTTAAAAGACATAATTTTCAGTTATATAGCATCTCATTGCATTCTCAGGTTGGCGTTTTACAGTTAATTGAATATTTTGAAGGGTTCCTACTGTTGCGATAAATGCAAACAAATTAACAAAATTCATATGATAAGGCACAAGTTATGAAAACCAAAAGAACTGCAGATGCTGTAAATCAGGAACAAAAACATAAGTTGCTGGAAAAGCTCAGCAGGTCTGGCAGCACCTGTGAAGAAAATTCAGAATGAACATCTTGGGTCCGATCTGAAGAAGGGTCACCGGACCCAAAATGTTAACTGTGATTTTTCTTCATGGATGCAGACCTGCTGAGCTTTTCCAGCAACTTCTGTTTTTGACCAGAAGTTAGTGGTCTGGTCAAGTTAATGACCAGTTAGTCTGCTTTTTGTTAACGTAGTCCTATGTTATTTGTTAATTTCGTAACGAACTGTATTTATAAGAAATACAATCAGAATTTGGCATAGCCAATGATTTTTGTTTCTTTCTATGCTCAATGTGAATCAAAATCATGAACTCACTCTTTTCACAATGGTTTACAGGACACAGGCTGCTTTAAGTATGCGTTTGAAGAGATAGAGTGAAAGAAAACAACTGAAGACAATTTTGAAATAACCAAACATTCCAACTACCCAATAACTAACTTCTGACATGTTCTTGTGATCTGAAACTAAGAGAAGCAGAATTAATACTCCCTGATATATTCTAACTGAGAATGTACATACCTGATTGTTGACGGCCTTTGACCCAGAAGCAGAACAATAATTTAAACTGCAAATGCTTTAAAATGTTTGGTGATTCTATAATCGTTTTTCTTAAATAGTTAAAAATGAGTTTTAACTTTTTTTATGAATTGTAAAGGGATCAATTCCAAAAAAAAAACAAGTTCATACAGAGGCTGTGAGTCAAACACAAGAAGAGAGAGACGAAGAGAAGGGAGGCATTGAGAGTTGAGAAGGCTCCAGAAAAAGGTAGGCCATTATGTGAAATATTGCACAGATGGAATCCTATTTACACAACCTCTGTTCCCTACAAAGAATTGACTAATTCTCGAAGGAAAGAGACTGAATTCTGCTTGGAATAACTGTATGGCTGAAACCCAGGTTATACAGGTGGAGTGAACTCCCTGTGAGGAGACTTTGTTGTATCTGTTATTTTTTGTGCAACTTAGAGTTCATGCCAACTGCAATTTGCCTGTTAAGTCATGTTTAAGTTACATTGATTCTGATTTGCATTGTAGTAAAACTCACAAAAAGTGAAACCTCATTCGATTATTTTTTTCGTTTGGAAGTTGTTCAGTAAATTTGGTTGCTTTGGTTTAGGGAATCCCTAAAGATGTTAACAACATATAACATGTAGTCAGGGTTGAAATAGAACTGTATAAAAATGTTTAAAGCTACTGAATAATCCATTGCTCCATAGAAAGGCTTGTCAATCATAAACATTTGCTCATCTCTAATTGCTGATTAAGGATGCTTTCGGCTCCTGATGCTGATTAGAAAATCAGAGAAAATCTACATTTTAATTTGTTTAACACAATAAATAATGAACATTGGATTTTTACTGCAATCTTTGCAGGTAGGCGATTAACGTCTTTAAAGGTGTATTGTCAGAAAAGCCTAAAGGGTTACATTAAATTACCATCTTCTTCCTGTTGTTGTTGTTAGGGTAGTTTTCCAGACTTCGAATTATTTAAATAAAATCATTCAGGGTATTTGATGCACTAATTATATGCTTGATTTATTATGTGTTGAACGTAGGTCACTTAGAATGTATTACATATGATCCACACTCGGCTAGAGTCTAGTATTCAACAAGTAAATAGTGCAATTCCATTCATAATCAGAGGGCATATGCATCATTCATTTCTTACTCTATAAGATTCTATCTTCTACATGGAATTTGAATCAACAACTTTCTGTGAAGTCTTCGGGTCTAGTCATCCATGGCAACCTAAAGATGTATGGTTCGGAACCTCAAGTTTGTTTTTTTAAAAGGAATATGTGGTTACCATTCTGGATATTACTCGCTCATTTATGAATGAAACAAAAAATGAATTGCATTAAAGTATCATCAACAACTGAGCCTACATAAATGCCCACAGCCCACCCACCATGAACGTCCATCCCTGACTTCATCAATGTATCTGAGGTTAGGAGGAAGTTTCCTTATCTTCATGTAATTGGTGAACACCAGTGTCCCTACTCCAACTTGCCTTCTCTCAGAAGGGCAGACAACAGTACCAGTGCATTTTACTTGGAGCCTGGACAATTTTACCCTGACCAACCATTTAGAAAATGGATAGGGTTGGATGCTCTCCTTGAATTAAAAGTCCACTCAATTTTACTTTCCACTTAAGTCATTGCAAGGTAATATTAGAGTGGAAAACAGCTTTTCAACCATGGCCTGTTAGCTCTTTGCTTTCCCACATCAAGTTAAAATTGCGAAAAACACCTGTTCACTTGTTCTAAAAGAAATCCAATACTGTGCCGTTCAACAACAGAAACGGTGAAAATAGGAACAGAAGTAGGGCCACTCAGCATTTTGAGCCTTCCTTGCCATTTAATTTCCTGAACTATACACCTTTAGGTTGCTGTGCGATGACTAAAGTCAAAGACCACAGAGGCAGATGGAATACAAAATCTGCTGAATTCATGCCTGATCATCCTACTTTGTACCCTGTTCCCATTTTTGCCCCATACCCTTTGATACTTTTCATTGTAAGAATTATATCTATTTCTTAAAAGCATTCAAAATTTTGGTCTCAATCACTTTCTGTAGCAGAAGATTCTACAGGCTCACCACTCATTGCAGAATTTTTCTGCCACCAATTTTTTTTTGCCCCTTGGTGCTTTCAAGCTCTGACCATACAATTTCTACTTCCCCAGAGCTAATATCTTTCCTTACATTTCCATTAATGGCTCTTTAACTAGCAATTCTGCCTCACCTCCTTTTCCTTTTGTCTGTTCTTCCTAAAAATTGAAAACCCTGGATAGTTAGTTCCCATCCCCGGTCACTCTGTAGCCACATCTCCAGAGTCCTAACTATATTGTATTCATTTATATCTATTTGTGTGACTAATTCATCCAGTTTACTATGAATGCTCCACACTACAAGACACAAGGCTTTTCAACATTTTTGGTCTGGTTCACATTATTTTGCACTATGACTTGAATCCTCCACCTATCACTTTTCTTATTTCCAATCCTGACTTTTGTTTTTGCTCTTGTTCCCCTCTCTATTCTCTCCCTATTTAGGTTCCTCTCCTGCCATTTGTGTTTAAACCCTCCCTAACTACACTAGTAAATTCTTCCCCAGGACATTGGTCCTGGTCATGCCCAGGTGCAACCTGTCCAGTTTGCACTGGCCTCACCTTCCCCAGAACTGATCCCTCTGCCCCGGGAATTTGATCTGATACCCCAATCCTTGTGCCATCTCTCCGGCCAAATTTTTGTCTGATGGAGCCTGCATCTTTGACTCTGACTAGCATGGAGAACTGACAGCAATCCTGAGCTCACCAGTTTTGAGGTGTTACATTTTAACTTGCTTCCTAATTGACTATAGTCTGCCTCCAGGACCTCACCTCAATTCTCTCACCTTTCTTACCTATGTTTATGGTATAGCTGTGTATCAGAATCACTGGCTGTCCTGTAGCCACTCCAAGACATTCTTGACCCTAGCACCTGGGAGGCAACGTACCCTCCCTTTCCCTCTGTAACTGCAGTTTCTGCCAATGAAACAGAATGGTAGGATCTGCAAAGTCCAATTTCAATTAATCTGTATACATTTTAGGTTATGGTGGATTTATATTGGAGGTTTGTTTAACTTTTTTAGATCTGAGTTGTAAAGAAAATGAAAGAAGAAAAGAGAAAGAAACATCAACAAAAAGGAGAAAATAATTTCACTTTTCGAAAGCCCTCTTTACCATTTACTTTGAACGACCCCAATATTTCTCCTTTCGTATGTTTTCTGCCCAAACTCTAATCAAGCATTCAGTAAACCTATACGAATGGGGAATGAATTCCCCCCGAATCAGGAGATTAACTGATGCTGCAAATTTGCTTCCTGCCCAGCAGTGCCTCCTCCCAGACCCCAAGTCCCATGCTATCTCCACAGTGTGCAGTCGCAGCCATCGTCTCCTGCTAAAAACCCAATGTTGGGACACAGTTTGATGCGTGTCCGGGCTGTAGGTCCAAATCCATTTACTGGGGCAATAACCTGAGTCCATAAATCAGTTTTAGACACCCTACACCTCACCTCCCCACTTCAACCCACTCAAAAAGACAAAATGAAACATTTGAACTATAGGGAGAAGCTGAATAGGCTGGACCTATTTTCATGGAGCATCAGAGGTTGAGGAGTGACCCTGTAGAGGTTTACAAAATCATGAGGGGCTTACATAGAGTCAACAACCAAGGTCTTTTCGCCCAAGGGAGGGGGAGTCCAAACCTAGAGGGCATAGGTTTAAGGTGAGAGGGGAAATTTATAAAAGGGACCTAAGGGGCAACATTTTCACTCTGAGGGTAGTGTGTGCATGGATTAACTGCCAGAGGAGGTGATGGAGGCTGGTACAATTACAACATTTAAAAGGCAACTGGATGGGTATATGGATAGGAAGAGTTTGGAGGGATATGGGCCAAATGCTGGCAAATGGGACTGGATTAATTTAGGATATTTGGTCAGCATGGCGGAGTTGGACCAAAGGGTCTGTTTCCATGCTGTACAGCTCTGACTCTATGAAGTGGTTTCCATGTCAAAAAGCAAGTGGTTGTATGCAGTATAGCCCAAATTTATCATGATTGAAATCTACAGTTTTCATCAGATTTAACCGGAAAGTCAGAAGGTTTTAATAGAAACATAGAAGATAGGAGCAGGAGGAGCCCATCAGCACTTCGAGCCTGCTCCACCATTCTTCAAGAACGTGGGTGATCGTCCAACTCACTAGCCTAATTCTGCTTTCTGCCTGTAAATCTTTGATCCCATTTGCACCAAGGGCTATATCAAGTCGCCTCTTGAATACTTTAATGTTTTGGCATTCCTGTGGTAATGAATTCCACAGGATCATCACTCTTTGGGTGAAGAAATGTCTCCTCATCCCCGTCCCAAATGGTCTACCCCAAATCCTCATACTGTGACCTCTGGTTCTGGAAACACCCACCATTAGGAACATCCTCCCTGCATCTACCCTGTCCAGTCCTGTTAGAATTGTATAAGTTTCTACAAGACCCCCCTCATTTGTCTGAACTCAAGTGAAAACAATCCCAACCTAGTCAATCTTTCCTCATATGTCAGACCTGCCATCCCCAGAATCAGCCTGGTAAACCTTCACTGCATTCCCTCAATAGCAAGAGCATCCTTTCTCAGAAAAGCAGACCAAAAATACATGCAAAATTCTAGGTGTGGCCTCACCTAGGCCCTGTATAACTGCAACAACTCATCCCTGCTCCTGTACTCAAAACCTCTCACAATGCAGGCCAATAGACCATTTGCCTTCTTTACCGCCTGCTACACCTGCATGCTTACCTTCAGCTACTGGTGCACAAGGACACCCAGGTTCCACAGCACACTCCTCTCTCCCAATTTACAGCCTGTCAGGTAGTAGTCTGCCTTCTTGTTTTTGCTTCCAACGTGAATAACCTCACGTTTATCATTTCTTAGTTTGGATTCTGAAGCTGAGAAAGGTCATCCATTTTCCACTTTTCTTACCCTCTGAAGATGCATTTCTTCCCAAGGCTGCAAATAGACAACTATCATTTCTTCCATAGCACGCGGATTATATATGTTAGACAGCTGACTGATTCCAAGCACATGGTTTGATCTCACAATCTTCTAATGCTCTTAAAGCTACTTCTAAGAATGTTTTCTTATCTTCCCACGGCTGGTGCCATTAGTTATTTTGAGATTAGCGCTGCTTTTCTCCTGAACAGCCTCTCCTCAAAACATTCTTCAGGACTTTCCTGTTATTCTCCTTAGCACTATTACTACCTTCTCACAGCCATCCATAATATCAGGAATCTCATTAGAAACTCTGGTGTGTTATTAAAGATTTTTGAGCTGTCCATACATCTGGCTATGACATATGAAGTTGTAGCATTGCCTAAACTATGAAAAACCTGACACACAAAATTCCGTCCTGACTCAACTTTAATCTTCCTTGCTCCTGCATGCAGCAGATGGCTCTGTGAATCAGCAGACAACAACATAAAGGAGAAAAGCTTTTAAGTATTAAAGGTGGAAAATAAAATGACCAGTGAGTTGCTGGACAACTTGCACGTTCCGTGATTATAGTACATATGACATCTGAATAATTATTTAACTGCTGTCAAACTCACATATTAGCAGAGGGAATAACAGGATGCTCCTGTTACTTCCACACAATTTAAATGTCAATTTTTTAGTATTATTACTTAACATTTCTTTTAATTGCACTCTCCTCAAATTGTAAATTCCTTATTCCAAGGATTCAGTCCACATTTCAGCTTAATTACATTTGTTGTAAATTACGTTTTTGATAAATGCAAATAACAGCTCACTAATCATAGCACTGCAAGCATAATTTACTATATAATGGAGGGTAGTGGCATGTCATAAGATCATAATACAGAAGGAGGCCACTCAACCCATCTTGTCATTGCATTACTCTTTCAAAGAGCTATGCAATTAGTCTCATTTTCCTGTCTCATTGTCATAGACCTGCAGGTTATCCCTTTTTAGCTTTGTACCCAGAAAGTGACTATTGCATCTGCTTCCACCACGATTTCAGTTACCACATTCAAGATCATGATAACTTACTGCATTTTTGATCTTGAACAGAATCAATATTTGTTCAAAATGGGTGTAAAGTTTGTCTTGGTGTGCGTTTTCTGTTTTTATAGAGTCATAGATTCATACAGTTTGGAAACAGACACTTTGGTCCAACTAGTCCACGCCGACCATGTTCCCAAACTAAACTAGTCCCATCTGCATGAACTTGGCCCATATCCCTCCGAACCTTTCCTATTCATGTACTTATCCAAATGTTTTTTAAGCATTGTAACTGTCCCTGCATCCACCACTTTCTCTGGCAGTTCATTCCACATACCAACCAACCTCTGTGTAAAAATGTTGCCCCATGTCCTTTTTAAATTTTACTCCTCTCACATTAAAGATATGCCTCCTAGTGTTGAACTCACCCCACCTTAGGGAAAAGACCTTTGCTATTCACATTATCTATGTCCCTCATGATTTTACAAACCTCTATAAGGTCACTCCTCAACCTCTGACACTCCAGTGAAAGATGTCCCAGCCTATCCAGCCTATCTTTAAAACTCAAACCCTCCATTCCCAGCAACATCCTGGTAAATCTTTTCTGAACTCCATCCCCTTTAATAATATCCTTCTTATAGCAGGACAACCAGAACTGCACACAGTTCTCCTGAAGAGTCCTCGCTAACATCCCACACAACAGTATGTCAGTTTCATTGGAAAATGAACAAAATGATTGGAGAGAAGTTATTGAATATGCCAACATGCTGTCAAACAAAATCTTATAGAACGTTCACAGATTTACTGATTAGAGTTGTTGTCCCAAGTAATGCTGGAGTTATAAGCTACAAAAAACTGAGAAAATTGCAAGGAGAGTTCATCTGAATTTATTATTCACATTTATTGACAGTTTTTTTTAAAATAAATACTTGTGATACTTTCACTGCTTCCGTTAACTTCGATGCTAAATTTGTAACTCTAAACAAAACGGTTGACGAGAGCAAAGCAGTAGATGTTGTTTATTTGGACTTTAATAAAGCCTTTAACAAAGTTCCTCATGGTAGACTGATTAGTAAAGTTAGATCACATGAGATTCAGGGTGAGCTTGCCAACTGGATACAAAATTAGCTTAACAGCAGGAGACAGAGGGTGGTTGTGGGGATTGTTTCTCGGACTGCAGGCCTGTGACCAGCGATGTTCCACAAGGATCAGTATTGGGTTCACTATTGCCTGTTGTTTATATAAATGATTTGGATGAGAATAAAGGAGGCCTGGTTAGTAAGTTAGCAGGTAACACCAAACTTGGTGGCATAGTGGACAGTGAAGAACATTTTCAAAGACTACAAAGAGATCTTGATCAATTGGGTCAATGGGCTGAGGAGTGGCAGATTGAGTTTAATTTGGATAAATCTGACGTATTGAATTTTGCTAATACAAAAAAGGATAGGGCTTAGATAATTAATGGTTGGGCCCTGGTAGTGTTGTAGAACAGAGAGACCGAGGGCATCGAGTACTTAATCCTTTGAAATTTGTGTCACAGGTAGACAGGGTGGTTATATAGGTATTTAGTGCACTTGCCTTCATTGCTCAGATTTTTGAGTATGGGAGTTGGGACATCATGTTGAGGTTGTACAGGACATTGGTGAGGCCTGATTTAGAGTACTGTGTGCAATTCTGATCACCCTGTTATAGGAAGGATATTATTAAACTGGAGAGGGTTCAGAAAAGATTTACCAGAATATTGCCAGGAATGGAGGGTTTGAAATATGAAAAATAGGCTGGAAAGGCTGGGACTTTTTTCACTAGAACGTAGGAGGTTGAGATGCGACCTTATTGAGGTTTGGAAAATCATAAGTGTCATAGATAAAGTGAATAACAAGGACTTTTCCCTAGCGGGGGGAATTCAAAACTAGGGGACAATTTTTCAAGGTTTGAGAGGGGAAAAATTTAAAAGGATGTGAGGAGCAACTTTTTATGCAGACAGCAGTTCTTGTGTGGAATGAACTATCAGAAAGTGGTGAATGCAGGCACAATTATAATGTTTAAAAAACATTTGGGGAAGTACATGAGCAGGAAATGTTTGGAGGGATATGGGCCAAGCGCAGGCAAGTGGGACTAGTTTAGTTTGGGAATGTGGTCGGTGTGGACTAGTTGGACCGAAGGATCTGTTTCCATGCTGTATGACTCTATGACTCTGTTCACCATCAAGAATCGGCAGAGTGATAAAGCTCAGAATTGGTCATGGGATGGCAATTCGTGAAGGATTACCTAAGCTGACTTTTTTAATAAAACTACCATACTTGTCCAGTTGGGTGGGCTTCTTGTGGAAGCCATTCTAGTCCCAGCAATCCTGCTTGTCTAGTTTGTTATTATTAGCCGTTCTGTTCGTAAATAGAAATGAGAGTACTGGTATCATGCCACTAATGTTGCAAAGGACCTGATATCACAACGTTTCCTTCTTTGAGTTTGTGCAATTGTTACAATTTACAAAGAGGCAATAAGAGGAATTGAGAGGAAGCGATAATTAACATACTCTTTTGACTGTTCCTCCAGCCACACATTGGACTAAAACATTTACTTATGCAAGCAGCCAATCATTGAAATAAACTAACTGACTCTTTTTAACAACAATGTGCCCTTATTACTGTCAGTTAAACTAAAAAGGACAAATTTTGCAAGGTTCATTTCCTAGTGTGATTCTTCACTAGTTGGTAACATGGGTCAGAGGATAACAAGGTTGAACAGTGCTATACCCTATCCTAGACTCCTGTCTAGAGAGGCTGTACACTTGCAACAAAACTTTCTAAAATTACTGCACGACATTTGCAGAGTAAAAAGCAGATGTTTCACTCCTCCCCTTCTGCAATTTTCATTATCTAATTACCATTATTCCATATTAACACAGTCAGGCACTAAGATCTGTACAATGTATAGTTGGTGCTCACTGTTTCAAGCCAATAGATCAGTGTGTTGTAGTATATAAGAAAAATATTTAAGTTAAAGACTGCCACCCAGTTTTCAGGTGAAAAATATATTCAAAAAGAATTTCCACTCTCATTCAAGACCCCTGACTGTTTATCGTTCCAGCTCTACCTCAATTTGGGATATGTGGAATGACCTGTTTAGCTGATAAACTGGCAATCTGTGGTCTAAAGAGAACTTGCTATACCACTTCTCAGGCAATGCCATGGACCTTTAAATCCATCAGTCAGTTCAATAAGTCAGAAAACAACAAATTCACCTTAATTTATCTCGTCAGCATTTAGTGCTTTATAACAAATCAATGATCAAAATTATTTTCCTGTACTTCAGTCAAGGGGTTCCTATAGCATTTATAAATAATTCTCTGATTTCTAATAATGTTATATTATTTCTTTTCTTTGAAATTGAGGCTTCAAATGCACAATTGTCCACCTATTGACTTCTATCTAATAATAGAAGATAGAATTAATAATCTGTGCAAGCGTGATTTTCTGAACCAGTTTTCATCATTTTAAATTCTAATCAACACACATCTGAACTATTTCTGTTTTCCTTGGCTTCGCAAGAAGGCACAGAACGAAACAACATGCGCCTTCAAATTACAGGTAGCCCTTTTAATTTGGAACTTCATAAATCAGCTGCAAATTACAGGCTCTCGCTGCTTTGGCTACAGTCCCAGAATCCCCGCCAAGCCCTTGTGGCTGTCAAATGCTCCAGATCATGCCCCAGTGATCCATTTTCACGCTCAGACCCTGGAGCGCCAATGTGAAAGACCCTAGCCACATACAGCAGATGGCCAGCACACAATAAGCAGACAGAATGCCAGAGCTGCATCATTAACAACACTAACAACATAACAATGGCAGAGCAGAGGGCCAGTCACCCTTCAGAGCAAGCCGTCCTCAAAACACTGTGTTGTTGCTCATACACTTCAAAAAAAAATCACCTATCCTGGTGGTACAATTCTATGCTTGGATCTAAAAAACAAATTCAAAACCAAAATTCTCCTTTGATAGTTTATCCAAAACGCATTTATTAAAACTGTTGACTACTGAGGATGAAACAGCACCAACATTGTACTGATCCCTCATGTAATTTGTTTGGTTAAAGTTGAAAGAAAGTAAGGATTAGAAATACTTTGTGATACCATTTGTCTATCACATCAATTACAAATCTCTCTTTTACAGAGCAGTCCTAGTTTGTTGCTAGGGCAGCACAACTTTCAAACTTTTTTTTGCTGAGTTGGTGGGGCTGCATTTTGAAACAAAATGCAAATTGGATTTAGGGAGTTTTTCCATTGCTGAAGAGAATACAAGTTCTCAAGAGGCCTTAGAGTTTTAGAGGAGGGGATGGAATTGTGGCGAATCTTAACATTTTTCAAAGTTCTGGTAATTTTCCAATGACTTGATTTTTGGATGATAATTTACTATAGTTGTGAGTCTTTACATGAGGCTGTAGCACATGAAGTGATAATGAATAGAGGAGCTGCCAGCCTGACTGCTATGGTCATCACCCAGGAGAGTTGTCAACTGGCTAAACTGGGAGAGTTTCAGTTTCCACATATGAATGTTGTTTTTCTAGTCTAGTTGAAACTGTTTACTTGGTTATATTTTCATCTCACCTTCATGACTTTCTACTCAGAAGGGACAAGTTTTGTGTAATTTAAGAATCAAAGGAGGAAAGGTAGTAACTGCATGACAGTCACATAAGAGATAGTTAAAAAGTGCCACATTCATTCCATGGCAAGAGGAACAATGACAAAGCTGTGTTGTTTTCTAACTTTTTGAAAATTTGATCCAGTCTGTTGATGAAGGATTCCAAATAATCCAACTCTCAACAGTTTTCATCCTTAGATACTGCAAAACAGCCAGCAAATGATATTGGCAATGTGTGTTTTGCCTCCAACAGGGTATATTTACACAATTTTTTTTATTCATTGATGGGATGAGGGCAGTGCTGGATAGGCCAGCAGTTATTGCCCATCCCTAATTGCCCAGAGGGCAGTTAAGAGTCAACCATATTGCTGTGGGTCTGGAGTCACATGTAGGCCAGACCAGGTAAGGATGGCAGTTTCCTTCCCTAAAGGGCACTAATGAACCAGATTGTTTTTTCCCGACAATTGACAATAGCTTCATTATCATCATTAGTCTCTCAATTCCAGATTTTTATTGATTTTTTTTTGTCTATGGCACTATCTGCCATGGCAGATTCAGACCCAAGTCCCCTCAACATTGATTCAGAGATAGTAGGAACTGCTGATGCTGGAGAATGTGAGATAACAAGGTGTAGAGCTGGATGAACACAGCAGACCAAGCAGCATCAGAGGAGCAGGAAAGCTGATGTTTCGGGTCTGGACCCTTCTTCAGAAAGGGTGCAGACCCAAAACGTCAGCTTTCCTGTTCCTCTGATGCTGCTTGGCCCACTGTATTCATCCAGCTCTACACCTTGTTATCCCCTGAACATTGGCTGAGTCTCTGGATTAACAGACCAGCGATAATTTCATTAGGCTGTCACCTCCGATGCAGCAATGTGCATGTTATTCCTCGTATCATAAGAAATTAGGTTGTGGGTGTTTATGATGGGCAGAAGGGCTAAAAGTTAATGAGAATATTCAACAGCTGCATGAGAAAATAGATTGTACAGGATGGGAAAATAGGCTGGGAAAGATTAGAATAATACTGGACAAGCTACATGACCTTAAATGAGTCCTGTAAACATTCCTTTATGAGCCAAAGATGACATCTACACTTGTTTTCCCATTCTGTGTTTTCTGTACCGGCCAGCAGTTTTGACTTTCTGTATCTGCTGTCTTTGTGCTGGCTATTTGTCACACTGTATAAGAGACAGAGAGTTTCATTCCAAGCTGCTGCTGCTGCTGCTGCGGGACTTCACCTCGTCTCAGAATCATGAACAGTGCCAGGAACAAACCTAAACCTCCAGACCAGCCATGGATTGAGGGGTCCCCAACAGCCACAAGAACATGAGACTTGTTGCTTTTTTTCCACTTTTCTTTTCCACTTATTATTACTATTACAATCATTATTCTTACTTAATAAACATTCATATTTAAGCAAATTGCTGTTGTCAAGCCTTCTCTTGGTTATACTTAATTGAATCTGAAAAGAACTGCTTGGATGCACACTATGATCCAAGACAGTGGGTTTTCTGGCGTTGGAAGATCCAAGAAACATTTATTAGAGCTTGCTAATATAGTACATATAACATATACATGCACCCCATATTATGGACTAACATTAATCTTTTTGGTTACAAAGCAGAGCATTGCATGCTTCAAGTGGCCTGCATTGAGTTGGTGTTCAACACCTTTATACTCTCAGGTCTCATGCTGTGGTACAATGATGATATCATGAGCATGTTTACTAATGGTACCTGTATTCTGACATACTAACAATATATCGTCTTCCAAAGATTAAAATGAAATCCCAAATAGACATACATAGTTGCACATAGGTAACTGTATTGACATTTGATAATTATGTGAACAGGTAGAAATAGTGTTTACAAGATTAACAATTCAAACTTCAATGCATTGCTTTACATGGTGATAACTCATCCTGATCTGGTGATGGTCTCCCTATCTGGAGAGGTATGTATTTCTCTCTGTTGTGCTTCTTTGACAAATTTGTCATTTTGCTGCTGGTTACTATTATTAACCGTGACCACTCAACTATCAGCATCAGAGTTTACATCCTCAGTCTTTTTGTGCTTGACTGGAGTGTCATACATTGGTCTAAGCTGGCTTCTGCTTCTTCATTTTGGAGCACTATGATTGGTAATAATTTTGTATGATCTGGGCTGGCAGCATGTTTTGCAATCATTCACTGGTTTTCAAGCATTTGTATTTCTACCTTGAACTCTCTGCCCTTAGCTCAGTTTTGGTTGTTTTCTACCTGCAAGTCTTTTATTCTCCCCTTTCTTTGAAGAAGAATGTCCTGTGTTTTGGAATGGTTGGACAATTGGCTTCTAGGCAATTTCATTTCTACTTGCCTCCAGAGCATGTCCTGGCAATGGTTATCCATTCTCCATGATGATGCACGAAAATGTGGTTAAATGATGTGAAAATTCCGCCTTGTTGCTCAACGCTTGACGATCGATGATTTGATAGCACATACCATATACTCAGCTAGACCATTTTAATGTGGTTAATGGGTAATGGTGTAATGTAGGACACTCCTCCCTCAGTACACATCTTGAAATGTTTCGCCAGTGAATTGCAGTTCATCATTAAACATAATCCATTCTGAGGTACCAAATAAACTGAACAAAGTGGTCATCAGGTCAACAATGTCATCTGGCTAAGTCAAAGAACAACAGGAGACTTGCAGAAGTAATCTGTCTCAAGGATGTAATCTTCCCCATGTACTATGAATACATCCATAGCAACAAGGAGTGGATGGTACATCGTGTGGATGTAGAGATTTCCTGTGCTGCCAGAGTTGATACATTTGGCACACCTCACATTGATTCATGAGTTATTGAATATCCTGATTCATCTTTGGCCAGTGCAGATTCATGTGCTAACTGTCTTGTGTGTTTAATTTCCATGAGTCCCTGGTGTAATATGGATATCCTGAAGTCATGTTTTTGGTGTCAGGACTAGTTCACCCTTGAAAGTTACCTGTTTTATACCAAAATTGTTCCTGTACAACCAAAGTGACTAAATCTTCCACGGTACTTCCCTCATATTGTCAGGCCATCCCTGGTTAATGATCTTTTTCACTTTTGTTTTATTAATCTTCAGCAGTTACCAACTGCAACTGTTGACACTGGATCAGTCCAACTTGTAACAGATCAACTTTGAGAACATCTTCAACTTTGTAAACAAAAACATCAACGTGTAGATCAAGAGGAACATTTTAGTCTTGGTGGGGGCTGGATAATCTTCTCAACGTGTCAAATATAATCATCCTGGTACCTGGTTTATAGCTTGCTTCAAAATCATATCCTTGCACCTTGAAAAGTAGATGCTGCAAACAGGATAATGCACTGCTTTGTGATTTAAGACACATCATACCTAGTGGTTTACGATCTGCTTCGATGGTGAATTTCATGCCAAATAAGAATAAGTGAAACCACATGAAGCCATGCAACAAAGCTAATGTCTTGTATTCTATATTAGCATTGTTGTCAAGTGCAGGTGACAGGGCTCTTCAACCAAAACCAATAGTTTTAGTGTCTTGCAGAGGTCGTGTGCCTAGGCCCTTTAGCAATGCATCATATCATTCCTGGGTCGTAGTATAGCAGTAAGCAAGATTTGCTTGTCACAACTTGCTTGCACATGTACAGCACATCCTCCTTCAGCAATGCAAACACAGCTAGGACATTTTCAATGCTGATTAATGCTTGTTTCACTATAACACGGTTTATAATTTAACACACATTACTGCGATAATGTGTTCCTAATTCAAAACAATATAGTTTTTACTCAAATTCCAGCAGCACAAAGGAATAGAAGTGTGTGTCCAGGAATCCAGCATTTCTTTGTTTTCTGGTAAGTTCACCTTCCCTTTCTACCCTCTTCCCCATCCCACCAAATATCTGACACTACAGCACAAAAACAGGTTCCGCCAAATCAAGCCCTCCTCATTGCACCTGATCGACATTTCTTTCTATTCCTTTCTTCCTCATGTGTTTATCTAGCTTCCTCTTAGATGCAAATATGCTATTCACCTCAATTATTCCAAGCCAAGACTTCCCACAAATGCTTAGCTTGCTTTAGGTCGCCACAGGTCACACAATGCGGCTGCTATCAATGCCAGTCAAGAGCCAGTTTGCTATGAAGTACATGTGCATGTGTTGCAATAACTAACCTTCTGATCTTCTCACTCTTTCAAACAGCAGGCTTGCCAAAGGTTGGGATTAAGTCCATCATGTGCGCAATTGTGTACCCTCTCGGAAGTAAATTGCATTTAAATAGTTTTGTTCAAAACTGGGAGTGTCCGATTTTGCTTTGCAGCCAATAAAGTACATCTTAAGTGTTGTCACTATTGTAAAATATATCCCCACAAACAGCAGTGAGATCATGACCATATTACCTCTTTCAGTGAGATTAAGAGATAAACATTAGTCACTCTTCCTCCCTTAGCATCCTACCTCCACCTCAAAGATTCTACAGGTTTATAATTTAAACACATTTTACTTTACATGTATTTTAATTTCATGAATTTCGGGCTATTCCAATAGCTTCTCCAAGAATGGTTTCTATATTTTCAAAGGTGTCCTGATACCTCTGAGTTCTTATAGTGTAGCTAATGTATGGAGAAGAAAATCTTCTTTTAAATTTCAATGTATTGTCTGCAGCAATGGAATGATCCTACACTAGTTTCAAATGCTAAGTGAATTTATTGAACAGTAACTGAGCAACAGGTAACACTGGCATTGTATCTATTCGTAAAATTCCATCATGCTTGCTTCTTTACATGAGAAAAATAATAAATGGCTCAAAAGCTCTATTACAAACTGCGTGACAAATTAATTTCATTTATCTCTTTATATATTTTACAAAACACAGGATTTTTCTGGAACAAAAACAGAAGTTTCTGGAAAAGCCCAGCAGGTCTAGCAGCACCTCTGGAGAAAAAATTCACAGTTAACGTTTTGGGTCCAGTGACCCTTCCTCAGAACATTTTTGGGCTGATTTTTTGGGTTGATTAACATTCGGATGATTTCAGCCAGTTCAGTTCCTCCATAATAAAAACAGAAAATGCTGGAGGAACTCAGCAAGTCCACCAGCATCTGAGGAGAGTGAAACAGAGACAACGTTTTGAGTCCATTATGACTCTTTTCAGACTTGAAATGCTAACTCCGTTTCAGTTTTAGGACCTTCCATTCTTTATTTCAGATTTCTAGCATCTGCAATACTTTATTTTTATTAGAATGTTTAATTCTTCAATTTGCCAGAAGTCTCTTACCTGTATAAAATCTTCAGATCAACTCAGAAAGGAACAAGGCACTAAAACAAAGCAACTTGTAAAACTGAGATTAACATAAATTTCCAAACGGGTCTCCAGCATTTTCTAGTGATTTTCATTGAAATTGGATGTAAGAATATCAACAGATCTTTCAGGACTCGTGATAAAATAATGTAGGAAGTTTTTAAAGTCGTCCTATAAATTAACTGCAGGGCACAATGTGACGTGAGACAAAAATGCTTAGTTTTAAGATCTGCACCCCAGTGATCTGAGGCCTGTTGTACAATAAGTAATTACTAAGCATTTGCAGTTCCTGGGAAGAATTCATCGAAGTTGATAGAGATCTTACCTGTCTTTTGGTCAGTTAACCAAGAGTCTGTACCACCTCATTTCAGGAACTTCAATCAGGCATCTAACTAGGAAACAGCAAGCCTTCTCCAGGATCAAGGACCCAAGCGGGAGTGGAATTCCCAGCCACTGAGCCACCGGCCAATCAGATTTTGGTACATCTTCGTTGCTCAGCAATACCACTGTGAAGAAGGTGACTGCTGCTATCGAGCCAGACAGTCATACAGCATGGAAACAGACCCTTTGGTCCAACCATGCTGACCATAATCCCAAACTAAACTAATACCACCTGTCTGCGCTTGGCCAATATTCCTCCAAACATTTGTTATTCATGCACTTATCAAAATGTCTTTTAGATGTTATAACTGCACCTGCATCCACCACTTCCTCTGAAAGCCCATTCCACTTACAAACCAACCTTTGTGTAAAAAAATTGCCCCTCATGTCTTTTTTACATCTTTCTCTTCTCACTTTTAAAGTATGTCCCCTAGTCTTGAAATCTGCCACCCTAGGGAAAAGACACCTGCTATTCGCCTTAGATATATCTCTCATGATTTCATAAACATCTGTAAGGTCACCCCTCAACTTCCTATGCTCCAGTGAAAGAATTCCCAGCCTATCCAGACTCTCCTTGTAACTCAAATCTTCCATTCCTAGCAACATCCTGGTAAATCTCTTCTGAACCATCTTGTTGGTAATGCACACATCAGAGACCCACGTTTGGCAAGGTAACAAGTGAGGTGAGGGAAGGATCTTAATAACAAGAGCAGGATGGGTGACTGTCAATGGGTACCTTCAAACAAACTTCCCCGATGCCAACCCCCTCAATTAGACACCAAATATCTAACTTAAGAGGTTTAGTGTGGATATCATGGTATTGAAGAATCCAACAAACAATGATTACAACAAACTATTATGTAGAATTATTACATTCCTTAGGTACATGAGGGGCTGGTATTAAGCTATTGGGTTACAACAGAGGAGAATGCTTCTAACAGAACATCATGATTCAAGTCTTCATAGGTAAGACGTGGTATGAGATCTTTATATTCTCAGGTCACATCTTGTCACAACACTGATTCAGTGATGATAACATGAGCATGTCTCTTGCAGGACTACTAACTGTGAGGCATAACACACCGTCATTTTGGTGTGTAGGAAGTCTATTAGAGTCACAGTCAAAGGGGCCACAATTGCAAAATTTGATTATTTACAGAGTTTTAACTGCAAAATTCCCTTTTACTGTGCTACTTCTGAGGTGAAAATTACTCTTCACTCAATCAATTTCTTTCTGTAAACTTGAGTCCTTGGGTTAGTGTTTAGTCTTTATCTAGCAGGTGGCAGAATAGGAAACTAGACTATGTAATAGTGAAGGGTGATGATGAGTGATAATCCCTGTTATTAAGTATTTTGCTACTCACAAATGAGAATCTCATCTTGATATCCAAAATTTAATTTAACAATGTGACTTATTGCTCCCAACATTGAGAAAGGTCTCACTCGAATTCTCATGAAATTTTCCCAAATTTCTTGATGTAGCCTACATCATTCAGGGTCTGGGAAGATTCCATTGTAAATTTCTTTTGGAACTTGTGCATTTTCTAACTACCAAATGAATTTTTCTTCCAGTTCCAATTCTACCCAAGTTCAGTGTAGACAGCATGGCTATAAGTTATTTCAGCGTATAGTGATTGCTGGCCTGTAAGTAAAGTTTTCTCCTTTTCCCATGATTCATCTTTTATTTTTAATTGACCTTAATGCACCATAAATGATTGGATAAAGAATAGTCAGTTCAATCATAGTAATATTTAGCTGTTTTACTGTTAAATCCCAGAGTATATCCTGCGTGTTGTCCTTGGCAGGAGCATTCTTATATGCAGCAGCAAAAATCAGAAACAGGTTAGGGAGGAAGGTGTTTTTTCCAGATAACTTGTCTGAACCCAGGTAAATAAACATACATGCTACAAGGGATAATTGAGTTGGGATAATTTTCAAAAACCCTGCATCCGTTTCTTCTCCCTTAACAATGAGGCAAGGTCAACCTTGCCATTCTCAGGCGAGGTCAACCAACACTTCACAGGCAATGGAATTAAAAATAGTACGACATGCCAGTATACCTTGCAACAGAGTGAAATATTTGGAATTTATTTCCCAAAATATCCACAGACTTTTGACTACACGCTTTTACTAGAAGCTACAAGTCAAGAAACTCTACTATTGATTCTGCCAGAGTATTTGAGGGAAGCCAGGGGTGTGGTTATTGGAGTGATATTCACTGACTCTAATGAATCAGGGGGCACCCACACCCATATGGGCAGGTCTGAGGTGCTCACAGACTTGAAGAGGCTAATGAAAAAAGAGGGTTGGAAAAGAAAAGCAGCAGAGGTCAACCACTCATTGATGGCACAGAAACTGCAAATGCAGCAACATAAATGTTAGTTTCCCTTGAACTGATACTCTTGCAAATTGACCTGATGTATGCATTACATAAAACTTCAACAAGCTGCGTCTTTTTCAGCATTATTCAAATTATGCACTGCTGGGTGGTACTTTGTACAAAAGTATTAAACTTACACCTGTCTTTCTGTTAAGTGAAAGCAATTTCAGAAGATATCAGAAATGACAGCAATTTTAGTTGTACTTTCCACACACTTTATATTTGGGGTGTTACACTTAGTAATAACCCAGTAATGTACCAAAACCTGGAACCTGTAACACATTTTTATAGACTCAATAAAACTTATATTACTTAATTCTGATTTGTCACAACTACATGGCTAATCATGTGAGTTCTGAAAACAGATTCAAATTGAAAAATGAAATCTAAATTCTTAAAATTATTGAGTTAAGGTTGTATCCCATATCAATCCTGTTCTAAATGTTATAACCCACAAGTCACTAAAGTCTGCAAATAAAATACAGCCTGATATATACTAAACTATTTGATAATAGACGACTTTGGATTGACACCCAGGGACAAAAGGGATGATGATCTCTGCTATTCAATGGAGGCACACGGCAGATGTCAGCTGAGAACAAATCAAGCCTCTGCTCAACCAGAAATGTTGGGTCTGCTCAAGGGTGCTTTGCAGTATCATAGATAATGATTTTCTTTCCTAACAGGTAGAAGATTATTGATAAATGATATTACTGAGATATAAAAAGAGAAAGGACTTTTTACACTGAGAGCACTTTCCTTTCTAGTGTCCTCATCTTTTTTATAGATTGGAAATTAATGAAAAGCAGTAAATTAACAGGAATAAATTGAATCAGTGTAAAGTAGAATATGGTTTGGAAATTTCAGCCTCATATACTTAGCATATGCTCACTCATGTTATAGAGGTAACGTTATAGATACCAAAATTAGATAATTAGTAAACCCTTATAGGCACCAAACTCAAAGGGGCACTACTTGATGTTTAGCATCATTTTGTGAAAATGGTGTGGATACTGCACTCCTCCACTGAGTCCACCAGGTTTAAGAGCAGTGACGTATGTGCATGTGTGTCTCAGCCTGTGTCTGTGTGTGTGTGTATGTATGTATGTATTTGTTGGGAGAGGAGGAGGAACTGGGTGTGGGTAGGAGCATATATAGTGGGACTGTATGCCAGGATCTATTTATAAATAACTCCTCATTCCAAGCCCATATGACCAGCTGTGCCAAGACTTGTTTACAACACCCCACTCTGGGATCATGTTCCAGACCCAGTAGCACTCCTGGCTTGCATCGATTCTGGCATGCAAGCCGAGATATCAATATTAATTATGTAGAGATTGTAATTAATTGAAAACTAATTTAATCTAATTTTCTCAACCTGAATGGATATTGGGAATGTGTAGACATAAAAATTATTTTGCACAGCTTTTGTTTTGATCGATACTGATGGACCAGACTATAAAAATAAAAACATAATTTTGTAGACATACTTCTTCATGATTAAATCCTTAATGGGAGCAGTTAGTCAAAAAGAATAAAAGTTAGATGAATCAGGATGCTCTGACATCCTTAGCAACAAATTCCTAGTCTGTAATAATAAGTTGCTTTTGTTCATTAGTTCTTGTGACATATGGTTGCATGCATGGCATTCTGAGCCTGCCCTATGGTGTGACTGCCAAAGCTATTGCCCTTACTGCAACAGCATGAAATAGGGACTGACGATATGCGGGCCAACATTTACGCCTGGAAACACAGGCAGTCACTGGAACTCAGGGGGCTAATCAATCTTTCAGGGTACTGAAGGGGACGGTTCAAGCATTACACATTGTCAGCTGGGAAAGCCACTGGAGCATTGAAAACAGCACAATGATATGTTGTGGCAGGGTAGAGTGTGATTGGGATGTTTTGCTAATAGTTGGAAAAAAATGGATATATAATGGTTAACAATCTAATGAAAAATATTCACTCACAATGTGTACATGGCATAATTATACATATGATTTCAGGGATTATCCATTCATTAGTGCACTTGGAAAAACCTGAAAACTGCCCAACATGCAATAACATCAGAGACACAGGAGCTGAATCTCGTGGCCTAACATTTACAGGACATATTACTTCCAGTCCTGGGATAAGTCACTATAACAGGTTTGCTCCAGTGTAATATACAGGACCGTTTGATTGCTGACAGATTGTGTCACTGAATTGATGAATGCATGTTCCAATCTTGATATAATTGAAGTAAGATGCTGTAATAAAATTCTGATAACTGTATTGCAACTATTCACACTCCAGTAGCTATCATTTGTATTTTCATGCAAAAATCGTGCGCATGCTACCCAAGTTATATTGACACCCACAAAATTGTTTAGCAGCTCAGTTCCCACTCCATCCCAGAACTTACCATAATATTACAAGTGCACATTTTTAAAGTTACATTTTCATTTATATTTATTTGCTCTTGAAGGTACTGTTAAAGTAGGAATCTACAATTTGTGACTATTTGTTATATTCTTGATAAACACATGCAGTATGATCAGAACGGATGTTTGACCAGACTGCGCATAATTTTCTACTGTTTTTGTACAAGATATCCAGACCTCAGGAGGTTCATGGACATGAACTAATTTATCTTCTACTAACTGATAATAACAAAGTTATGGGTTAGTGATACAGTATATACTATGCTGTAGCAAGTTGAGGGCATAACTCATCAATTTAATAATGTTTAGTTAATAGAAATGAAGAGATTTTTTAAAAATTATGAGTTACTTTACAGGATTTTGTAATGAAGAGATACCTCCATGGTATATTTATAGAAGGCTGATACAGCACAAATACATCTGAGAAACTTTGATATGTATCAGATGATGTGATTGGAAAGAAAGAATATTATTTCCAGCAGCAACTTACACCATCTGCATCACAAGCACTCTCCTGGGCTTGAAGTTCAGACATTTCACTAACAGTGACACAACACTGTTCATTTCTTCAGTCTAGATCTCTATTTCAATCCCAGGCTCCACCAAGTATCACACCACACCTATGTTCTAATAGCTAAAAAGTATAATCCTTAAAAAAATGTTCAGAGGCAATTTATTCTGTGACAGGGTAAATACATAACCAAACAGGCATGTAGTGTATCAAACTTAAATGTAATTTTGCATAAGTAAACACTTTAATGCAAAAAAGCAAATGCGAATAAATCATAATTACAGCTGAGTCTTAAACTGAGGATTGTAAATCAAGTATTTTAAGTTGGAGAATTTTTTTTTAAAAAATTCTCATGGGAAGCAAGCAAAATACAATTAATCAGTCACTGACAAGGTAGATCATTTTTTAGGTCCTATTCAATATTTTTTTAAAAATTGGTATCTTTTAAACTTTAGAAGCTAGCTAGTACTTAATAAGATTTAGGAATGTGAATAAATCTAGTATCACAATTTGAGCTGGTTCCACCACCAGTTTATTTTAGTTGGTGTCTTTAAATCCAAAGTTTATAGATTCAAACTCCTACTCCGCACCCCGCATCCCCCCCCCCCCCAACCTTAGGTCTTGGGAATATCTCGAGAATGGAGTGTACAACGCAGTATTGAGGGATTGATGTCTGTTGCAAGTGTTGTCTTGTCTGGCTGTCTATTCATGATGGATGCTAAACGTTCCTGGAGAAATATTCAAAGAAGAGCAGCAAGTTCTGGTACCTAGTCAACGTTCCTGCCACAGTCAATATCAGTAGAAAAACAGATTAACCATTTATGAATCTCATCTCACTTCTAAAATTATTGGATTTTGTTGTGAACCTTTGGTTGTTGTCCTCACCTATTAAGAAAAAACTGGCATTTACATCTGCATCACAGTCACATCATAGAGTGCTTCATAGATAGAAATCGATGGAGGAGTAAATAAACGATGGGGAACCATGGCTGGGGGCGCAGTGGGCAATATTGTAAGCCTGATTGAAGAGATGAAATTACAGCTTTTACAAGAAGAGGAATGGAGAGGCAAAGGGGTTTAGGAGGAGGGTTCCAGTCAATGGGACCACATTACCATAAGGTACTTCCATCAATGTTGGGGAGCAAAGAAAGGGGGAGGGTTAAATTAAACTATAGCCAGAGTATGCAAGAGTGTAAGTTGTGGCATGTCAGGTGGACCGGGTTGTAAACACTGGGTGAGGCAAATCTGTGGATGTATTTTAACATGGCAATGGGGAATGTAATTACGATATATTACTGGACAAGGAGCTTGTGTTGTCCAGTGGGGGCAAAGGTACTAGCCTGAAGAAGATGCAGACAATTTTATTTTTCAAAAATTGAAATTTGAGGAGGTGAGAAGACGGAAGACATGAAATTAGAATATTTTGAGACTGGGTTCTAAAAATACAAAAAGCTTGGATAAAGATTTCAGCAATGGATTTGTTGTAGAAGTGGGGAATGCTACGTAAGTTTGTTCGGTTCCATTGCCTTTCCCATTTTTTGCTTTATATAAAGACATTTGAGCCAAATGTAATTTCATAATCACTTCAGAATAATTTCAAAGACTTGACCAGAAATGTAACTGAAGCATATATGAGTTCTTGCAAAAGTATCGTCATTTTTGACAATCTCTGTTGCTTGTATATTTTGATTTATGCCTCAAGAGTGCCCCTTTAAAAATTAAAGAGCACTTGCTCGCAACTTTTAAATTATATTCACAAGATGCAAAATTGAAGTGGGGATGTTGCAAACATTGCTGAAGGATAATCTTGTAACTTTTTAATAAGAACCAATTTCGTTTTTTATGTGTGTCAGAACAAAGTTGTGAACATGATGTGCTCACATTAGTGGGTATAAGTTATTAATTATATTAATAACACTCAATGGTTGGCTGCTAGCAGTATTGAAGCTAGTTAGGAAAGACTAAGAGTCAGGCTACCTCCTCCCTTCTGTAAAGACCAGTGCCCTAATGTGAGATACTCCACCTAGTGGGTTCATTTGGGACCTCAGCTTTTGAGGTTAATTAGTACACACTGGAATTTTCATCACTTAAGACATTACCTTTTATCTTTCTCAATTGTTTTGGAAGTGACAAAGGAACCCAGAATTGGTGTGAAATACCATATGAAGCAAAACTCCAACAACTTTTCTCTCCCTGCTACTTCCTCAATTCTCATTTTTTGTCCTTTTCTGTCTATTGAAATAGACCAGCTCTAGAAAACTGATTTCACTGAGCATAAAACTTTCCATCTTAGTAGTCCAAATGTAACAATTAGACTTATTGGGCATAAATTCAAGAAACTCTCACATTTTACCTGAGACCTACATGTGAAGTAATTAAAATGTCATTAAATGTGTCATGTCTCCTATTAGTATGGACATTTTGTCTAAACCTGGCACAGTAATAAATGGATCTGGAAGTTTGCTAATTGTAAATTCAATACTCACCAGCAATCAATTGTTGGGGTAAATGGTTCACTGCATTCTGGGGTTATATTTTTAAACAAAGAACACTCCTTAATTCCTTGACTTATATTATCATTTAATATACTTGAATGGATAATTTATTTATTCAAAATTGCTGTGTTTAGATTAGAAACATACAGCAAGGGGAATAAATCTGAACAAATCTTTGGAATTCAGCCATGATTCTGACTGAATACTGGAGGAGAGCTTAAGCCAAATGGCCTGCTCCAGCTCCCATTCCTTCTCACAAATTTTGGGCTTGCAATACCCTTGTCTTTCTCCATATTGTGCTGCACGTCTAACTAACTGTATGCCTTATTCATGCAAAACATGGGACTGGAATGCTTTGAATGGAGAGAGCTCATGTGATACACATAATGCAGTATTCATTTGCCAGGCAGAATGGGGTTGCTTTGAATGCTAGATCTCTTGTAATTTGCTGTCATTGAGATGTTTATGTTTGCGCCTGGGAGCAAAAACAGGAAAAAGAAGTGTTTCATACTCCTTTCTCAACCAGTCTTGAAGAAATGTTTAACCATTTTTAGTTGTACAATTGGTGCAGAATTCACAAATATCCTGCAGGAGTTTTGTGAAATTCTGCAAATGAGAGACAAATGAATTACATTTGTTCTTGCAAAAAAAAATCATCCACTTCATTGGTGCAGTGGGTAAGTAATCTAAAAATGCAGGTAATGTGCTAGGGACCGGGGGTCAAATCCCATCTCATCAGATGCGAAATTAGAATTCAATTAGAATATGGAATTAACAAGAAACCATTGTTGTAAAACAAATCTGTCTCACTATTGTCCTTTAGGGAGAGGAAGCTACCACACTTACATGATCTGGCCTATATGTGACTCCAGACTCATAGCAAATAGGTTGGCACTGAACAGCCCTCTGTAACAGCCTGGCAAGCCACTCAGTTTTATCAACAACTAGAAACTCTTAAAAAAGGAATGAAAACAGATGGACCACCTGGTGAACTACCATCAATTAAGGTGTGAGAAACAACACCAAACGCAGCCCTGTCTACCCTGCAAAGAACTTCTTCCATAAATTTAGAAGCTCATACCAAAATTGGGAAAGTTGTTCAACAGACTAGTTAAATCACACCCTGACATACACATAACTCACTAGGGGTTTTCAGCATTGGCTCTGGACCCCATGAAGTCTCATGGCACCAGTCAAACATAGGCAAGAAAATCTCTTGCTGATTATTACACATCACACTGCTTCCACATTAGTCCCCACCAGACCCCTTGGCTAACAACTCAATGCTCTTCCACGTTGAACACCGCCTGGAGAAATCATTGAGAGTGGCAATGGCAGTAAATGTTCTGTAAGTGGAGAATTTAATATTCACCACTAAGCGTGGGTCAGCTGTACCACTAAAGGCTGAGCTGGTCAAGTCCTAAAGGACATAGCTGCTAAACTAGGCCTGAAGCAGGTGGTGTGGGAACCAACAAGACAGAAATACGTACTTGACCTCATCCTGACTAATCTGCCTGCTGCAGATGCATCTGAAAATGACTATATTGGTAATAGTGAGCACTGTACAGTCCCAATGGGGAAAAGAAAACCCATTTTCACATTGATAGTACCCTACATGGTGTTGTATGGCACCATCACCATGCTAAATGGTATAGACTTCGAACAGATCTATTAACTCAAGACTGGGTATCCATGAGGCACCGTGGGCCATCAACAGCAACAGAAAGGTACTACAGAACAATCTGCAACCTTATCGCCTGGCATATGCCTGACTCAAACATTATCATCGAGCCAGAGAATCAAAACTGGTTTAATGAAGAACACAAGAGGGCATACCAGGAGCAGCAGCAGGCATAGCTAAAAATGATGTGTAAACCTAATGAAACTACAAAACACGATTATTTGTGTGCCAAACAACAGCAATTGCACAAACAATGGATCAGACCTAAACTCTGTTATCCTACCATATCCAGTTGTGAATGGTAGTGGACAGTTAAACTACTCAGTGAAGGAGGTGATTTCACAAATATCCCCACCCCCAATGATGGGACAGCCCAGCTCATACGCACAAGTGATAAGGCTGAAGCATTTGCAACAATCTTCAGCCAGAAATGCCTAGTGAATGATTTAACTCGACCTCCTCCAGTGATACCCAGCATCACAGATGTTAGTCTGCAGCTAATTTGATTCACTCTATGCGATATCAAGAAACAGTTGGAGGCACTGGATGCCACAAAAGCTATTGGCCCTGACAACTTTCCATCTAAGATCCTGAAGATGTGTGCTCCAGAACTTGCCATTCCTTCAATGTTACTGCCTTCTTAAATTGCAGCAGTCCATTTGACATAGGTACACATAAAAAGCTGTTTGAGCGGGAGTTCCAGGCTTTAACCCAGTGACAGTGAAGGAATGGCAATATCTTTCCAAGGCAGACAGTGAGTGGCTTAGAATCATAGAATCCCTACAGTCTGGAAGCTGACCATTTGGCCCATCGAGTCCACACAACCCTCCAAAGAGCATCCCACCCAGATCCATTCCCCTTCCCTATCCCTGTAACCCTGCATTTTCCATGGCTAATCCAACTACCCTCCACGTCCCTGGACAATGGACAATTTAGCATGGCCAGTTCACCTAACCTGCACATCTTTGGACTGTGGGAGGAAACCAAAGTACCCAGAGGAAACCTACACAGACACGGGGAGAATGTGCAGACTCCACATAGACAGTTACCCAAGGATTGAATCAAATCCGGGTCCCTGGCCCTGTGAGGCAGCAATGTTAACCACTGAGCCACTGTGCTGCCCTACATGCTAATGGTTGTGAATTTAAAAAATGCTATCAAAGAAACCTTGGTGAATTTCTGTAGTGCATCTTTGTATGTGTGCGAGACTGACTCAGGGTCTTTCCCACGAGCCCTGGTTGCGGCTTCAATAGGCTGCATTATTTTAAATGCTTGCCCCAATTACATTGCAGCAAGATTCCCAGGACTTTTCTCAATAGAGAGCCTAGCCTGCACCAGAAGTAAGTACAATGTCACTGGGGGTCTGAAACAATGGGTGCACAGAGAAAAGACCCTCATATTATTATCCCACTTTTTGTTAACCTCAACATGGTTAACCAGATGATCTGTATTTTAAGGGATTATCCTTCATTTTGACTGTTTGTCCCATGCTCTTTAAGTGTTGCCTTTTATCCTGTATTTCTAGGGCAGCCTGTGGAGACTGAATGTGGGAGCAACCTCTTGTCTTTCATTCTTTTATTGGTGAACATTTGCACTGTGGCCACAAGGGGGACTTATGATCACCAACAGCAACATCCCCACACCCCCAGCACAACTATTCGCGTCATCAGTGACCATCCTCACAGCCCTACTTTCCCTACAGCTACCCCAATCATAAATTCACCATCAAATGAAAAAGAAGCAGCAAATGAGGCAGCTCATTTCCTAACGTCAAGCTCAGCGATATGTTAATTGACCATATTACATTCTTGTGATATTGATTGAGGGATAAATATTGGCACAGACAATAATTCATCTGCTGTTCTTTGATATAATGCCATATGAAGGTAAAGCCATTATCGTCTTAGCAGACCGTAGGGGTGCTCTCTCATTAGAGAGAGATGACTGGTGGTGGTTTAACCTGAGGGTCACCACACGCCTGGTAAAGACAGGCATTGAGGAGGACTGTCCTTTATGGTAACCTCAGCCAGTGAGGGGATTAAACCCACACCAACCCAGCAGGAACCCACGCCTCAGTTTGACATTTCATCTGCAGGAGCTCTGATGTTGCAGCAATCCCTCAGCGCTGACCTGGAGAGTCACCATGATTGTTGTGCTCCATTATCTGGAATGGGAGGTAGAGATCAGCCCTTATGATGCAGCACTCTTGGAGCTGGTCAGTGGAGTCACCGCTGCTTCTCCAAAGCTGGTTGTGGAATTTCTACCAGGTCCCTCCACAAATCAGAAAGCCCAGAGGAAGTGTGGATTCGAGCTGATGAAGAGGATCACTGGAGGTAATTAATGTAAGCCAAAAATCCTGGAACTCCTTTCCCAACATCACTGAGGATGAATCCACATCAAGTTCCGCGACTAAAGAAGTCAACTCACCACCACCTTCTCAAGGGCATTTAAGGACAAATAATGCATCCATCTCTCGAGAATTAATAACTAAATTCTCTCTCCTCCAATGGAGGCTTCGGATTTTGTATCCTGGCTGCTGCCCTCCAACAAAAATAAATCCTTTGGAGATCAGATGCCAAAACATCTATCCAGAACATTCCATCCTGCTTTTCCACCACAAGGCCCTGTTACACTGATAAACTGCTTGATCTTTGCGCTCATGCTTTGTAGAATAATCTCTTGATGTGTTGCTTCAATGTCTCACACTCCAGAATTCACCATAATCCTAGATGTAACACCCTGCTGTGTAAGTACAATGCCTGAACTGGTTAACTGCCATATAAAAATCTCCAGACTACGTGCTATCCAGCAGAAAAGTCACTGTTGTCTGTTGTATAATAGTTACTTAAATATTCTGGCAGTAATCTATTGACTGATGGCCCTGCTTTCCAGACCAGCCACAGAGCATGGGGATCAGTGGCTGTTTGATTGATTGGTTTTAAATTGGTGCAACTGACCTGAACTTGACAAGGAATCATTTGAAAAAAAGGGGTGGAGAGGTTGGGGTGGTGTGCACTGGGGATGGTGCAACAGTTTTAACCCTTTGAGTATTGAGCTTTCAGCAGCAAGTTCTAAAATAAAGCAGGATTGATTATAAGAATGCTGGTTTCATATTCACGGGAAAAAATATGTATTCATTTGCAGTCCACTGAGCTACATCATAACAAAATGGAAGTCAATTCATAGAATTAATAAATCTTCTTTCTTCAACACAAATTTCTTTTAGGTTGTCAGTATTCGTGATCCTGCAATATGGCATTTTCATGTGAAAAGGCAATAGTTTTTCGGTTCAAAATTATGCCTGAGGAAAGATTGTTAGATTTTGATACAACGTATAGTAAAAAAAAATCTGATGGGCCGGTTCCCAGGGGATCAGCCCATAAACTTGTGTCAAGTGGAGCTTCATGAGAGCCAGCATTCCCACATCAATGGAAAATAAACATCAACTCCTTCAAAAACAGAAACAGAAATTGCTGGAAAAAGACTCAGCAGGTTGGACAGCATCTGTGGAGAGAAATTAGAGTTAATGTTTTGGATCTAATGACACTTCGTCAGAACTGATGTGAAGAAGAGTCACTGGACCCGAAACATTAACTCTGATTTCTCTGCACAGATGCTGCCTGACCTGCTGAGTTTTTCCAGTAATTTCTGTTTCGGTTTCTGATTTCCAACATCTGTAATTATTTTGGTTTATCTTATTAACTTACTTCAGAACCACTATATTATGCAACAGAAGAGGCAACATTTTGGTGCCTTCCATGTTGATTCAGGCCATAGCAGTGACATGTTCCTTACTCTGTTTTCCACCATGACCTATTTAACCACTAAACATCAAAGAGCGATCTAGTAAAAGACAGTAAATCAGTCCAGTTTCATCTGTATTAACCTCTTGTTGCATATGTGGTTGTGACTTTGGGAGAACCATTTTTGAACCAAACATCCATGTTTGTTGCCCTAACGACTGCATCCGCACCATTTACCATGCAGAAAACAACGCCATGCCTGCTATTGAATCTGTCCAGCTCTCTGTCTTTGCAGTCGCACTCTGCATTTCTTTGTTAGGATGACTCCTATTTCCAGCAGGATTGAACCAGAAATGAGAAAGTTCTCTGCTTGGGCTGCCTTGAATCACATGACCAGCCATGCTCTTGTCATTTCTTGTTGGGCGGGTGGGAGGGGTGGTGGAGAATGGCCACCTGTCAACAGTTCCAAAATCTTCATCTTGTGCTTCACAATGGCAGAAAACTCGGTAGGCAAGACTTCCATCCCCGTAGGCAAGACTTCTATACCCTTGGGAAGACTTCTATCCCCGTAGGCCTTGATTCTGGTGGATGTCCCACTGTTACCTGGCCACTGTCTGATTGTCTGTGGTTCAGTCAGCTTTCCCAGAAAAAGGCTATGCTGGTCTCTAAACAGCTCTGCAGCAAGCAGGGGACTTCCCTTACACCTCCGCAAGATTCTGCCTGTTCATTCGGCTTCTCTCTCCACAGCTGCTGAGCTTTTCCGGCATCTTCTGCTTTTTTTCTCGTTCTCTAGCATCCAGAATATTTTGCTTTTAGTTAAGTGTTTTGGGCTGTCCTGAGAACATAAAAAACTCTATATAAATGAAAGTTTTATTGCATCATTGTTCAGTGTCTGGCAGTTTGATGGGAATGAGTTTATGGCCACACAGCAGCTGCACTTCTTCCTTAATATGGCAACCCCTCACAGAGGAGGATGATTTGCTTCCACTCGAGAGGGCAGGGTTACATTCTGCAGTGGCTGAACACTCTGATCCTGGAGCCGCAGACCCTCCCGCATGAAAGGCATGAAAGTGTTTGAGGAGCTGGGTGAGTGGGACACTCTGGATTCTGCACCCTCTTTCTGCTGCTTGTACGTGACCTTCACATGCTTCACTCGATGACGCTGAGAACAGTTGGTGCTTTCATGGATGCTTCTTCTCCAGTTTGTAGGTTTTAAGGTAAGCAATTCCCATGCGTCAGTGTGGATGTCGCGTTTGTTTAGGGAAACTTTCAGGATGGCCTCTCCTCTCCTAGTGCTCACTTACCAATGCTAAGCTCAGAGGGAAGCATTAGTTTTGGGAGTCTTGGGTGTCTGTTGCTCATGCAGTTTTAATTTTATTGTTTTGTTTTATTTGCAACAGAGATGGACCTCCTACATTATCTTTTAAAAAAATGAAATAACTGCGGATGCCAGAAATCAGAAACAAATACAGAAATTGCTGGAAAAGCTCATGTGTGGAGAGAAATCAGAGCTAATGTTTTGGGTCCAGTGACCTTTCCTCAGGATGTGCTGAGCTTTTCCAGCAATTTCTGTATTTGTTTCTGCATTATCTTTTGCCTGCCCAAAAGATCTTTATCCAGACGTGTCTGACAAGACCAGCTTTCATCACTTAAGACTCATGAGTGATGCAGTCATGGAATAAAGCAATACCTTCTAACAGGTTTCATTTCACTCCACCTGACAAAGGAGCAGCATTCCGAAAGCTTGTGATTTCAAATAAATCTGTTGGACGATAACCTGGTGTCATGTGACTCCTGACATTTTCTACCCCAGTCCGACATCGGCATCTCCACATCAAGATTTCATGAAAGGATGACTACACTAGTTCCCAGTCTTCAATCTCCCTGTGACACAATCCTTTACAGCAGTAAGATACAGGTCTTATGCCAAATATTGCAATTAGTGATGTGCTGATGTTTCGGACGGGTATCTGATGCCTTGTTTGCAAGGGAAGTCTACTTCATTTATTCCCCTGGAAAATATGTAACAGCACCAAAGAGCACAATCCTTTCTTTCCCTCCTTGCTCTTTTTCCAAAGTTCAGGATCATTTCTCATAACTCTGATTCACGATGATACGCAAAATGTGGAAGTGCCGTTGTTGGACTGGGGTGGATAAGGTCAGAAGTCATGCGACACCAGGTCATTGTCCAACAGGTTTATTTGAAATCACAAGCTTTCGGAGCCTCGTTTCTTCATCAGGTGAAATCCAAATTCACCTCCAATGCACTCGTGCAGCCTCAGACACCTAAGGATCAGAGTGTTCAAAGTCTGAGACCTCATACCCAGCACAAATCTCGTGATCTGCAGAGCAGCCGTGGTCCCCAGCCTCCTGTCAGCATCAGAAACATGGACCGTGTACAGCACACACCTTAAATCCATAGAGAGTTATCACCACAGAGTCACAGAAGTCTACAGCATGGAAACAGGCCCTTCAGACCAACTTGCCCATGCCGCCCAGTTTTCACAATTAAACTAGTCCCATTTGCCTGCATTTGTTCCATATCCTTTCATACCTAACCCATCTATGTATCTGTCTAAACGTTTCTTAAATGACGAAATTGTACTCGCTTTGACTACTACCTCTGGCAGCTCATCCAGACACTCACCACCCTCTATGTAAAAAAAATTTCCCCTCTGGACCCTTTTGTACGGCTGGAATGGCATTTCAACATGACTGTTCTCTCTGAGACCAATATTTCCAGTATCAAGGTACTGGTCACACACGAGCAGCTAGAATGGGTAGACCACAATATCCTGTCCATCAGCAGCAGTTCCTTCAAGAATGTAAAGTCCAAAATAGCTAAACATTTGGTGTTGAACAAACAAAGTGGGGGCAACAGGTACTTTTAAATCTACTTAGATAAATTTTTACCTAAAAGTTCAATCAAAAGGCCTCATGAAAAGAGCATTCACACCCTGATCGTAAGCCATGAATAAATCAGAAGGTCAGTCCTGTCAGGGAGTGAACTGGGCATCAGCACTTGCAGATGTGCAATAATAGCCCAAGTGGCTTTAAAACCTACCTGTTTGGCATAAACTCAACTGATCGGCTACCCTACCAGGTCACAGGATGGTGCTTACAATTGTCAAGTGAGAAATAAGCCTAAGGCCATAAGTAGCATTGCAAAAAAATAACTTGAAAAATGCATGACAACATATCATCCATGGGTTTGCTAGAATCTGGTAATGCCCCAGTAATGATGTTTAATTGTGATTTTATGTTTTATTTTGGATGCATTGTCCACAAATTGGTAAAAGGTTGAATGTTTGAGCCCAAGCCTGAGCTTATTATTAACACTGATCACGCTTGATGTGATTCTGCAGTGTAGAGAGTAGCCTGAACCAATTACAAAGCTTGTCTGCCAACCAAAGTTTATTGCAGCAGTTGCTTCAAGCCCAAGAAAGCATTTAGCATCAGATTAAGAAGAAATTAAATTTGCAGTGGGATCAATACTGTTTACTATTTACATTCTTTGCTGTTGAATCGGGTTTCTTAAAAATAAGGAAAGAATTTCATATAGGGGCTCTTGTGGAAGTGTAGCAGTGTACGTACCTCTAAGACAGGAGGCCCGCGTTCAAGTTCTGCTTTTTCCAGAGGTATGTTATAACACCTGGTTGAGTTAAAAATATCTAAATAATGTCATAATTTGAATCATTTTGAATGGGTTTGGTTAAGAAAACTTTTTTGTATGTCTTGTGTCCTTCATATATGTTTCAAAATTTCAAGTTATCCACAATTAAATCTATCAATTAGCCATCTGAATATTTTGCATTTGTATTAAAAATTCTCCTTTGGTTGCCAAAAATAATGTGAATATAATTAGACTGTTTATAATTATCTGTGATGTATTTTGGAATATATTTAAAAATATAATTTGCAAAGAATTAAATAAGATACATGTAGCAGAAATGTGGACATTCTGTCATGGCTGAAATTTCTGAGATCTTTTTGAAACTTCTTTTTTATCTGAACCCACCTGACAGCCCCGCCATCATAATGTGTCAACCCACCAAAGTTACCTTCCAACCCTCAAAGTACCTCCTAAATTCCAGCTTCTACAGTCATTGCAACATCCCCAGCACACAACTCCCCACTTGAAAAGCCCCAATCTCATACAAAACATCTCTCCTCATTCCCTGAATGAATTACAAGCTGTAGCTGCAGTGTTGCTGCTAGTAATTGAGAGCTGCTATTAGCGCATTGGGGCAGGACATCCTATCCCTCAGGTGAGGAAAACTCGCCTCTGGCCTATTAGACAATAAATAGTTGTGGGGCAGTTATTCTTCCCTGGGACTGGCACCGCTCTGACTTTTTAACCAGGGAAACGGGGATCACTGTGCTTTGCATAATTCAGCCACAGAATGACATCAGTTTCTGTGAGTAACTCAATTTTAAATAATGAAGAAAAACATTTTAAGAATACGCAAAGTTATTTTCTAGTTAGATTGGGGGTACAGTAATCAGATCCTTAGTGAACATGGGGCTGGATGAACACAGCAGGTCAAGCAGCATCATAGGAGCAGGAAAACTTGACGTTTCGGGCCTAAACCCTGATGAAGGGTTTAGGC
>JAHRHZ010000025.1:26330935-26354125 GCA_024137785.1 Ginglymostoma cirratum | reverse complement strand
CTATGATGCTGCTTGACCTGCTGTGTTCATCCAGCCCCATGCTTGTTATCTCGGATTCTCCAGCATCTGCAGTACCTTTTATCTTTGTTACCTGATCATTATCAGATTGCTGTTTGTGAGAGTTTGCTGAGGACATGTATTATGTTCCGTATTTTCTATTTCACAACAGCGACTACACTTCCAGACATAAGTAGTTCATTCACTCCAAAGCACCATGAGACTTCTGAAGGTCATGGAGAGAGTCACATAAGTGTATGTTTTCCTTCCTTCCTTTATATTCTCCTACAATCATCTCTTTCAAAATACCTTCTTAGAACGTAAGAACAAAAGAACTTAAGAGCAGGAGTAAGCAATTCAGCTCCTCAGGCCTGCCCTACAATTTAATAGAATCATGGCTGATCTCATATCGGCCTGAAATCCTCTCCACTGCCCGCTCCTGATAACCCGTTAACCCATTACTAATTAAAAATGTGGTTAGCTTCTCATTAAGTTTTCCAATGTCCTGGTGTACACTATACTCCACAAATTCTATAGCTTGAATTCTGATTACAAGTCACTGGACCCAAAGCATTGACTCTGCTTTCTCTCCACAGATGCTGCCAGACCTGCTGAGTTTCTCCAGCAATTTGTTTTTATTTCAGATTTCCAGCATCTGCAATTCTTTGTTTTATTTCTATATTAGACAATATTGCTGTTGTCTGTACTGCTGTAAAGGAAACTGAGCAACAATATGTCTCTGCATTTGGGGACCTAGTAAGAAGTCAAGAACAGTTGGATGGTTCTATGTTGATGACACTCGGGAAGAAGTTCTAGGAATTACTGGACAAAAGCTAGACATTCTTCGCTAAGTATTGTCGTCAGTGCTCAGGAAGAGTCCTGGGAGCTGTGGGGGCTCAGAAGAAGCTGTGTGCCATGAGGAATTCAATGCAACTGAGAGAGAATGAAGGAAACCCAGAAGCAGTTTTTGTTCCATGCAACTAAGCAAGATTGAAAATCAGGAAAGACCAAAGGGCAGTACTGACTTGGTGAGGCTAGCTGCCGGTGAAGGTGCCATAAAAATTGTTTTCAAGCAGCACTTACATAGCAATAACCTTATCACTGACACTCAGTGCTGGTTCCACCAGACCTGGTCAGCTCCTGACCAAATGTGGCAAGACCTGGATAATGTGGATAATGACATTCATGCTACACAAGTGCCAGGCAATGACCATCTTCAATTAGAGAAATTCTAAACGTTACCACTTGACATTCAATGGTATCACCATCACTGTATTTCCCTCTATCAACATCATGGGGATTAATATTGACCATAAAATAAACTGTACTAGTCACATATATACTATAACTACAAGAGCAAGTCAGAAGATAGGAATCCTTCAACAGATGACTCACCTCCTGACTCCCAAAAGCCTGTCCACCCTTTACAAGGCCCCAGTCAGGCTTCACACCTGCCTGGTTCAATGCAGCTCCAACAACAATGAAGAAGCTTGACACCATCTGAAACAAAGCAAGCCGCTTGATCAGCACCACATCCTCAAATATCCATGGCCTCCACCACCATGCTTAGTAGCAGCAGTATGTATCACTTACAAGATGCAATGCAGAAATTCACCAAGGCTCCTTAGACAGTACCTTCCAAATTTTGATCACTGCCATTTAAAAGGCAAGAGCAGCAAATAGGTGGGAACAGCACCACCAGCAAGATGCCCTCCAAACCTCCCACTATCCTGACTTGGAAATATATTGTTGTTCCTTCAGTGTTGCTGGGTCAAACTCGCCCCAACAAATTTGTAAGTGTATGTATAATAAATGGATTGCAGTGGTTCAAGAAGGCAGCTCACCATGAAAAGACCCTGTGACTCATTCCCCGAAGAGAATGTGAAACTTCACTGCATGGCAACCCCACAACTCAAACTGCTATGTCAGGCACTTTGCATTAAATTTCTGTGAAAAATGGGTCAGAAAATATTAGTTTCTACTGTATAGATTTCTCACGGATATAATCCCATCATTCTACATAAATTCAGGCAATTGTTTCTAAAAGCCTGTCATTCTTATTTTTTCCGTATTGTTATTCTTTAAGATTCAATGTTCAAGGTGTGTTGGACCCTTATAATGCAAGGGCCAGAAGTTCTCACATTGCCCAATAATAAGTAAAACTGAATCATAACAGTGATGCCACGAAGCATTCATAGCGAAAGGATAATATTGGAACGCACAACTGAGTGAAACGTTTAGCTCGCAGAACAGTTTAACAGTTTGAGTATTGTTCAGTAGCATTAAGAATAAGAAAGTCATTTACAGAAATCTTCAGCAAGATTAGTAAATGTTTGGAGAGCTGTGAGTGCACAGAGCCACCGAATGCATCTCAGTCTGCAGGATTTCGACAATAAATAAAACCCTATGACATTTCCATAACCTCACAAAGTAAATAGAGGACACTGGATGTCAATCAGTGAATCATAAAGCAACAATTCAATGGTTTCAGGTAACATCACAAGCCAGAAGAGGGAAGCTTGAGTAGCTGAATTACTGGTCCGTTACTCACTCACATCCATTTACAGCTGAGGTTGAGTTTTTGCTGACAGTACAGGATTTAGCTGATGACACTTTGGCAGCAGCCAGTTTCTTTGCTGTCACACACGTCTTTGTAAAAGTGCTGTTCTGCACCATACATTTGTTACTAAGGATTCCTGCTGCCTCTCTCAGCTGAGAAACGATGCATCATGGTGTGGAAAGGAACCCAGGGAACAAGAGAAGAGAAACTTTGACATTAAAACAAGGGGCAAAATTTGTTCCTGCCAATAAACGCTCTATATCCCGACTGTGACAAAATGCACAGATATCTAAAAGATACTTCAATCCGACTTGCATTCCCGTTTACATTAACATAATTTAAAACTAATTCAAGAAAAAGCATTTATTGTTGACATCTCCAAATCATCAGTATTTGTTAATCTATAATAATGGACAATGTTGGGGTTATAAACTTGTCCTGATTGTGTATTTATTATGGTATTTGAAAAGGCACACTCATCCTTTCACCAAAATATGGTACAAGAAGTGAACTTGCTACCTTCCCAAATTCCACTCCATCTCTGTCACTTTCATGCTTAATCTAAAAAATAGTAATGCTTAAGAAACTGTAACATATCCACCAAAATCTTCTGTTGCTAAAAGATCATTTTCAGTGACCTAACTGATAATGATTGCGTCAAAGTTTGTGAAAGAATTTTCCAGCTTTAATGCTCTCAATGAACACAGAAGGCTAATGTTTTTATGAAGGTTTTCTAATCAATCTATTCAGATGTATTATTACACACTTCTAGAGCAGGTGGATCTTGAATAAATACCCCCTGGTTCGGAAGTAGTCCCTAAACAAACTCTCACAATTTTGAACACCCTGCTGAAGCATCCAGAGATTCAACAATGGACTTAGCACAGGCTGCATACTATATAGTTTCTAATCTACCTTCTCAGAGATGTTACGACACACCTCTGGTGCAGGTGGATCTTGAACCTGAGCCTCCTGACCGAGCGGTAGAAACAGTACTGCTGCACCACAGAGGGCTCCTCATCCTATGCTGAGACTGGTGGAGGTGAGTCAATTCAGCTGTGCACAGCTTTCAATATCATCTTCCCCCAACTACATGCTAACTAATATTCTTGCGCAATTTTTAAAAATTTACTGTGGACGCCAACATCTAAAAGGTCAGTTTGGTGGGAAATTTGCAACAATGATGGAGCTGTTGGTGGATACACCGAAAAGGCAGTAGCAATGCCTTCATTGAGCATGAGTTATGGCAGCAGGGGGAGCAACTTCCAAGGACCTGCAGAGGCATTGAGACTTGAGGCTTTGGTGGTGGGAAGGCCCACTTACCTTACGGAGATAAGGCTACCTCATTGAGATAAGACTTTTAGATCTGGACATTTCCGCCTTTCTTCTTGGCTCTGTTTCTTTTCATTTCTGCTTTTTTTAAAACTCTGGTTTTTGTATCCAAGATGGTGTTTTTCAATTTGGGTTTTTGTACAAGAGGTGGTGCCAGTGAATGGTGGCTTTGTATATTTTTCACTGTACTCCTACACTTCTGTACTTGAGTACATATGACAATAAAATCTAATTCTAATTATGAATGACATGATTTAGTGTGCACTTCAGCACATGATGCAATGGTATATCATTCTATAGTTCTATGACTTGAACCTGGACCAGTCTGTTAAGTATGTTTTTATTTTCCATTGATAAAAGAAGCTAAGCAATATTAAAACTAATTGCCATACATAATTTAATAACCGTGCAGCATTTTCAGTCGTCATCCTTTTGCAGACCGTCAATTAAATATTTGCTGCAGGTAGGCTTTCAGCATATTTATTAATACATTTTTTTGCTATTGTTATTGACAGTGTTAGTTACAATAATGCAAAGATATATTTAGTGCAGGTCCTCACACATTTTATATATTTACTTTGAATTTTCCAGAATGACGAATCTTCCTTTAACCATCCAATAAATTTAAAAGAATGATTAGTAAATGCTTTAGCACAATTATCACAATGTTAAAAGGACAGAAAGGTGTAATATTTCAATGCTTTAAACCTACAAGGAAAGAGAATATGTTCATGCTATGACAGAGTCCTATGCAGGTAAATGGTTTTATTTCCTAAGAGCTACAACATCCTAAAGTGGATGAAAAACGGGTGAGAGCTGAAACAAATAGCCGCACTGGGAGTAAATCTGGCATTGGCTTAAACAGAGCCATAAATCATTGACCTGACACAGTGCATGAATGCACTCGCAGTGGCTGCCAGGGCCAGCACAGCTCCAGGCAAATTCTGGGCAGGCCATTTATCTTTAATGAAACAAACCAGGGCCCAACCCACGCAATGTATAATAGTGTATGCTTTCTACATATATGTTCTTACCTAAGGTGACATTATGCTGCTGAACATTTAAAATACAAAAATGCTAATATGCAGCATGCAAAATGGATGTGATAGCGTCCATAGGCTGTTGAGATATTATCGGAATTTATAGATTACTGAAATTATAGTCAGTAAGCAGGTGGGCAAGTTAAATTCAGATTCACAGAATCGAAGGGTGCTGTCAAACATAACTTGTCACATAGGGAACCTTAGGAGCATCTTGGCATTGTATAGTCTCTGCATGAAAATTGCTTACAATTTCTAAAACAATCTTTTATAGACACAAGGGTGATCTTACATTCTAATCACATCTTGGATTATAGTCTGTCAACACTGTAAGGTAATACCTTTAATTTGTTATGATATGGAACCCTCCTCCTCTTCCTTGGATATTACTGACTAAACAAATTGTCTCCTCTGTTCTTGATACTTTCGTTTGCGTGCCATTCAAATAGTTCTTGCAACCATTTTTTGTGGTATAATATTTTTTTCTTTAAATACTGCATTTAATGAGGTCCATATTTAAATATGATGTAAATACATGTTGTAATAGCCCTTCATTAAATGTCAGGAATTTGAAAATGTTACCACAGGTCTGTCACAGTCACTGTTTTACAAGCACGTGAACACAGACATAGGCTATTCGGCCCCTCAGGCCTGCTCAACCATTTCAGTAAATCATAGCTGATCTGATTACTCACATTCATTCCCTTGTTTATCAAGAATCCAACAATTCTGCTTTAAAAAAATGAAAATACTTTGCCTTCATTGCTTTTTAAGGAAGGGAGTTCCAAAGACTCTGTAAGGAAAACATTTATCCCACCTCTGTCTCAACGGAGTGACCTCTATTTTTAAACAGAGACCCACTAGTTCTAGATTCTCCCACAAGGGAAAACATCCTTTCAACATTCGCCTTATCAAGACCTCTCAGGGGTTTTCAGTCAAATAGCTCTTACCCTTCTAAACCCCAGTGTTTACAAGCCTAGTCTGTCCAACATTTCATCGAGAGATAACCCACCCATTCCAGGTATTAATCTGGTAAACCTTCTCTGAACTGCTTCAAACACATTTATATCCATCTTTAAATGAGGAGACTAATACTGTACATAGTATGCCAGAAGTGGTCTCACCAATACCCTGCATAACTCAAGCACAACCTCGCTATTATTAAATGAAACCCTCCTCTCAATAAATTAAAACATTCTATTAGCCTTCCTAATTGTAATGCCATACCTGTGTACTAGCCTTTTGCAATTCATGCACTAGGTAGCCCAGATCCCTTTGCATCTCAGAGCTCTGCAGTCTCTTTCCATTTAAATAATATGCTTCTTTTCCTTTCTTCCCACCAAAATGGACAATTTTACATTTTGCCACATCGTGTTCCATTTCAGAAACTTCTGCCCAATCTTTTAATCTTATCAACCTCCTTTCCCAACTTCCTTTCCCAATATTTCAGCAACACTGCTATCAGCCGTCAAATCCCCAACATCAAAGATCAAAAGATTATGTGTAGAAAATTTAGCTTTCATAATAAGCGTAATCAGATATTCCTTGGGAGAAACGTCAAGTTTTCCTGCTCCTATGATGCTGCTTGGCCTGCTGTGTTCATCCAGCCCCATGCTTGTTGTCTCGGATTCTCCAGCATCTGCAGTACCTTTTATCTCTTCCTTGGGAGATTCCCTGGTCAAAAACCAAATTTTCAGTGCAACATTTTGCCGGTTTTGAAGCAACTTTCCCTCAGAATTAGATGGGAGATCACGGAACCATTGTGGAAAGTCTATTCCTATTATACTCCCATAGTTTATTACAAGCTGTGAAGTATCAATATCTAATTGTCTTCAAGTAGAGAAAACACAATGAAAGCCACCCATCTCTGTAACACTCTACTCATCTCTGATAATGACATGTCTTAATTATGATTTTTTTCAGTAATAGACCACAGGTAACAGACTTTTGGTCTAACAGAGCTACCAGTAGCACTCTTGATTACAAAATAAGCCTCAAATCTAAGATGCCTTTGGTTACTGTTCCCCTAATTTCGGATAAAGTGTTGATTCTTAAAATCATGTAAAAGGAGACCACTCAGTGCATTATGTGTGTGTTGGTTCTTGGAGTAATCTAAAATGAACAATCCTACTTTCCCATTCTCCCTCTCTGTCTCTGTGTGTGTCTCTCTCTCTCTTCATGAGGTTACACCTTTCTCAGTCTTGTATTAATCCAGTGTTTCCCAAAGGGGTACAATGATGTAAATTCCAACTATCCCCTGTTTTTAAACAATTCCACACTTCAACTTCATGCAAAGAAGCCTCTCCTTATTCACTTCACAAATCAAAATAAAGTTTACTTTACATTGTTCAGGGTCCACATTAGTGTTACTGTATCCTAGACAACTACTTATAACCTGAAGGAGACATATTGGATTTCCTAATCAACTGCCTGGAAGATTGTCCTTTTTAAAAATAAGATTTACCTTCTCAAGTGTTCATCTTAATGAACTTAAAAGCTTTATTTTGAAATGTATGACATGAGCTCAACATGATGCAATGGTTTAAATTTAAAGTTAAATCCAAAAAACTACAGTTACAGTAAAATATGTGGACCCAAAATTCTTTTTGCCACTTGTCACCATTTAAAAATGTGGTGAGACAGGATCTTCACCTACCAATATTCTTCAGTTTGGTTCTTGTCTCAAATCTTAACATCATGCTTATTTGATTGGATACAAAACTCTCCATCATCTCCAGTAATGAAATGGGTATTTGATTGGGAAAAAGGATCTTCTGGAAATTCACACAACATGTGCAGATGTTGACATGTGCAAAGATCTGAGAGTGTCATGGTATAGACATTCTGGAAAATAATGTTTCTGGAAATCATTTTAACTGTCAATGCTGACCTCTGAAATTGCAAAAAAAAATCCAAGCGACAAAGACATAGCAAAGGGAACCTTCAACTGGATTCATACAACCACATTTTCTATTCCAACATTGTGAATGAGAACAGTTTCGCCAGGTAAATAGTTTTCCCTCAATCTTTACTAGACAATATCACAAGATCACAGTGAAATGGAAAGATCATTAATGAGTAAATATCACATCAATTCTGTTGAGTGAAGAATTAGTAAAAATAAGCAACAAATATTTTGATTACGAAGAACTGCAATAAAAATTCTGAAAGGCCAGTTTCTAATAGATTAGAGTAAATTTATGTCACATAAGTAGACTATATGTGTGAAATCCCTTTCTCACTCTATTCTTCTGTGGCATGTTTTCCAGTCAGTCTCTGTGCAAGAATATTTGCTGCAAACTCCTGCATATGCAGATGTTTTATGGGGATTATCAGAGCACCACAGTCTGCTTTGAAAAAGGCTTCTTGCTCATGACTCCAAACCCATTTATTCTACGCTGGATTCAAACAGTAAAATGGGGCACAGTCCCAGAGGGAATGACATTAATGCTGTTAGGATTCTAATCTGCATTTAAGCTGCAATTGATTCCTGATTTCTTATTCCTGCTCAGCATTGGCATATTGTATTAAAGCTTACCTGTGTCACTATAATCTTTTCTTTCAGTCCTCTTATAATGAACCAAATAAGCTGTAAATTACATTCACACACACGTGTGCATGTCAATATATATTTCTGTGTTTGTGTATTTTAAGAGATATATAAAATGCGCACCAATATACATAAACCATATAGCTCATGTCAATATTGCATACAGCAAAGATTGTGCTTCTTTACACATAATAAAACATTCATGCTCACTGATATCTGGACACTTGATCATACACAAAGACACTCATACAGTTACCAATAAAATTTGTTTCAATCTATCTTTTTGCTGAATATGCATTGCATTAATAAATATAATGTATAAGAACTGAGGGAGAGTTAAAGAACAAAAGCACAGAAAGATACCTCACAAATAACCTGTCTGACATAAAAGATAATAATTTTCTATATGGAGCTATTCCGGATATTAATTTTGCTCTTCTTGGTTTTGAGGGAATGAATCTTTACCACGCCATATCATATTAGGTTTATGATTCCAAAAAGAGGCATAAAGGTAAAGTCGCCAGACCATAGCTGCTCTGTCTTTAGAAAGAGATGACTGGTAGTTACTTAACCTGATGGCCACAACACCACATGCGAGGGGAGAGATTAAGAGGAGAATCCTTCATGGTAACCTCAACCACTCCAGTTTTGGCATTACTCTGCATCACAAACCAGCCAACTGAGCCCCAAGGAAGAGATGTACATCACCTATAGGTAATTTATGCAAACATTAAATCTTCCTGTAATTTCATTTTAGGGGCACCATTACGAATATTTGACTGGACTGAAAGGACTGGAAAGTTATTTTAGATGGTTCATAGCTTTAAATGATTGATTAGGTCAAGTATTTTTGGATTTATAAAATCTTATTAGTGGAAGTAAGCCCAAAATCTGCTGAATTTCTAAGACAATCTTTGCCTGTGCCTAACTTTCAACACCAGATCCATATTGCTGCAGAAGTCAGTGAACACAAATACTGGAATGATTCCATTGTACTTTGGCTGCTTCCAAGAAATTGTTCTTGGAGTTCCGCTAGTTAAATTTAGCTTCAAGTTTCTGCAAAAAATTATTTGCATAAGCACAAACATATATTCCTCGATAGACCATTACAGTAGTGTGGTGTAATAGAATATATTTGCTTCTTTTGTTCTCTTTCCACTGAGAACTATTCCTTGATCTATGTAAGAGCTAACTCATTAAATATTATTAATAATTTTATTAATACAGCTTAAGATAACAGGAAGGGCTGATGAACCTAGGGCACAGTTGGGAACATGGAACTGGGATATCATAGAAATTACAGAATTGTGGCTCAGGGGCAGACAGTACTGGCAGCTTAATGTTCCAGGGTACAGGTGCTATAGAAAGGGAGGCAAGAGTGGAGGGGGACTGACGTTTTTGGTTAGGAAGAACATTACAGCTGTACTTAGAAAGGATATCCCTGGAAGATCATCCAGTGAGGTTATATGGGTGGAACTTAAAAGTAAGAAAGAGATGATCACCTCGTTGGGATTGTATTATAGGCCCACCATAGTCAGTAGGAAATCTCAGATATCTGTAAGAATAACAGGTTGTAATGGTAGAGGATTTTCACTTTCCAAATGTGGATTGAGACCGTCATAGTGTTATGGGCTTGGATGGGGAGCAATTTGTTAAGCGTGTACAAGAAAGCTTTCTTATTCAATATGTAGATATACCTACTAGAGAAGGAGCAGTACTTGAACTTCTGTTCAGAAATAGCGCAAAGCAAGAGACTGAGATGTCAGTGGGGGATCACTTTGGCGCAAGTGATCATAATTCTATTAGTTTTAAAATGGTTAAATAGTAAAATAGTTAAAACAGCTAGGGGGCAGCATGGCAGCTCAGTGGTTAGCACTGTTGTCTCACAACGCCAGGAACCCGGGTTTGATTCCAGCCTCGGGCAACTGTCTGTGTGGAGTTTACACGTTCTCCCTGTGTCTGTGTGGGTTTCCTCCAGATGTTCCAGTTTCCTCCCACAGTCCAGAGATATACAGGCTAGGTGGATTGGCCATGCTAAATTGCCTGTAGGGTTCAGGGATGTGTAGCTTGGATAGATTAGCCATGGAAAATGCAGGGTTATGGGGATAGGGTGGGGGTGAGTCTGGGTGGGAGGCTCTTTGGATAGTTGGTGTGGACTTGTTGGGCCGAATGGTCTGTTTTCACATTAAGGGATTCTTACGGAAAAAGATAGAACTGATCAAAAGATTAAAGCTCTAACTTGGAGGAAGGCCAATTTTGATGGTATTAGACAAGGACTTTCAAAAGTTGATCGGGGGAAGATACCCACAGATAAAAGGACAGTTGGGAAGTGGAAGGCTTTTAAGAATCAGATAATGGGAGTTCAGAGACATTATGTTCCTGTTAGGTTGATAGGTGTAGGCATTGCTGGATGACTAGAGAAATCGTGGCTTTGGTCAAAAAAAAGGAGGTATTTATCATATTGAGACAGCTGAGATCAAGTGAATCCCAAGGAGACTAGAAGGGCAGCAGGACTACTTAAAAGGGAAATAAGGAAGGCGAAAGGGAGGCAAGAGGTAGCTTTTGCAAATAAAGTTAAGGAGAATCCAAAGAGATTCTGTAAATACATTAAGGGCAAAAGAGTAGATTAGGGAGAGAATAGGGCCTCTTAAAGATCAACAAGGCCATTAAGGCATGGAACCACGAGATCAATGAGGTACAAAGCAAATACTTCATATCAGTATTTACTGTAGAGAAGGACATGGAAGCTGGAGAACTTGGGGAAATAAATAGCGATGTTTTAAAAAGTGTCCATATTACAGAAGATGAGGTTCTGGTACTCTTAAAATGCATAAAGGTAGATAAATCCCCAGGACTTGATCGTATATTTTCTACAACTTTGTCAGAAGCTAGGGAGTGAGATTGCTGGGCCCCTTGCTGAGATATTTGTATCATCGATAGCCAAGGCTGAGGTGCCAAAAGACTGTAAGTTGGCAAATGTAGTGCATTATTTAAGAAAAGCCATAAGGAAAAGCCAAGGAACTATAGATGATGAGCCCGATGTCAGTGGTGAGTAAGTTGTTGGAAGGAATTCTGAGGGACAGGATTTACATACATTTCAAAAGGTAAGGACTGATTAGGGATAGTCAGTATGATTTTGTGCATGGGAAATCGTGTCTCACTAATTTGGTTGAGTTTTTTGAAGAGGTGATGCAGTGGATGTTGTCAATATGGACTGCAGTAAAATGTTTGAAAAGGTTCCACATGGTAGATTGGTTATTAAGGTTAAATCACATGGGATCTGAGGGAGCTAGCCAATTGAATACAAAATTGGCTTGAAGGTAGGAGACACAGCATGATGGTGGAGGGATTTTTTTGGACTGTAGGCCTGTGACCAGCAGTGTGCCGCAAGGATCGGTGTTGGGTCCACTGCTTTTTGTCATTTGTATAAATGATTTTGACATGAATGTGGGAAGTATGGTTAATAAGTTTGCAGATGACATCAAAATAGGCGGTGTACTGGACATTGAAGAATATTATCTCACTGTACAACGGGACCTTAGGCCAATGGGCCAAGGAGTGGCAGATGGGGTTTAATTTAGATAAATGTGAGGTGCTACATTTTGGTACGGCAAACCAGGGCAGTATTTATACAGATAATAGAACATAGAACATAGAACATAGAACATAGAACATAGAACATAGAACATAGAACAATACAGCGCAGAACAGGCCCTTCGGCCCTCGATGTTGCGCCACCCTGTGAACTAATCTAAGCCCATCCCCCCTACACTATTCCATCATCATCCATATGCTTATCCAAGGACTGTTTAAATGCCCCTAATGTGGCTGAGTTAACTACATTGGCAGGCAGGGCATTCCACACCCTTACCACTCTCTGAGTAAAGAACCTGCCTCTGACATCTGTCTTAAATCTATCACCCCTCAATTTGCAGCTATGCCCCCTCATACTAGCCGACGTCATCATCCTAGGAAAAAGACTCTCACTGTCCACCCTATCTAATCCTCTGATCATTTTGTAGGTCTCTATTAAATCCCCTCTTAGCCTTCTTCTCTCCAATGAGAACAGACCCAAGTCCCTCAGTCTTTCCTCATAAGACCTTCGCTCCAGACCAGGCAACATCCTGGTAAATCTCCTCTGCACCTTTTCCAATGCTTCCACATCCTTCCTGTAATGGGGCGACCAGAACTGTACACAATATTCCAAGTGAGGCCGCACTAGCGTTTTGTACAGTTGCAGCATGACATAATAGCAGCACCCTGGGGAGTGTTGCCAAACAAAGAGACCTAGGGCTGCAGGTGCATAGTTCCTTGAAAGTGGAGGTGCAGGTAGACAGGGTGGTGAAGAATGTGTTTGGCACGCTTACCTTCATTGGACATAACACTGAGTATAGGAGTTGGGATGTCATGTACAGAACATAGGTGAGGCCACTTTTGGATTACTGTGTACAATTCTAGTCACCATTCTGTAGGAAGGATATTGTTAAACTTCAGAGGGTGCAGAAAAGCGATTACAAAGATGTTGCTGTGACTGGACAGCTTGAGTTATAGGGCGAGGCTGAATAGTCTGGGGATTTATTCCCTAGAGAGTGAAAGGTGACCATATATATGTATAAAATCATGAGGGGCATGGATATGGTGAATAGCCAAGGTCATTTTCCTAGGGTGGGGAAGTCTAAAACTAGAGGTTTAAGGTGAGAGGGGAATGATTTAAAGATGACCTGAGGTGTAACTTTTTCACGCAGAGGATGGTGCATGTCTGGAACAAGGTCCAGGACTAGGTCAGATTAGGATGTCTGGTCGACACGGATGAGTTGGACCAACATGACTATGTGACTATATATGTTTATCACCAAAAAGAAGCATTTTAATTGGGGTGACAAATTTTCTACCTGTAAGTAACCCAATGTAAAATCACTTCAAAAAATATTAAATGCCCTTCAAGGATTTAATTGGTAAACACCAAACAATTCTTACCAAATTAAAATACTCTTTTTGGCATATGTACACCTAACAATGTGAAAACAATTTGAAGAAACTTCCCTAATCAACACAGTTAGACACAATTGGTGAAGCCAAATCAGGTGAATTGAATCTTGAACCACTGTGAAAAATGATGGAAAACACAAGTTGTTTGGGACATAACTCTCTTATGTTTAAAACTTTCCCCATCTTTTGTGCTGGTTCAGCCACTTTTGCCCAACTAGTGCAAATATTACTGGCATCAATAAGCAGGAACAAGCCACCACTACACATATGGCAACACAAAGAAAATTCTTCCTGCATCAACTTTGCCTTAATGAAAAATGTCTCACATACTAATCCACCATTAATAAGCTCTCATGTGACTAGCCAATTAGATAGAAGGTAGAGATAGTGGTAGTTTTAGCTTTGGTGTATCGCATTGTTCAATATGTTTCTGACAATGTGTCATAAAAATAGAGTTCTGAGAATCAGCCTTACATGCAATCAGGTAAACACAAAATCCTTCTATTTTAATTATGGTTAACAGGTATTCAAAGGAAAGTCTTAAGAGCACAGCTGTACTGTACATCATTTTATGTAAAATCCTAAATAAGTTCAAGTCTTCTTTTCGCACTTTATGTAACAATTTTAATCGACAGTCTCAATATTAATTCACCCAGGTGTGTCAACAAAATATTTGTCAGTTTTTATAAGATCTTAAATGTTGTTTTGCAAATAGAAAGCATATTGCAGATTAAATACAAACATAAAACAGTCTGACATATCAACACACCTGCAGTAAACCCACTTCCTACATAGGAATGGGCTTAGGGCATTCAGTCTTTCAAGCCTGTTCTGTCATTCAATTAGATTACAGCTTTCTTTGCTCCCAGCCCTTGATACCCTTACTTACCAAAAGTCTATCATTTTGATTCTGAAAGCTTTAATTGATTCCCACACCTACAGAAGAATGTTCCAGATTTAGATCATTTTCTGTGTGAAGAAATGTTTCCTGTCTCTACTCCTGGATGGCCTAGTACTAATTTTAAAATTATATCTGCTTGTTCTGGATTCCCCTATCACAGCAAATAGTTTCCCTTTAACTACCTCATAAAAATCCCTTGATCATTTAAAACATTTTGATTAGATCACTCTCTCAATCTTTTATTCTAAAGGAATACAAACTTAAATAATTTAACTCTTTTAGTCTTTCTTTCTGGTGATCTTTGCTGCATCTCCTCCAAGGACAATATATCCTTCTTGTGACACAGTGCCAAGATCAGAAGTTAATACTTCAAATGGAGTCTGACCAAGGTTCCATATGACTGATGCATAAATTCCTCCTCTTTGTATTCCAAACACCTTGAGATAAAGGCCAGCGTTCTATTAGTCTTCTTGATTGCTTTTTGTACCTGTCCACTAGCGTTTAGTTATTTGTCTACGTGGACACATAAATCTTTGTGATTCTTCATGATTCTTACTTTCTCATCATTTAGAAAATATTCTGATTCATACTTCTTGATCCAAAGTCTATGACCTTATACTTCCCCACATTGAACTCTATCTGCCACAGTTTTATCCTCTCATTTAATCTAATTCTGTATTTTTAGAACTTCTTGCTCCTATCTGCACGACTTACTGTGCCTTCCAACTTAATGCCATCTGCAAATATTGCTATAAAACTCACCATTCCTTCATCTAACACATTGAGAAATGGGGTAAAAGCAAAGACCCAATACAGGTCCCTAGGAAACACCACTTATCAGATTCTGTTAATCAAAAACGTAGCCTTCATTCCTACTCTCTCCACTCCCAATCAACTTCCAATCTATGCCATAAAGCTGCCTCTGATTGCACTCACTTGCATTTTTGCTTTTGTGTAGAAACGTATCAAATGCCTTCTGGACGTTCATATTAGATAACAACTTTTAACACTATTTATCTACAAGTGACCTCTCAAAAACTTCAGATAAATTAGGCAGGCATGACTACCCCTAAACAAATTATGCCAACTTTTTATGATCAATTCAAAGTTATTCAAGTGCTCAGTCATCCTATCCCTGACGACAAATTTCCTCACAACTGAAATATGTGTAACTATTAGTTAACTGGTTTCCCTCTTCTGCTGTTCTTTAATGACAGAGAGATGTTTGTAAGTTACCAACATTACAATCTAGTGGTACATTTATTTTTATTATTTATTCATGGGATATAGGCGCCTCTGGGCTTGCCAGCATTTGTTGTCCATCCCCAACTGTCTGGTTTAGAGTTAACCAAGTTGCTGTGGGTCTGGCGTCACGTGTAGGCCAGACCAGGCAAGGATGGCAGATTTCCCTCCCTAAAGGACATTAGTGAACCATGTTATTTTTAAATGGCAATCAACGTTGGCTACATGTTTCCACGCTTTACTGGTCTAGTGACATTACCATTTACCACCACCTACACAAATCAGTAGTACTTTGGAAGATTATGATGAACATGTTTATTTTGATTCACTGAGCTGGAAACTAACAGGTCCTGAACATTATTCTAAGTTACAGAGATAGTAGGAACTGCCAATGCTGGAGAATCTGAGGTAACAAGGTGTAGAGCTGGATGAACACAGCAGGCCAAGCAGCATCAGAGGAGCAGGAAAGGTGACATTTCGGGTCGAGACCCTTCTTCAGAATCTGTGTTCAGCCAGCTCTACACATTATACTAAGTTACAGTTTGCAGAACACCTGCGCTCAGTTCGCAACAAACAACTGCACCTCCCAGTCGCGAACCATTTCAACTCCCCCTCCCATTCCACAGATGACATGTCCATCCTGGGCCTCCTGCAGTGCCACAGTGATGCCACCTGAAGGCTGCAGGAACAGCAAATCATATTCAGCCTGGGAACCCTGCAGCCCAATGGTATCAATGTGGATTTCACAAGCTTCAAAATCTCCCCTCCCCCAACCGCATCCCAAAACCAGCCCAGCTCGTCCCCGCCTCCCTAACCTGTTTTTCCTCTCACCCCAAGCCACACCCCCATCTCCTATCTACTAACCTCATCCCGCCCCTTTGACCTGTCCGTCCTCCCTGGACTGACCTATCTCCTCCCTACCCCCCCACCTACACTCACCTTTACTGGCTCCATCCCCGCCTCTTCGACTTGTCTGCCTCCTCTCCACCTATCCTCTCCTCTATCCATCCTCTATCCACCTCCCCCTCTCTCCCTATTTATTTCAGAACCCTCTTCCCCTCCCCCATTTCTGATGAAGGGTTTAGGCCCGAAACGTCAAGTTTTCCTGCTCCTATGATGCTGCTTGACCTGCTGTGTTCATCCAGCCCCACGCCTTGTTATCTCGGATTCTCCAGTATCTGCAGTACCTTTTATCTCTGATACAATATTGTTTCTATTATTTTTTCAAATGTTAAAACCTGTCTCCCCTTGAGTTATGTTTAGTTCCTGCTGTACCACTTATAGTTTGTCTCCCTCCTGTACTCTGAAGATTGATGTAAATAAGTAATGATTGAAAAGTCATTCATTTAACAAGTCTGACATCACAATTAAAGTTGAGAGCACCACCAATACCTGACATTAACGAGCCCATATTTCCACAAGCTACAAACAATATATATAGAAAACATTTTTTATTATTAGCCTTGATATCCCTTGAAGTTTCTGGATTACTTTGGTAATTGCTTCTTTCAGATTTTAATAGTTTCTAGTGTCCATATGTTGCTGTTATAGTTCTGCCAGTCACTGGATTTTCAGTTTGCATTTCGTTAAGCCTCTTCTTTTTATATTATCCTGTTTGTTCCCTCGTTTGTTCATTATGGTTGTCTGACTAACAAGTGGAGTTTTTTTTAGTTTTAGGGGCATATACCTTTTTACTATCATACCAATTAATTATTTGAATATTTCCCATTGTCTGCTTCGAGGTTTACCTATTATCAATCAGCGTGGTTTACTGTGGTCAGTTTATTTCTCATTCTTTCCAAGTCAGCCAGCCTTATTTCAGTTTAAAAACTACTCCCTTGCATCAAATTCCGTTAGCATCAATCAAAAGTGCAACTCTTTCTCTCTCCTTCTGGAGTTATTCTCTAATTCCAACAATGGAATTTTATTAATGACAAGTGCTACTAAATGCAGTCTTCTCAGGTGGAGTTTCAATCAGGTGGTGCCACCTACAGGCCAACTCACTACATGAACGGAAGATGAGAAAAAACCGAAATCCATTAATAGGTCTTCACTCCAGCTAACTGTTGATGCACTAAAGCTCAGAATTGCAAGAAAAGACAAATTAAGTTTTTTGGGATAATTAATCATTTTCTGGTGTGCCCTACTTCTGATGTAAGTTCTACATATGTTGAATCTGCCTTCAATTTGACTCTGGGTTTATGTAAATTTTCTGGAAGTGCAATAAAGAAGCGAGAGTGTGTCTTAGTTATGAAGCACAGAAGCAATATCAACACCGTTGAATCTAATGGAAATAGTTAGCTTACAAATGAACAAATGAAGCCTAGCACACTCATGTGCCTAAAGATGTAACAGGGAGATTTGCACAAGTGTTTAGAAATATTGTACAGCTAGTGCCCTTTTGAAATTGGATTCGAGTAATGTTTGCCTCCATTGTCCACGAAACAAAAATGTCCAGTTTTCACGTGTGCAAAATCAAGGTAATTCAGTTTGATTGGAAGCAGAGGGTAAAGGATTTTCCATGCATCTTTTAACACATATGAACAAAAGTAACGGTTGGCATTCTTCTCTTTCAAATGTGGTGAGGAGAGTGAAAATTGAAAATGGAGAATTCTCTGCCACAGAAATCACTTGAGGCCAAAGGAAAGGGATCAAAGGATAAGGGGAGAAAGCAGGAAGAGTGTATTGAGTTTGATGATCAGCCATGATCATACTGAATGGTGGAGCAGGCTTGAAAGCCTACCCCAATCCAATTTTCTGTGTTTCCATTGTCTACCATTATCTGCCTACCATTACTATGAGAATATTGCATTCACTTCTGGAGTCTCTGCTATAGGAAAGATGTTGTTAATCTTGAAAGGGTTCAGAAAAGATTTACAAGGATGTTGCTGGGGTTGGAGGGTTTGAGCGATAGGGAGAGGCTGAATAGGCTGGGGCTTTTTTCCCTGGAACATCAAAGGCTGAGGGGTGACCTTATAGAGGTTTTGAAAATCATGATGGGCATGGATACAGTGAATAGCCAGGTCTTTTCCCCAGGATAGGGGAGTCCAAAATAAGAGGGCATAGGTTGAAGGTGAGAGGGGAAAGATTCACAAAGACCTCAGGGGCAACTTTTTCACACAGAGGGTGGTGTGTACATGGAATGAACTGCCAGAGGAAGTGGTGGAGTCTGGAATAATTATAACATTTAAAATGCATCTGAATGGGTATATGAATAGGAAGGGTTTAGAGGGAAATGGGCCAAATGTTTGAAAATGGGACTAAATTAATTTAGGGTATCTGGTCAGCCTGAAAGAGTTGAACTGAAGGCCTGTTTCCATGTTGTACATCTCTATGACTCTATCTGCAACTTAGGGCTAAGTTTTCCAAGGATTAGCTATTTTAAGCAGAGTGCAATGAGACTGTTGGGTCCCCAGGGGATATTAGGTGTCGGGTCAGGTTCTGGAAGTGTAGTTATGTTTATGTGAGGTCATTATGGGGTCAGTTAAACAGTGACTAAGGAATTAAACTAAGTATTTAATTAACTAAATTTTCCTGAGTAGCTATTCACTTAATTTCATCAGAACCCTCTGACTTAAATGGATGTTTTTGGATGGTTCTAAATGGAGAGGAATTGCTTGGCAGTGTCTTTTTCTGGGCAGTTGCTCTGCTATGATGGGAATTCTGCAGGGTGCTCACATACAACTTGCATCTACACTGGAATAACAGCTGTCTGATCTCAGAAAACTTGTGTCACAATTTCAAGTCATTGTGGAAACCAGATCCATCTTGGACTAGATCTTCTCATATTGAATAAAGATCCACTCTAAATGGCTGAGTTAATACATCCCTTCATGCAAAATACTTTATACTGAGTTGTGTAACGTAATCTGATTTTTGGTAAACAAATGGTAATATTGCTACAAATTATTAAGAGTCATATTTCTGTACTCGCTTCCTATCCATAAAACTTTACACCTTGTTCTCACTTTTTGTCACACTTTTATGTCAAGTTTTCTCTCTAAGATCCTTCATTTGTCGATATCATGGGATCGGCTGATGTACGTTTATTATTTTGTCTTTATACACCTTAGCCAATGGTGTCATTGAAACATTTCAGTTCATCACGACCAACTGCACCACCACCGGCAGGTTCCTCTTCAAGTCTCATACTATCTTTAACTTGGGACTATCTCTCCAAACTTCACTGTCACTGAGTCAATATCCTGGATTTCACTTTCCAATGGCACTGTGGGTGTACTTTTACCCCAAGAATTGAAGAAGGCATCTCACCCCCAACTTTCTTCAGGGCAATTAGAGATTGGCAAATGATTGTATAGGTAGCAATATCCGCATCTACAGAATGGGTGCTTTTTAAAAAATCTCACAGCTTGTTAGCCTGTACTGCACAAAAACCCCTCCAGGCTGGATTTTCATGGAATCAGGGACATACTGTGAAGGGGTCAACATGGCAGCCAGGACCCAATTCCAGAATTCCCACTCCCATTGCTGGAGTTGGTAATTTTCACAGCACTGTTTAAGGGCTTGGGACAGTTCAGGCTTTGAACCTGCACCTTGCATTTCTGACCTAGTTGACTCTATGGTAGAGGTAGACATGTCCTAGTCACCCACAAACTTCATGGAGCTGGGCCAGGTTTTAAAGAACTTGTGGTTTACAGTGTTTCAGAGTTTTGTGAACCACCGTTTGGATAATGTAACCTTTGAAAGGAAAATTTTAAAGGTCTTCCCTCCACTTCCTATGGCAATCCATACCCATGCCCTTGAGACCAATTTCTGTTTCCCCCACTCAGATAGCCCCTTATACCTTCCATGCCGAACAATGAACCCATCCACCCTCTTTGGCCTTTTACAATCTCTTTGCCAAACAATATTCCCACCCTTTTGGCAATAAGGTACTCCATGGAGAGCTATGCTGCTACACCCACAGTCCACGATCCCTCAACATCCGCATTCATTCATCTATTGTATAGAATAAATGAACTCTAAGGTCACAATAGGATATAGTTTTTATTAAAGGAGCTTTAAAAAACACCATCATTCATTCAAACATTTAATTTTCTTGAATAAAAATTCCTTTTACTACAGGCCAATAGAAGTATTGTTCATCCAGACCTTTTAAAACTGACCTCACTCACAAATATCCTTGGCAGGAGGTGGTGGAACAGATTGCATTGTTAGTCGGGCCACGTGACCCAGGAAGAGCTGAGAGGTCTGTCAGTTCCCACGGTGGGCTGGAGGGAAATCTTTTCTCTGGGATCCAGAACCGTGTGCAAAAATTGGAAAAATTACACTCACACCCACACACTTCCCATGTCACACCCAATTTCCTTCTGCTCATTTCCATGGCCTCTCATGTCTGTTCTGTCACCCTGTGTCCCTCACTCCATACTCCATGGTCCCATTAATCCTCTATGCCACCTTAGTACCAACTCTCATACTCCTGCATTGAGGATACAAAGTAAACATGATGTTACTTAATGTTGCATGTTGGAGACGATAGAGGAAGGCACTCTCATTCATGAAAAATATTTTTTCAGATGTCTTGGCCACTTTGACACTTCCTTCCTGCAAACACTTGACCATTTCTGGCACTGTGTGATTGTTCAAACTTTCTAACAAGTCTTGACAACTTTGATACTTTTTTGACATGAATGACAATTCTTGACAGTGCTTCATAGGTTTGACACTTCTGGACAGACCCTGACAGATCTTGATAACTTGACAGTGCAACACTCTTGAAAGGTCTTGACATTTCTTGCATGTCATCATTGACCTTGTTACTTCTGGGTGGATCTTGACACAACTTAATACTTTTGACAGATCTTGGAAATTTGGATAGTTCCAAAGGTTTTATACACAATATTCTCCCCTGTTAACTATCCGAAAAGGGAATCTGAGCCCCCACTAAAGAATCCATGATCCTCAATTACAAAGGATGCCTGATTCCCACCTCAAGGTAGGAATTCCCACTTCCAAAGAAATACCTGAGCTCTCCAGAGGGGAGCTCTGGTTATTGACACAGATGCACTAAGAACAGAACTGGTCTAATCTCCACACTCCAGGTCATAGACACCAGGAATTCCAAAATCAGTTTGAGCAGAGGCAGCTGATCATTTAATTGGCCTTCTGGTTCTGTGAAACAGGTAGGCATGGATAATGGACTGCACCAATCCCACCCTTGGGAAAATGGGAAATGCCGATTTCAGAGGTGTGACTAATGATTTCTGATGAATTTGGTCATTTTTGCCACGGTAGAAAGGTGTCCAGTGTGGTGAAAATCAGTGGCATACAGATTAATAGCTATCCGTGGAGAAGAAGACTTGTAAATATAACCCAGATCGCTGAATATTCAGTGATTATTAATCTTCATAAAGATCAGCTGAAGCCTACATTTGAATTTCCTAAGGCCTAAGGCCTAAGACCTCAAGGCCTAAGAAGGGCCTAAACCACAGAGCTTCTACAGCTGAGAAGTATCTTAGAAAGATTTAAGCTTGAACATTAATGAAACTTGAACGCATTAATATTAAGCAGGAGTTGGAGAAGTCTAACTACTAAAAGATACCGCTAAAGCACAAGTCCAGATATTAACAGTCACAGCTCATTACCAAACCACAGAGACTGAAAAACAATGGCTTCTTAGAGTTATCAAATGGTTACAGTAGCAACTTGATTCAGTTACAATGGAAAATGAAGACTTCCAAGAGCCACATTCCAACATCAGTGACCAACTGACAAGATACAGATGAACAATAAAGTTATAGATGCAAATAAACACAAACTGCTTCATGGACAATTGGAGTTGTTAACAATCCACAAGAAAGTGCTTAGAGAAAACAAGTACTCACAACTGAAAAGTTAAAACTTACAGAAAATCTCCATGTTTCCTGTGCAGAAAAAGCCATTGCACATAAGAACACGACACAACAAAGAGATGCCATGATAATGGGAAAAGATTACTTTTAACTGAAGTATACAGAGCTCAAAGATCATTGTGATCTCTCAGCTGAAGTGAATCTTCTGCTACAATCAGCAAGTGAAAAGGAAACTCTTCTGAACGATAACAGATCTTCCTATAAGTTTGCAGAGGATTACCCTAGAAAAGCAAATCTTTGTCAATGAAAGAGAACAATTTCAGAACGGTTATGATCTTTTGAAGAAGGAATTACAATAAATGTTGAGAAAAATGCAGAACATAAATTCTCAACATCTAGCCAGTCAAAACTCCCACATAAAAATCAGATGACTAGGGAGGTGACAAACACTGAATGACCTGTTATTATCCAATCTTCCTTCAAGTCTACAGATCAGAGGATTGTAGAGGAATTTTCTAGGGATCCAATTACAGAAGAAGGAATCTCAAAAGGGTCACTTTCGAAGTCTTCTATTATCCATGAGAATGATATCCCAATTTTTCCTGACAATCTTGAAACCTGATTTACATAGAACAGCAGCCTCTAGTTGGAGTGCATGGTGACAATTCTCCTGCTACTTAAGAAAGAGTAATTCCTGCTATCATTCTAGTGATAACAGGCATGGGGCTGGATGAACACAGCAGGTCAAGCAGCATCATAGGAGCAGG
>JAHRHZ010000025.1:26309792-26330535 GCA_024137785.1 Ginglymostoma cirratum | reverse complement strand
CTTCATCAGAAATGCATTTCTGATGAAGGGTTTAGGCCCGAAACGTCAAGTTTTCCTGCTCCTATGATGCTGCTTGACCTGCTGTGTTCATCCAGCCCCATGCCTGTTATCTCGGATTCTCCAGCATCTGCAGTACCTTTTATCATTCTAGTGATGTTGTTATTCACCTCAGACAAGCCTAATGCTCATCAGAAGGGGACAGTATGCTTCTACCATTGATGTGAAACTGTAAAGGCAGAGACCGAATGCCAACATTTATCACTTCCAAGGTGAACCACATTGAGTTCACCAATCCTGATGCCCTCAAAAAGGGACAAGAATATGCTTGGAGATTGATGTCTTGAACAGAATAGACTTTGAGGAGACCTGGGGAAAATGGAAATATAAAGCTAAATATTAATGGTCAAATGGTAATGGTTAAAGAGGAACAGTGAAAAAACTTGTTGGGGGGGTATAGGCGATAGATGTGGGGTAAACAGTTAACTATGCTTTTACTGTAACAGTAGCTACAGGGTGAGTGCGTAAGGTGCTATTTCATAGTGATACCAGAATAAGATGGAACTGGAACCTGACTATGTAGGGTTGCAGATAGGTTCTAGTGTACTGCATTATATTTACTTAAACCTGTGTCTTTTTTAAAATTCATTTGTAGAATGAGGGTACATTCATCTGAATTAGACCTCATCTCACTACAAAATATATGGGAGAGTGTTACTATGTTTTAACCAACCAAATCCCAGAGTTTAGAAGTAGAGAGCACTGCTGAGCCTCTGTTCCTTATTCATCTGGGACCATCCTAACCAACAGGATATTGATTTGCAGCTGAGTGCAACAAATGCCAAAATATTCCATTATTAATGCAAATTAGCTCAAGCAGTGGCAGCAACTTTGACATGAACTTGGCTCAGGTACCAGATCTGAACCAGCCAAAGAGATTATGTTTAGCTCTAAGCTGCTGTCACTGGACGTGTTAAATTGGAGTCAAACCAATCACATCAAAACTCCAGATTCCAGAAGGATAACCTAGTTTAAGTCAAATAAATGCATCACTTTATCAAGCTTGTATTTCCACTCCTGAATTTCCTGAGTCACAAGTGGTAGCTTAACTCACAGTAGTGACTATTCTTCCAATGTGATTTTACACAACAGGAGGGATTGTTGTGGGTCTAAGAGATTGGTGAGATGTAATATCTATTGCAAACTTGGGTAGCCATGTCAGAAGATTAAAGGAGGTAAGAGTGAAGAATTGAGAAGGAATTCCCGAAGCTTCTTAATACATGTACCTACCTCTGTCTAAGCTTTCGATCATCTGGCATAATCTCCTTTGTGCTCAGTTTCTAATTTTGTTTGTTAATATAAGGTGCTTTGGGACATTTTACTGTCTTAAAAATTGTGCATAAATATTGTTTTTGTGGACAGCTTCTATTGGTGAACAGATCTAAAAGTTAAATCTTTCTATCACCCTGGCATTCATAGCTCTAACTCAGGTCCAGTGCCTTACACAAATTGTTCATTTCTCTACACATTTGTGCCATTACCGTTTTTGTTATTGTTATTTTATAGCTTCCAGATATCACTCACTCTAAGTGCTGTTCTAACTGTAAGCACCATTGTTTACATCCAGCTGCATAGCAGCATATGACTCCTGTGCTGTTGGGATCATAAGACAAGATCATAAGAAGGCAGCCAATGAGGACTATAGAGAGTATTGTTAAATTGGAGATTTTGCTGATTACGTGGCTGGACAAAGACAAAATGTCATTGCTTTAAAAAAATTCTACATATATTTCTACTGTCTCAGGTGACTTGCTCAGTTGAACAAAGCACAAATTGCTCATGTTTCTTTGAATTTAGCAACTTTTTCAGACTTATCTTGTTCCATATTTTCTGAGTGTTTGAGGGTCTCAAGTGAGAACTTTCAATACAGCCTGCGTTCCTGTTCCAAGATTGTATTTGCAGCATTTGTCAAACCAGAACGCTAGAATTCACAAATTTAACTCCCGATAATTAGTTTTGAAAGCCTTTAACCCATGGAGCAGCAGGATCATTCTTACGCAATGCAACAAGAAAGCTTGTGTTGATCCAGGATGACTGTAAGAATACAAATCTCAGCACATCAAATAATCAGATAATAACTGAGAAATTCTTTAACTATGTCCCCGGAAAGTAGGCACAGATATAGCAACGCATGTTTAGCTCAAGTCTATGGCTTCTAGGCCAGACAGCAGGCAAACTTTATGTGGCCTGCCCATTTAAACATTTGTAGCATTCAGCCAGAGCTAAGTGCATTGATAGAGAAGCTGCATGTCTAAAATTGTGAAAGTCTGGTGCAATTTCAAATTAGCCTAGTTCAAGGAAGGTTGCATCTCTTACAACCAAGGTGCATTTTTACTAGAACAGATCTCAAAAGTTACTATACAAATGGCATGGTGGCTCAGTGGTTAGCACTAATGCCTTGCAGCATCAGGTACCTGGGTTCGATTCCACCCTTGGGCAACTGTCTGTGTGGAGTTTGCATATTCTCCCTGTGTCTGCGTGCATTTCCCCCATGTGCTCCAGTTTGCACCGACAGTCTAAAGTTGTGCAGTTTAGGTGGATTGACCATGCTAAATTGTTCAGGGATATGGGGGATGGGTCTGGGTGGGGTGTTTTGAGGATTGGTGTGGACTTGTTGGGCCAAAGGGCCTGTTTCCACATTGTAGGGAATCTATGAAGGAGTGAATTTGACCACAGGAATGGCACAACATGGCAGAGAGCTCCACAGTTTTCTGATGCTGCCCTGAAAGCCTTGATGCAGGAGGTAGAGAAGACATGCGAACTTTTAAAAGGAAGCTTCCAGACACAACCTCAGAAGGGCAAGCATGATGTTTGCCATGGTGGTCAATGCAGGAGGACCTAGTAGTAATTCTGCAAACTGTTCACTGGCCTTACACTCAGTGAACACTATTCAGCAACCTAACCGCAGGCACTTGGCCCTGATTGCTGAGGTGTTCCACCAGAGAAGTGGCAGCAGCAGCATCAAGCCACATAAATGCTATCCTCCTTCAAGATGTTACGACACTCACCTTTCCACCGCTGTCACTCCACCAGTAGCCTTGCTTTTGCTCATTAGCCAACAATTCCGGACCTTGCCAAAGCAGTTGAAAACTGGAGCTTCTGTCCCAGAGCTGCTTGAGATCATCCTCCATCTGCAATCTCCCCTGATAAAAGGCAACACCTATTCACCAGCCATGCTGTAGCCACTGAGGTTCTCTGTGTAGGAGCCCTATGGGACAGGCAGAGATAAATGGAAACAGGTGCTAAGACAATGCACATGGCTAATTAGTTCACAATTGTACTTTGATTTGTGAATTTAGTTTGGAATGCTCATTTTGTGCTGGATTTATTTTAGTGGTGTGATCAAACAGATGCTGTGATGAAATGCTTGCAAGAGAGGTAAGAATGAAGCTGTTGGTGAACGTGGCGTTGAAGTATCACAATCAGATGAATTGATCATGGGCAACCAGGACAGTAAAGGGATACGTTTGTTGCCAAACCCTGTTCTTTGTCTTCTTCCATGTGAGCGTAGGTTCCTGAGTCTATTGTTGATCAATTGCCACCCTCTCTGTAGTTACTGTGGCTCAAATACAGCTGGCACAGCAGACTTCAGCAGAAAGAAGGCATCATGACTGCTGCCAGGAAACTGGGCATTGACTTAGGTGAACCACTGCATATGGTCACATAGCAGCCAGACAGTAGAGGAGTTAAATGGCTCTTGGTTGCAGAATATTGCAGCACCTGCCAAGAATCATGCAAAAAGCCCTGAATGTCACATGATTGCTTCCTCTGCCTCTGAATGAAGAATGTAAGGTATTCAATTCTCAGAGGCTGAACAAAGACTCTGGCCTCCTTTCTGCAACAGTGCATTATAAACTCTCAGAAGATCCACAGATAACCTGCTTTTTCCTGGAAGGAATCAGATGTGTGAATATTCATTGGCTTGGTCACCTCCACAGTGGCTGACAATGCCATCCTTGCCCTACTTTTGGGCTATGGAGCTAAATGTTGCCAGAAATTGGCAGCATTAGTTTCTTCAAGGATCATGAAAAGTTTCTCTCAAGTTTATTTTTGCAGAATTGTGCCAAACTCACCTCATTAAAAATGTGCCACACTCCCATGGCATCCCTCTCATCCAATGCTAGCCCAATTCTGCCACTTACTGTCCTGGGAAGTGTTTGCTACTGCTGGGTCATCCCAGGATCCTTGCACCGACACCATCTTTAACCCTCGAACCATGCAACTGGTCAAGCTGTGGAAGTCTGGAGTTGCCCTCCTCCATCAATGTAGTAACACAACAGCCTCAAACCAATGCCTATCACAGCATCCAGGTGGTACAGTTGCTACACTCTTGCACAAAACACTGCACATTTCAAACCGAATTGTTGTTTAATTATCAGGCCACACAGCTCATCTGTCTTCAGTCTCATCCCATCTCACAATCCTCTCTAAATCACTGCTACCCTTGTCCCAGTGTGCACTGGAGCCCAGCATCTTATCAGTATTCAATGTGGGATTATCACCTACAGGGAAGCCTTCAGACGATTCCAAACATTTACCTTTATTCACCAACACCAAAAGCGAATCAAAATCAAACAAACAGAAACTATATTTGCCTTTTGGAACAGAAACAATCTGCTTACATGTTAAGTGCCAACAATTTTATAGTCAATGAGTGATTAATGCAGCCATCTTTCATCAGGGTGTCAATAAAGTCCTTTTCAGCTTGCAACTCCCATTGCTGTTCCACTCTGTCTTACAGAAAGTGATGCTGTTAGTGTCCAATGTCCTCAACCTCTTCCTCCGAATACTGCTCCCACTCTCCCAGCTCACCAGCCTCCATCACATTTCCTCATTGCCCATTTCAGTTGTGCAGAGCACAGCATGCAAAGACATATCCAAGCAGCAGAACCTCATCATCAGGACGCCTATCGTATGGTCCACCATGACGTTGGTCAAACAATGGGCTCTGTTGTATCTATTCTCCACCTCAGTGAGGGGGATTGTGTAACTGAAACAATCAGCCATTGTTGCACTGGTAGTTCTTCCTGACCCCCACCCTCACTCTGCCCCCAGTGACCATCCTGGGAAGGGCTCCAGCTCTTTAAACACAGCCGGAATATGAGAGCTCAGGATACTCGCCTCATTCTTTTATCAGTAGTACCAGTGATCACAGATCACTTCACATTGATGGAATGGGACCTTTTTGTAGTAATGACCTCAGCTGAAATATGATTTCATCCTCTCAGTGTGACATTGTATGGCCTTTGGCACCCTGCACCTGAGGGAAGGCAGCTTTTTTTACCAAATCATAGACTGCAGCACTGACCTCGTCATAAGGAAATGAGATGAAGTGGTCTGTTCAGGCACAAATGTAACATCTAAATGCAGCCTATCTATAACAGCCTTATTACATTTGCAGGTGGACAATCGAGAAATCACACACAGGTCTCCAGTGGCTCCTCGGAAGAAGTCAATCACATAAAAGTTCAAAGTAGCTGAGAGTTTGATGGGCACTGGGATAGGATGGATATCCATTCCATCAGGAGGGGCCTTCAGCACCTCCCTTTCTCAAAAACCACTGCCAAACTGCACGGATCCTCATTACTGTGGCTCTGACATATATATTCAACCTAATTCCACAAATCTAAGCAAGGTCAACAAACCTAGTAAAATAACCTCAAACATGTGATTAGCTGAACACCATACATTTATTCTCTGCCAAATCTGTAATGTTAAAAGTTAACAAATCATTTAGATTATAATTTGTTTTTTAAAAATATGCTGGAAACACTCAAATAGTCAGACAGCATCAGTGGAGAGAAACAGAGTTAACACTACCAGTTTCAGATGACTTTTCGTCAGAATATAAGTCATGAGGGTCAAGTCTTTGACTGATCTGTTTTAATTTTAAGAGAATTGGTTTATACACCTGCATATTTCCACATAAATAATGTTATTAGGTAGTGCCATTTCAGGTACAAACAGGTGATGAATTCCTTTGATTCTACAGCAGGAAATAAATGGTGAATTGACTAGCAGAGCAAGCCATTGGCTCGCACCCAGTGTCAATGTCCTCTGACCATTTCCAATCCATCATTGCTTCTCAATTTGTACTCTTTCTGTCTCTATCCTGTGTGCCTCAGTTTTCAAAATCATTTAATTTCCTGCTTATCTTTCCATCCACAGAGATAATGAGATTTTTCACCTCCACACAGAAACTGATCTCCTCTTACTGTAAGGTTCAACTTACCTTCTCACTGCTATTACTGTTAAATTATTTCTGTAGTATTTATATGTTTTGTCCTACTCTTCCTTCCACTGTATTTCAGCAGTAGAAGTAAGCTCAGATGTAATCTAGAATTTCTATCAGACCCAGAATGTTATGATTCTACACTTGGACTCAGGTTCGTGTTGGAAAGTATTTGTTGTAAGCCAAATTCCACTTGTCGCTAAGTGTTTTCTAATAGTATCTATTAAAATTACATTTATCAGAGGAAATAAGCAATAAAAAGTATCAAAACTAATTTGAGCACCTGCCCAGATGGAAAATTACGCAAGAAATTCGAGGCAAAATAAAAGACAGAAATAATGGAAATAAAGAAGCAAAAGAATTGGAGAGGGAGGGAGAACATTTAACAATAGGAGTAAGAAAATAGGTTTACTCTGCTATTGCAACTCACCACAATCAAATTTTACACTTAACTAGCCACGGGAATATTCCAGTGTTTCAGCGTTAGTTAGTGATGGACTAAATAGCATCTTCGAAACCCAAAGTGAATGTGTTTCTGGATGCGAACAGGATTCAGAAAGAAAAATGAAAAAAGCAAACTTTTGAAGTATTTTTATAGCTTCTCTGTAAAGCATATTAATGCTGAGTCATTGGGCCTCTGGAAACCAAATAGCAAGGACCAGTCAAAAACATTAACCTAAGGTGAAAAGTAAAATGTACATGTGAATAGTTTTAAAATATTAAGAGATAAAGCTGATTTTGGCAGAACCTTTATCCAGGAGATGAAATAGTCTGGATAAAGTTGATGATTGATCTTTGCAAGAAATAGCTTTAATATAGAAAATGATCTCTCATCAATCTTATGTAAGGCCTTTCTATGTTCCTCATTTCTTGCTTCCTCTCAAGACTGCACTTCTGTCATGAAACTGCATGTTTCCTGTAAACCGTTGTTATAAATTGATAATAAGCACAGTTGAGACCCTAATCCAGTGGAAGAAGGAAGTCAGTGGCCTTAAGATAATAAAATGTGAGAGAAAAAAGTAAAACAAATCCATCAAAACAAGTACTTCAGAGAATGAAAAGAACAGTTTCCAGACATTATTGTTTAAATTTCTCATCCATTTATCTCCTTTTCCAGGTAGTTCAGCACAGGCACCATCTGTCCTTGTATAACTGCAAGAGATCTGTTACTTTTGTTCCTAAAGTCATTAATCCCATTCCATAAACCGATAGTTCGAGTGAAGTAAATTGAAGATTCTTGAAGTGGAATGGCTTAATTATCCATTCCACATGTTAATTTCCCCAAAGTTTAAAGATATTTTAACCATTTTTTTCTTAAATGAAGTGTTTGAAATGTTGGACGTTTTAAAATCTGACATAATTAAAACTTCATCCGGGGTCTGTCATTCAGTCTTGCCCCAAGACAGACTTGAGAATTTAATTATTTGTTCATGCTGAGGTTATTTTCAAGATGGTTCTGCTTTTCCACCCTGATGTTTCCCCAAGCCCACGCTGACTTGTTTTTATTCTGACTCAACAAACTATTTTATTGAAAAAGTTAAAATGCATGAACTCTGAATCAACAGCAATTCATGCACAAACAATTCTTAGCAGCAGACACTGTCTTAGCTACGACATAAAGGAACAGAGCTCTGAGGCTGACAGGGTATTTAGTATTCAGATTGCAAAATGTATCATCCGTAAGGAGTACTATAATAGGAAAATTATTCATAAAATCAACTGAAAGGTCAAAAAAGGTTAAAGAATTGTTTAAGAAGGTTAGGGAATTGTGCCAGAGACCATGCCTCTCTAATCAGTGTAAAAACAGGTAATTTATTCATATGTGGCACGGTGCAATTTCAGTAAGTTGATTTCAGCTCCTGTATAAAGACACTGTAAAGTGGCAAGTCAACTACTTGAGATCTCAGAAGATATTTGACAGCAGGTCAAGTCAGGATGGGACAGCTCTACCTGATTAGTCTGGTTATCACTAGATTCCTCTGGAGAGTATGGCGGATAAAGTTTTGGTGAGATAGCAAGGGGGGTCATCCCTGTCATCTACTTATATCCACTCGTATTTCACCAGTGCCATGGTAAGTGACAAATAGACTGCATGAATCTGTGCCAATTGAGGCCCTTATGGGCCAGGATTTCGTTGGACCCACTGGAGCACAAATGCTGGGAAAAACATGCAGTATACCCGCTTCGTCAGGAAATTGTCCGCAATTTACTAGGGAGCACCACGTGTCCAAACCGGGAATTTCACCTGTGGCAGCAGGATGTCCATTGGCCCCTGTAATGAGTTACCTAAAGCCAATTGTCCCTGAGCCCAGTGGAATGTAATGGTGATTCAGGGATCCAATGGGACTTTCATGGATCTCTTGTGGCATGCGGTGGTTGCCCTGCAAACACTGTTGGGATTGTCAGTGGCTAACTGGGGAGGTCCCTTGCTCACAGGCACTCAATACTTGATTGTGAGACACAACCTTGGGAAAGGGAGTGCTGCTGAAAGCTGTCCTTAGGTTCGACAGAGCCACTCACTTTTCCATGCCTCACTGGTAATTTGTTCCCCACTATCCTCAATCTACATACATTCATGCACCACAAAAAAAGACGCAAAAACATACACAGACACAAACATACATTCTCTCCCTCTCTCTGGAACTAAATTCCATTCAAGGTGGCAAGCCCACTCCTGGTAGTATTGCTATGACTGGAGAGCTGCCAACCGTTTGATCGTCCAGCTTAGAGACTTGTAGGTGGGATGTCCTTGCCTCAGATAGGCAGAAGTCACAAAGTCAGATGGGCAATTGCTTGAGTCACATAAAATGCCCAGGCTTTTAGAGTCAGGGGATGCTGACTCTCTCCCTACTTTTCAAATGATGGGCAGGACTTTGCTTCTGCATTACATCTCACCCTATATCCCTTGCAATAAACATTCTTACTGCAAATGAAATTCAAATATCTTTGCTACAGTAAAGGTGCCAAAGAAATTTAGATTATCAGATGATGCCTGTTGGATAAACAGCTGAAATCTTTAGTTACAATTTAACAGGATAAATAGAACTACTGATTATTTACTGAATTTTAGCCTTTTTTACATACCTTCCTGCAGTATAAACAGACTCAGAAGTACCATGAAACTTTGTAGAATGGCAGGAGTCTGAAATGTCCACTTAGTTCCTTTCTGGTGGAATTTTCTGCTCTTTGGATATGAGCTTGAGTCAGGGACATTTCTGGTTTCTGGACCAAATCTGACTTTCAGAAAGCCTGCTTCTGAGATCATTCAGGAGATAGCCAATTAAGAGGATGCCTTAAAATCTGTTATGTATTACCAAGACTGAAGATCCAAGCAAAGGTCCTACAGCTGTGGAAGTGCAGCAGCCCTGCTGCCAGACGTGGGCACTGGCATTGTAATGGAGCGAAGGTAAGATCAACCCCATCTTCTGACATGCTGTGAAATGTGTCTGGTCACAATTGTAAGGCCATCACTTATAGAGGCTAACCCCTGCAACACATGGCCAGTGGGTAAGGCTATAATCCACTGATGTCCATGTCCACTGATTCCCATACAAGCCCCCAGCAAGGTTCCTCCAGGCATCTGCCATGTTTGGCCCTCATTGGGCAGCAGCCCTTTCTTGGCAATGTGTACAATCATCCCCCAAAGGCGCATTTTATGATGACAATTGGCCACCCACAGCTGCTGGAGGTGGGAACACATCAGGTTGCTGACCTGATACCAACTTCAGTGAAATTCCTCCCACTCCTACCTTCAAGCATACTTCAATGAGCTACAAGGTTTTTAGCCTTTCTTGAATAGTCCAAATGATACTGTTATGAAGGTATTCTACCCAAATTGTTAATTAATAACATCATAGTTTAGACATAGATATGGATCTTGAGCTTTTTGAAAGCATCACTTTTAAAGATAAAGGATCTTGGCCACAGCAGCATTAATGTTACATCTGCCCAATAGTAACGGATATACCAACACTGAGCTAGTTTCAGGGAGTGACCACATCACCCTGTTTGTGGATGGATAAAACAATGGTTTAAAACACAGTCAGAGAAAATCTGGCACGTGGGAAACAGTGGTTGCCCTCTCTCTCATTCTCTGAAATTCCTCTCATTAAAGTTTGAGTTGAAAATCCACTTAAAGACCTCAGCACCACAGGTGGAGGTTTCTTAAAGGAGAAGTCCTGAATCTACAGACTGTTCTTAGGAAAAGCAAATACAAGCATACGGGTTGATCCAGGAAGAAACCTCAACACCAATAGTTTGTGGAAACTGACTTTGGCCACACTGCAGTATTTGGACAATGTAAGTAATTTCTTCACTGGACTTTCACTTGGTCAATTTACTTTTCAGATAACACCACAGTGTTTTATGTTAATTTCCAGGCTTTGAGGATTGAGGGTGTGTTATTTTTCAAGAAGGAAGTTTGGACGTAGTTCATATTTTAAACCTTAATAATCTTTGTAATTTTGCTTGCATACACTTTTATTGAAATAGATTAGCTATACACAGGCTAATATACAATTGAAAATATCACCTCATTTTCAATTCGAACTTTCTTCTTGTCAGTGGAGTGGGACAAGGAAAGGAATGAGGCTGAATGTGTTTTACTGGCTTGTCCTTCCAAGCGTGAAAACAGCAGAGGTCACACAACCATGGCAAATCATGGTGCATACTTTACTTACAGATGTGTTTCCTCAGAACCACTGCTCCTAACTGGATTGCAACAATGGGCACATGATAGATGAAAAATGTATAGAAAACAAACTAGTGACAACAAGTGAACAATCTGGAGATGACAAGAAATCAAACTAAGAACCATTTAATTACCATTATCAGCTTCCCCAGAAAGTAATGATCATTTTGATTTTAACATCATTCAATTAGAAGTGATCTGCTTAATAAATAACTAATCAGAATTCCCAAATAATAATTGGACATTTCGAGGGGTTATACATTTTATTCTGCTAAGATGTAAGATTCCATGAATATACTTAAGCTTAACACTGAATCTTCCCGTTGATCTTAACTCCAGCTATGCACACCATATCTCACATTTCACTTGCTGTACTTAAAGATATTTCTGAATTCACGCAGCCACAACAGGGATGTTGCCTTTGATCAATTAGGGACTAAAGGGATAGAAAAACCATCACACCAAACTTCTAGACATCAAGGGCCAACAAGTTTGCCTTCCTATCAATAGTATGATTGCCAAAAATTACCCAAACTGTTTCACTTGGGAGCTATATTTTTGAATACTTGTGTTTATTAAGATATATCAGACCTAGTAGGATATATCAGCCCTAGGGAGTTAAACATTTGGATCTAGAAATTTGTCTTAATAATACTTGTGTACCATGGACCAATACTCACCAGAGACTGGTTTGGTATAAGACCAAAGACCCCATCCACAGTTCTGTCAAATTCCAGGCTATGTTCCAAATGAGTTCAAGCCAAAGATCCAGCCTTGTAGTAAAACCTGTCCAACTCCACTGTGGTACTGCCAACTTCCAGAGCCCACACAACTGTTCAGTTGAAGTGCAGCATTGGTCTTCTATGTTAGCACAACCCAGGACACAATGCTATTCATGAGCAATGCCATGACAGATACATCAGCTATAATGTGCTGTCATATACCTTCAGGTTATTGCCATCAACTGCTTCATCCCCTAAGCCTCAATTTCTGTTACACCTACACATTCTGTACATCCACAATAAGAAATCATCATTACTTAAAAGTAATTGCTCAGCACATACTATATATAACAGATAAAATCTGACAATTATTTTAGGACTGTAAATCAATCTTGGAGTTGTGCAAATATTCATTATCTGTTTGATGGTACCATCTTATGGTTAATGATGTTATCAAGACCTCTAGATTGAATTGAAGGTTTGTAAATCACTGCCAGGTTTCTATTATCCTCTAATAACTTGCTCCTGGGGTACCAACATATTATTTTTCATATGAAAGCAAAATCTGTTGATGCTACAACCTTATTAAACTTTAGATTCCGCGGTGGACTAATTATATAATTGTAAACTGGCCTGATCACTAAATGACCTTCACATTTCTTAAGTTATTTTGACAGTAGTTCACACTCAGATTTGGTTTATTTATTCTTTGTCTTTTCTTCGTCTCCACCAGTGAGCTGCAACTTGCAGTCTGCAAGCAGAAGATCTTTTATTCATCAGGGCCCAATATAAAACAGTGGCTTCTGCGTAAAGTTGCTTTCTTATTGGAATCCTTTATTGAGTAACACGGGCCTTGGCTTCCAGCTGCTGAGGCGAAATGAGCATTATCTCATTGTAATAATGCAATTCTGTCATCTTCTTATTATCAGCATGATAAAAGATGAAATATTCACAGATGCTGCCCTTCTAACCTGATCACAGCTTGATATTGCAGGCTGAAAATGAGTTTTATAAGCTTTAATATACTCCTCTGCTGAGTGACCTCTGAAATTAAACATTATTACAGAGCGGATATTTAAAAAGCAGGGCACAAATTACATCAAAATGAAAATATTAAGGAATATTAAGAATATATTGAGTGGTTCTCATTGCTTTTGAAGGTGTATGTGGTATAGTACTGGCAATGCCACAGACATCACAAATAAACAGTATTGGAAATAACCTGCATAGAGATTCTTATAATTACACCATATTAGACTGGAGAGATGAATACTTTTCGCCTATTTAGAGACAGCAGCAGTTACAATAAAATTCTACTGAAATATACTGGAGGAAAACAAAGCTTTGTTTTGTTAAAGAATATCTTTATGTCTTCAGTGAAATTTATACATTTATACATGAGCTGGGGTTAGCAAAAAATATTTTCACAGTCACAATTCCAACTTCAATGCACAATCACAATGAACAGCATGACCCGACTGTTTATTTGTGCCTTTGTATAGAAAAGTTTACTTCATTACTTTCTGTACATTTTGAGAAATAATAAGCTACAAGTAACTTAGTATAATATTCATTTAATGTTTGACATTCGATTTAAAACAGCAAACAAACTTATTTGAGATTAATGCACTGACTTTGTTCCATAATACTACAGAATAATTACTAACAAATCTTTAATTGTTTGTCAAACATAATATGAGAAGTCACGTCTCAAAAACAATTTTGACTGTGCAGTCTGTAAAGGTTTGATAGGTGAACAATGTTGTTTGTATGCCATTATCACGTGAACTAAAATGAATGATTTCCATTGTATAAAATGTATTCATTTTGAACATATTCAGTACATTTTAATAAATGCTGAAGTGGAAAAATTACAATTGGAAATAAACCGTAAAATATACCAAATTTCATTAACACTTTGTCCACCAGCTTTGGCTTAAGCATATTCACAGTAATATTTCCTTCCTTTAAGAATTTCCCATGCAAAATACATGCAGATTTATTCTTTAAATATTGCATGAAATATCTCCATATGGCATGAAATACCTTTATACAATGCAGCTATACAGAACAATGTAAAGTAAAAATCTGAATCTGTGATTATACAGATCATAGCTTAACCATCTCAATTATGATTTATTCATATTCTCTAATTTCATTTCTAAAACATTTCAATGTTTTACAACTATCTCACAGTTATTATAGATCCTATTCTCTCACAATTTCCATTAGTATAAATCCTATTATCAAACCATCACACATTGCTAAAGATTCTATTCTCTAACTATTTGATTTATGGAAAGTTCCTAAATTTTGACCATCTCGACTATTGCAGATCCTGTGATTAAACTGTTTCATTTGTTATGCCTGTGCCAAAATCAGTTAAATTATTACAGTTCATGAGATAATTATGTTTGAGGAAGAAAAGCAATTCAGCCCAACATATCTATCCCGAACAATCTAACATCAGCCAATCATAGAATCCAATCGTTACTTCAAAGATTCCAGGCTTGTTGCCTCTACTACTCAATCCAGAAATGTATTGCTGATATTGAGAGAGAGTTTCTTGAAACTGATTCTTTACCAGTTTGTGTCTACCAGTGGAGGTTGGCAGGAATAGAAGAGATTCCTGGTCAGCTATAGTTTGGTTCCAAAGAAGAGTAGTACGGGGCTTGAAGTGTTTTCATAGAATCCCTGCAGTGTGGAAACAAGCCCTATGGCCCAAAAAGTCCACACCAACCCTTGGAGCATCCCACCCAGACCCAGCCCCTATCACCCACCTAATCAACATATCCCTGAACACTATGGCCAATCCAGCTAGCCTGCACATCTTTGGATTGTGGGAGGAAACCACAGCACCCGGAGGAAACCCATGCAGACACAGGGAGAATGTGCAAACTCCACACAGTCACCCAAGGGTGGAATCAAACTCGGGTCCCTGGTGCAGTGAGGCAGCAGTGCTAACCACTGAGCCACCGTGTTAACTCTGTTTCTCTTGCCACAGATGCTGCCAGACCTGTTGAGTTTCTCCAGCATTCTCAATGTTTATTTTCTTGTTCACTCACTTGACCAGTGAGCATCCTCCTCAGAACTAATGTTTCTGCGAAGTTTATCCATACAAACTTGGATTAATTACATTGGATCCTCTTACCTAAGTAACTGATGTAGATTGTAGAAGGACCAAGCAATGAAACTTGAAACAGCTCACTGGTTATAGCCTGATACACCAAAAATGACCTATTTATTCTTACTCTCCGATTTCTATCCATTCATTAATTCCCAATCCATTCTAAGTTCTAATTTCTACCCAAATTTTCAAAATTCGTACCTTGCATTAATAACAAAACCTATTCAGTCAGTTTTAAGTTCTTATTTATTTCTAGAATTCTCCAGATCATCAGACTAACTTCACAGACTTATTGCATCAGAAATTCAGCTGTCATTTATATTCTAATATACAATACCCCTCAAACCATTAATGTTTCTGTGTAATGCACTCAAAGTCCACTAGTGTCTCTCTCATCATAAAAATCTGACATTGCTGTTAAAGAACCTTCCACCATTATTTTGATGTCAAGAAGCTGTACTTGTATTATTCCAATAAATTCAGACTGAAATCAGCAGAAGAGCAAGGTTATTACCAGATTATTTATGACTTGAAAAGGCAACAAATCATAAATGTCCATTGTGTTCACTATAATTCTCCCACTGTGATTCTGGAACCACTTAAGTTCCAAAATCATGCAGACATGCACCTAATAATTCTGTATGTAAATACTTTGTTCTCAGATTAATAAATTGTCTTAAGCCACAAACAAAACCATTACAAATAATTTTGGTTATGTTCAGCTGGTTTTGGCTGCTCTAAGCAATGCATCACAGTGTGCATCAGTTTGATGGCAACTTTGCTTGCATGTACAATAGTCTCGAAAGTGATGTTTATTACAGAAATGGGCACACTATTTTGGGGCTGTGCTTTAAACATATCCATAGTAATTATTTTCTCCCTACCTTTGCCTTGAAATCAAAGATAACTGTGAGTAATATTAGAAAAGATAAGATAGAAATAGAATGGCAAATTCTCCCAGAGGAATAAACCAGTAAAGAAAAAGTCATACTTTGAAATGACTGGACATTTATTTTGAAGTATATAAGACAAGTTGAATGAGTATGTCTCATTCGCCAGTTTTACTGTTTTTACTCTCTGGAGTAGAAAAGACAAAGATGAATACCTAGTAATTTTGTGCTACATACACATTAGGGGACATATTAAAAATGGTGCTTTGAGCATAAGTCGGGAATATTTTTATATGTTAATTTAATATACAACTATAATGGACAATAGCAACCTACTATTGTCCAAAAGTATTGTTTATAACACAAAATTTTGAATGACCTTTAATTGGTCAAAAGATGGTTAAGTAAACTAATGCAATTTAAGTGTTAAATGTGAAGTGTTTTTGTGTCTTTTTTATGACTGATTATTGAGCCCTGAGTCCACCCCACTGATCTGTTTGTTACTCAGTTTAAGCCCATCCAGTCAGGCTTCAATATGACCACTTACAGTCAGAAAGTCATAGAGCACAGAAACAGACCCTTTGATCCAACTTGTCCATGCCAACCAGACATCCCAATCTGACCTAGAGATAATAGGTACTGCAGATGCTGGAGAATCCAAAATAACAAGGTGTGGAGCTGGATGACCTAGTCCCATTTGCCAGCATTTGTCCTTATTCCTTTAAACCCTTCCTATTCATATACCTATCCAGGTGCCTTTTAAATGTTGGAATTGTGCCTGCCTCCTTCACTTCCTTTGGCAGCTCTTTCCACACACAAACGCAAGCAGCAATACCTGCAATTTTGGTCAGAAAGAGTTAAGCCTATGAAATGATAGGTAAGTAATCGTTTGTTCCTGCAAAGTTCCTCACCATTACAACTGCATCACTGCCACTTTTGGCTTTAGAGCATGCACTTTATTCAAGAATGTTAAGAGTACGGCAATATTTGTGTATCGTCTTCTGACATGCGATAATCAAATCAATTTATCCCTAGAACAGCAACAACATTTCAAGTTTAAATATTTTATACTTGCCTATTGTAAACAAGGGGTGAAATTTTATAGGGGTCTGAGCAACATGGGTTATGGTCAGTTTTGTGCCAAAGTTGGATGAGCAAGGCCAATCTTGATGCCAGGAGCATCTTTTATGAATTTGTACAGGTATTTGTACAGGTTGGAACAAGATGGTGACATGCGGCAATTTAAACAGTAAGAAGGGGATATGCAGAACAACATCCGAGGGCATTGTAGGTTTTGGGAGAGGGTGGTTACTGTCAGTGACCACCAATGAGGCCTCCACAGGTGGAGTGCAAAAGACCAGGGTGAGCATCATTAAGGTGTAATGTCAAGGTTTAGGGGATAGAGAAAATTTTTTATTTGCTCATTGGATATGAGAGTCACTGGCTGACCATCCCTATATGCCCTAGGGAAGATAGTTATGAGCTGCCCATTTGAACTGGTGCAGTCCAAGTGTTATAGAACAGTGGAGATGTGATTCAATGTGATGGGTCTCTACCTTATGGGAACGGATGGAAAAGGGCTGCCATGGTAGACCAAGGTAAATGGGGATATGGAGACTCTGGGGTTGGTACCTGGTGACCAGGTAAAGTTCAGTGCTGAGAGTGTCCACCGTGAGCCCTATTCCCTCCCATCACTCACTATTCCCTCCATACAAAAGCAACTGTAAAATGTTTAGAACAATGCCCAGGCTGAATGAAGTGTCAGTCTGATGGGCAATAGTGCAGGAATCACATGGTCTGAGAGGCACACAAGCGTGCACCAGATTCCAGATTCATGCCACCAGCGCCATATTGAAAGCCCAGTTGGCCACCATTTCAGAGGCTGCAAGCCAAGAATTGACCCTCACCCTGTGGTGTTTCACTGTCAGCATTAATGGCATGCACGAGAATGGAAAGCTAGCACCTGCTTTGCCAACAGGGAATTGATGGTGCTGATCGATGGAGTGGTGGAGAGAAAGGCAATGCTTTATTGCCACACCACCACACACAGGCAGCAGGCGTCGATATAACAGCCTGGGTCAATCCTGTGATGCAGGTAAAACAGACGCACAGCAGCGCATGATCAAGATGAATGGTCTATGCTCCACAAGGTTAAATTCTGCCATCTCCTCTCTGCTACGTCTAACTCTGCCCCTGCACACACATCTCACCAAGGCTTATAGGCTACAACTCTCACTATTGCATCATGTCTAGTCAATGGCTCTCACCCACTTCATCCTCCCAAACTACTAACCCTTCCTACCCTCTGTACTTTCTACTCACTGGGGCACCTCACCATCTCTCCTATCCCTACGTCACCACTAATGGTTCTTAACTCTACTTCCATTTTACTCATTCTCTCCCTTTGCAGGACTTTCCTGCTCCTCTGATGCTGTCTGACCTGCTGTGCTTTACCAGCCTCACACATTTCGACTCTGGCTTCTAGCATCTGCTGTCCTTATTGTCAGTAAAACCAACAAGTTTCATTCCACTTCATTGCACTGCTCCCCCATTGCCACCAATGCTAACTCATTCTAAACCTGCATAAGCCCATTTTGCTCTCTCACACAACTAATTCTCTACCCTTTTTCAGGCTGTCCAGAAACCCAGCAAGCATCCACATGATAGGTCATCACTGGAGGCCCTCACCACCACCTCTGAGGATGATGCCACTGAATCCTCAAGGAATGCACTTGCCTCCTTCCACCCAGTCCAAGACAGTTTCACAGAGTGAGCTCTATTTTCTAGATTAGACTCGGAAGCATATTCTGCTAAGTGTATCGCTGACACACCTCTGCAGCTGATCGAGGAAGAAGTGCCCCAGGTCTCTGAAATACAGATCACTGTGGAGACCAGGCATCAGCTCACCTCAGGCTGAGGATGATCCTATGGTCTCTGCTATTAAAGACTTTGTCAAAATGCACAGACAGGCATAGGGACAGCAGGCAGGTTAGTCATAGACAGTCAGTAAACTGGATCCAAGGACGGAGGAGTCCATTAATCCTATCAGTAGCATGCTGGCTCTGGCATTCACACATCTACCGTTTCAATGGGGAAGTTGGTGATGGCCATGGGGAGAGAGGCCCAGCACACCTAGACCCACACTCCAACACTGAAGCCAGACAAGCTCAACCTCATTGGCATGGCAAGAGAATCGAGGGACCTTGACCTCACTCCAGATGGCCCTTCTTCTCAGCAAGACAGGGTGTACCAAAAGGCACACATAGAGAGGACGGGACACATACAGGGCCTCACCACCTCTCCCTGAAGATTGTTCTCAAAACAGTCCAGAGCCATCTAGTAACTTCATTTGCTCTGTGCCTACTGTGCAGAAATTCAAACTGAGGTGGGGGAACCTGCATCTAGAAAGGACACTCACAGTAGTCCTGTGATCTCTAGACCTAAGCGGCCCCACAGACGACCAGATGTGTCTTCAATACCAATAGGACTAATGACAGAGCAGGCTCCTTCCACTCTAGCTGTGGACATCAGGACTGCACTTAGGTATAGACTGAAGAAAAGGAAGAGAAAAAAAACTTGCTGAAGATACATAGATGAAACAGGTAACACACAATTGTAAATAATCTTGCACATTTGTAAATATATAATCATTTGCAATCTTAAAATATCTGGCCTATTGTGTCTTTGAAGCTGAACCTGGATAAATTGTACCCATGAGAAGCTTCTTCAGACATCCCAAAGGTTAAAAATGTTGTCATGGTCAAGCATTGCTAATCTATTGAAGGCAACCGACTCCTTGATGGCAGATAGCCTCAGATGCCATGGATCCCTGAACAGTGACATTGTTGACTGCAGCCAACACATTGCACTTCTATTTGGACAAACTGAGGCCAAAAGTGTTGTTCAGTGAATGAGCTAAGACCTGGCCTGCACACCTCTTCCACACTTACACTCAGCTTATGGGTGAGAGCACATCCTCAGTGATCATTCCAGACATTTCTAAAGAGAATGGTTCACTCTATCTTACAAATTTTCAAAAGAGTGCAAGCTGGGAGAGATACAATGGGCAGGTCACACAACTGCTGTCCTTCAATGCATTGTCCTATTGACAACATCTGCACAAAGCATTGTCTATCGCATGTGCAACACTGTCCTAGAGGATGTTCAAGCAGTTCAGAGCAATTTAGCCGTCTATGTGCACACTGAAACACTGAAGGCTAATCAATGGTAGAAAGGTCAAAAGGACATGCCTCAGAATTCCTCTCAACTTGCTGTCTAACATCAGTGACTTCACTGCACAATACTGGATTACATATGCTGACTGACGCCTTTAAGAGCAACCTAACCTTAACCCCATGCAACATTGGTGCATTGTCTTAGTGATGGCTATTCTTACCCTAACACTCAGTAGGCCCAATGGTATCTAAATATACGTGAAAATGGGACCAGCCAAAAATATCAAATGTGCAACCAGATAGACAACAAAATCTGGGCTATGCTTCACAGCCCTGCCAGAGTGGTCAGGCACCAAACCCTCACCTTTTGGTGGTCTGTTCCACTCTGGCCTAGGTAGAGGTGTGAGCAGCATTGTATCTTCATTCTGTGACAGACTGAGGATTTCAGAAAGGTGTCATCAGCTATGTTTTTAAGGGGTAGCTATGGTCTCCCAGCAACCATGGCCTGTGGACCTTAGAAGGAGGGAAGAGCCTGTGAATTCTCTGGTGTGTAAGAGCCATGGCATCTTTCAGTATATCTAGTGCAGACATCCAAAATCTGGCATCAATGCTCTCATATAATTTGAACATTGATGGAGAGGAAGCCCTTTTCTGTTGACAGATTCTGCAATAAGCCTCTGACCATGTTCAAACAAACCTGGAGTAACTAACCATAACCAACCCAACTGCACACCTGCCCTTTCTCCCAGACTGATTTGGTAGCACAGTCCCAACAAAGTGCAGCCCAGCCCCTGGAGCGCTGTCTCCACAGCCCCCACACTGACATACCTGTAACCCCTGCACTGCTATC
>JAHRHZ010000025.1:26279689-26289792 GCA_024137785.1 Ginglymostoma cirratum | reverse complement strand
GCCGTACTAAATTGCCCGTAGCATCCAGGGATGTGTAGGTTAGGTGGATTAGTCATATAAAATGCAGGTTTACAGGGAATAAGGTTGGGGGAGAATGGGTCTGGTTGGGATGCTCTCCAATGGTTAGTGTGGAATCTTGGGCTGAATCCACACTGTAGGGAGTCTATGATTGAACTGCTGATCAGTCAATCTGGTGTAAATATACCAAAAGTGGCATTAAGTACACTGTCCTAGGTTTTGACCCAGTGACAATGAAGCAATGGTAAATGTAGGTCCAGGTCAAGATGGTGCTTTCTTTGTCCTTCTCAATGGTAGAGGTCATGGATTTGGAAGGTGCTGCCTAAGGATGCTTAGCGAGTTGCTGCAATGTATCTTGAAATACTACACATTATGGCCACTGCGAATTGTTAGTTTCCAGAATTAATATCTCAGGTGTTGCAAAAGATTTCAATCAGTGGACAGCTTTGAAAGAAGGAATGTCATGGGTAAAGCAGCAAAAGATGTTTGAGCCTAGGACGTGATCAGGATTTAACATCTTTGAGAGTGGAAGAAAGAGAAAAACATTAAGTGAAAAATAGTTCTGGTCAAATTATAAGTTTCCATTTGTTAGTTTCCAAATAAGTAAGAAACTGAATATTTGAATATCCAGCAGAATAAATGCCCAGATTCTGCAATAGAAGTAATAGTGAAGCTCTCAGTATTCACGGTTATTGATGAGTAAATCAGACATCAAATTTTGGCAATCACGTATCATTTTTATCATATTCATATTTTTATGATTAACCTTTCTTATCTGTAACTCGTGTACTATCTAACATAAAGTACTTTTTGAAGTACAGCCTCTATTGTAATGTGGTGAAATATAGCAGCTGATTTGAACATGGAAAAGCCCACAAATGACATTAGATGCTAAATAATCTGTGTTGATTTATTTGGTCGGGGAATAGATATTATCAGGATACTAGAAGAACCTATCTGCAGTGGGATCTGTTATGTGCGGTTGAGAGTACACTTGGGGCCTCAGTTTAATGTCTCACTCTTCGACAATTTTGCACGGTCATCAAGCTACATTGAAGTGTCAGCTTTGATTATGAACCTAAGTCTTTGGAGAGAACGTTGAATCCACAACATCATCATTCAGATGAGAAAGCTACCACAGATCAAAGCTAACAGTGGAGACAATTTGAGTTTAAGTTTTGCCTTGTTTGTCTCTTTCAATAAGTATCAATAAAAACCTATTCGCTTAGAATGGAGAGTTCTCTGCTAATGCAAATGTATTCACCAAAAACTATGGAAGGGTGGAGATCTGAGTCATTAATTCTCTTTTACTCTGCATAGTTATATGATCTTGTACATCACACTACTTGCATATCATGTCATGCTGAGAAAATTGCACACCTTATATCCCTTCTTCACAAAACATACTATAGAGATGGTTCCTAAAAGAATAGTAAAAATAAAAAATGCTAAAAAATACTCAGGAGGCTAGGCAGCATCACTGGAGTGTTAACCTAGAGACCCAGGTAATGTTCTTTGGGGCCTGGGTTCAAATCCTACTATGGTTGAGTTTGAATTTAATAATAAAAACAAGTTGGGAATTAAGAGTCTGATGATAACCATGAAACCATCATCAGTTATAATTTATCGGGGAAAAACCCATCTGGCTCACTAAAATCCTTTAGGGATGCTGCTTGGCCTGCTGTGTTCATCCAACCCCACACCTTGTTATGGAGATAAAAGGTACTGCAGATGCTGGAGAATCCGAGATAACAAGCATGGGGCTGGATGAACACAGCAGGTCAAGCAGCATCATAGGAGCAGGAAAACTTGACGTTTCGGGCCTAAACCCTTCATCAGAAAAAATTTTTATCCTTGCTTTTCAAACTATTCCATGTGGCTTACCTTCCAAATCTGTAACCGACTCCAGGATCTCAGCATTACTTTAATTCTGGCCTCCGGATTATCTCAGATTCTCCTGCATCTGCAGTTCCTACTGTCTCTAAAAATTTTTCAGTTAAGATATTAACTAATTGGGGCCTGGGGCCCAGGGCCCAGTAAGCACAGGGGTGAAATTCATTTGGTGCAAGTTAGACCCTGGGCAGTTGAGTTTGTTAGCCTCATTTCATAGAAGGTAGAATGCAGGATGGTGGCCAGAGGTGTGTGGAGGTAATAAAAGTCATGAGAGTTCCAGCAACATATATGGCAAGGAAGGAATTGCGCTAATAGAACTAGGAATGGACAGGTTAGCAGCTGTCTGGTTGGAACCTCACCTTGGGATCAAGTATAGTATCAACATTACAAACAGCCCACAACTCAGCCTGGGCCATTTGGCATGGAGAAGGAAGCTGTGTTGCAGCAATAAAAGGAAATACAAGGAAAGAATCTTTTCTTAAATTTTATATTTCTTGGTTAAACCAGCAAAAAGCAGATCCCTTGACAAGATAACAGATAATGTTTCTTCCAGTTTACTTGCAGATATTCATTCATTTGTGAATAAATAAATAAACAAATATTTTTGACTCCAGTGATTTAGGAAATTATTATTTAATTATTCCCACAGGCCAATCAAAAGACGATTATTTTCTTGTCTGTGTGGAACTCTTTGGAAAACTTAATTTCAAATTCTCTTACTGGAGCTGGGTTCTCCTTACCCCATCATAGCAAAAACACGATCTTTAACTCACCACTGGCAACAGTACAACCTTCCACAATTCTAAAATTCTGTAAATTTATTGATGGAGCATGTCGTTGCTCTGTAAGTCAAGAAAAATCTAATATGAATCAGCTGTAGCAGGATTTGAACATCATCGTCATCATCAATCTTGATCCCTTGCAGATGAGGATGACTCTCTTCAACTCTCAGGGTGAGTCTGTAGTTGGCTATACAGACTGATACGGCTACCACAGGCTCTGTTACACTTGGGTCAAAAGGTGGTGACGAGAAGGGATGGGTGGGGTTTGGCGTGGTAGCACACTCCTTTTGCGGTTTTTGCCCGGCTTCTGCTTTTTCCTGATGGCAAGCCTCAAGGTGCTCAACGCCTTCCTGGATGCTTCTCCTCCACTTTGGATGGTCGTGGGCCAGTGATTCCCAGGCGTCTGTGGGAATGCCGCACCTAGCCAGTGAGGCCTTGCAGGTGCCACTGAAGTGCTTCCTCTGCCCACCTGGGGCTCACCTGCCATTTCGACGCTAGGAGTAGAGCACCTGCTCGGGGAGTCTAATGTCGGCCATGCGATAATGCACCCAGCCCATCACAGCCAATCGCTGGTGGCCAGTGCATCAATGTTAGGGATGGTGGTTTGTTCGAGGATGATGTTGATCTATCTGTCTCCCAGCAGATTCACATGATTTTGCGCAGTCAGCATTTATGATCCTGCTCCAGTGCCTTGAAGTGTCTGCTGTGGACAGTCTACATCTCAGAACAACATAGGAGGGTGGGAACTACCACAGCTCTGTAAGCCATGATCTTGGCGTCAGATTTGATGTTGTCTTCAAACACCCTTTTTTGTCAGGCAGCCGGAGGCTGTGCTAGCACACTAGAAGTGATGCTAGGTCTCTTCAATATCTGCTTTGGCTGGCAAGACACTCTCGTGGAATTGGAAGTGGCCAATGTTCTGTAAGGCCTCCCTGTGGACCTTGATCATGAGGGGCATGGATAGAATGAATAGTCAAGGTCTTTACCCCAGGGTAGAGTGGGTACAAAACTAGATGGCATGGGTCGAAGGTTAGAGGACAAAGATTTAAAAGGGACCTAAAGGGCAACTTTTTCACACAGAGGGTGGTGCATGTATGGAATGAGTTATCAGAGGAAGCAATGGAGGATAGTACAATTACAATATTTAAAAGGCACTTGGATGGGTACACGAATAAGAAGGGTTTAGAGGGCTATGGGTCAAATGCTGGCAAATGGGACTAGATTAATTCAGGCCATCTGGTCAGCATGGACGAGTTGGCCTGAAGGATCTGTTTCCGTGCTATACAACTCTATGACTGTACTAACAGCTACACTAACCAATTTGACATAATCATCAAGCTCATAACATGGCTTGTTTATTTTTGCTACAAGCAAAATGCATTCACAGGCTGGAACCCATTCTCTACTAACATAAAGAATATGTTCAAACCTTGTGCCTTTTTAGAGTTAATTGGAAGCATGGAGAACCTATAGTTTCCATTTGCTTTCTTCATGACTATATCTCAGTCAATGAGATTTCCAAACAATCCACAACATCATCTTCCATCTATAAATTGTTGTGATCAATTGAAATTTGGCATTCCTGCATTTTGACTTAATGAGTGCAAGATGAAAAACTTTGGCACTGCGTTTCTCATTTCAACAATATTGAAGGTCTGGACTTCCAATAGTTTTTAGAAACAGTTGTAAGTTAACACTTCTCTTGCTGCTAAAATTAAGGTTTAAGATTCTTTTGGTAAATATTACATGATACCTTTTACTGTGGTTCCCAACAAATATGTTCCCCATTCATTCCTTCTGCTTATCAGATTTTGCCATTTTTCAGACCATGAAACCTTTGCTCACTTAACCATTTACTTTTTGTTTGACTCTGCAGATATTCATTCCTGGTGTAATAAAGAACAAGTAACTTTCAGCTCAAATGTCAACCTCCAAAGAATGACACAATGCAAAATGGACTTTATTAAATTTTTCATACCATTAATATTATATGCACACTAGGCAAATACTGTTAATTCATTCACATCTTTGACTGTTTATTTCATACTTGAATTAATGCCTCCATAGCATTTAGAGTAAGCATTTACTGTAACAGAAGAGTTGCTAAGAAAATATAGTAACACATTGTAAAATGATATTTTCAAATATCACAATATTATGAGCCATATGAATGATCTGTACATTGTTATCTTGTAATTTCTTTTCCAACTATTATCTTGCTTCTGATTGTGCAAATGTAAACCATGCAACTTCATCAGTCAGAAGTAGTCATCAGGAAATATCATACCAGCACTGATACAAGCAATAGATTTCATTGTGAAATTTGAGAGGAGGCTGAAGAAATTTCATAGGATAAGATGTAATGTTATATTGCATCAACTGACAATGGTTTTACTATTTGTAACACTCAATTATATAGTGTACGTTTTAAATGCATAGGCAATACTTGGTTAAATATTATGATCATTCTTGAAGATTTTAAATATTATTTCAAAGCAACAATGTCAATGATGTGGATAGCCAAAGTATTATTTTGCTAATGTATGCTTCTAATTAGGTTTGCCATTATTGTAAAATTATATCCACTTAGTACTGCAATATTGAGGTCAGCGGCCTTCTACTACAGATCAAAAGGCAATTTTTATTTGCAGTTTCAGCTGTTCATTTAAATACAGAAATAGTTTTATTATGTAGTAGTTAATCTCTTATAGCTTTATACAGAAGAGTCAAGATCAGGTTTGATCTTCAAATGGCATGGGTTATGAGGGGGAATAATCAGTCCTAATTTTAAAGTCATACATTTTGTTCTTACTTTATATTAATCTTTAATTTCATGTAATAATTTATAGTTATAGGTTAATTCTTACAGGAATATGAGAAGTAGAGGTTAACTTTCAACTTTAACAAGGGTACAAAGCTAGTAATGTCCATTTAGTTGTCCAAAAAGACTAATCAAACAACATACATAACAGATAATCGATCCAGTATTGTCAGTTTTCCACTCCCATTGACTTCAAAATTTAACCTCATCAAGTTTGCCACAGCATTGGAGATTCTCTACAGTACAAGTCAAGAAGTCGGGAGATGCAGAACTGCATTTAACAGCAGCATCACTGGTGGGAAACTTTGGTTGCAATGTGACAAGTTTATATAGACAATTTCCATTATAAATTTGATTATGGGAATTTATAACAGGAAAAGCCAGCAACCGGACATAAGGTTTTGTAAACATGAACTTCACACAGCCAAAACAATGGACATATTCTATTGTATTCCATTGCAATAGAATGTATAGCAAAAGTTTGTTTTATGTTCCATTTTATTGGGTTATTAATCACTATAATCTCAATGTATGGATATTGACCATTTTTGAACATATGCTCGCATTTATTGAGGTTTTCATACCAATGCGTTGCTCTGCTATAACGAGTTTCATAGTAGGATCAATAACCATGTGTGTCAAGTACAGCTGTATTCTCAAGTGCCATCCATCCTCTGTTTTCTCTTCAGATAAAGCACACTTTGTGAAATGCTGCACAAAGAAGTTTGTTTGCTGGATAATGGCCCAATGCACTGAATGAGCTATTACTGGATGCCGCTGGGACATTAAATAACTGTTTAGCTCAATGACAACTATGTTAGCTGTGAATCACATTCTTGAATTCAAACCTTATTACAGGACAAGAACAGAAAGTGCTGGAAAAGCTCAGTAGGTCTGGCAGCATCTGTGAAGAGAAATCAGAATTAAAGTTTCAGGTCCAGTGACCCTTCCTCAGGACAGCATCCACAGTTCTTCAATTTGCAGGACAAACTAACAGTCTAGATTGACACTCTGGTGACATTCTGAGAAAGTCCTGCTTTGTCAGAGATGCCATATTTCAGATAAACCGTTAAATGGAGCTCCTGCTTCATTGTTCATGTTGTCACAAAAAGCCACACAGCACAAGTCAAAGGAGAATAATGAATTTCTGCTATACCTTCAAATAAGCAAATCAAAAATCTACCTGGTAATTGTTCTCATTTATGTTTGGAAAATCTTGCTATGTATGAACTGGCGTTACTTACATCATAAAAACAATTACGTTTCAGATCAGGAGCAGACTTGTAACTTTTATTAGTGCACTCCTTACAGATTTGGTACAACAGAGCTAGATGATGATATTAATTCACTTAATGACTTTTTGGTACACAGCTGGCACTTGTGTTTTTGCTCGAGGTTGGGCCAAATGTGCTTAACCCCCTTGGGTTTTCCGACAAAGGGAACAATGTTTTGAATTAGTGAATTAGATTTTACTGTCACGTGTACTCAGGTACAGCGATGCAAGCGTACAGTGAAAAATGTACACAGTCACCATTCCATGTGCCATCTTTCCACCTGATACAGCTAACTTGCTGAGTTACTACCGTAACAAATGGCTGACCACCTAGTTAGCAAATCTGGGGTTGATTATACTATCGCACAAACTGAGAAAACTATCCAAAATTTCATTCTGGTTTGGCTGTGTCCTCTCTCTCTGCCACTCCAGAAACCTTACCAGCATCATGTGACTCTGACGTTCATGTTTTGCTGAATACTCTTTTGAAAGTCATTTGAAGCAAATAAAAACTCCACGAAACATTGCTATTATGAATATATGTGGTTAAAAAGAACAAATCTATTTTGCATTACTAATCAGAGTTTCACCTTATTGAGCCTTCTGCTCTTGGATGTATTGAAGTAGGGGTTCAGAAAGGACAATCAAAAATTGTTTGCTGCAAAAAGAGGTTTGACTAATCGGATTTTGTTTTATCACATAGACATGTAAGCATCTGCTAGAAATATTTCACAGTATTGGTCGTTGAATTGACAGTCAAGATGTAGAAATAAACCCGCTTGAAGCAAGTAGGGGATGATAGCACAAAGTATATAGAGCCTTCAGATTTCCTTCTCTTGCTGACAGGGCCTCAAAGTATTTCTTCAAAGCTAGTTATAAATAAGGCATTGACAATTTTGACAAAAATCCAATTTCACCTGAAGTACAAAATGTTTTTTTACTCACAGTGATATTGAACCTCAATACTTGAAGGTTCAGTTGATGACACTAAATTCCAAAGCTTTATTAAATGAATCCTGTAAGTCTTATTACTTTAACCCCTTTGAGTATTTCTGCTGTTGACTACCAAATTATAACAAGATTACTCCTTTTCATCTTACTCATAAAATCCTAATACATTATTATAAAAATGTTCCTGCTACAGGAATTTTTATTATTTTTTTCATTACTTATAACCATAATTTCCCATAATATCGTTTTGAGATACAGAAGCCAATACCAAATTGACCTAATGTTTTACGAGAAACTTCCTTTTTGTACAAATTATGCATAAAGCTATCGAAATATCCAGTGTTCCTGTGGCCTAAGGCTGTTGCACTTTGTTAGGAGAGTCTTTGCTTTATCAGCAGTCCACTGAGATGCCCTGTAAGCAGCAAGTGTCTTTTCTAACTAAGGAATTAGAGATGATCCTCCACTTGTCCGACTCCAGTATCTCAGTAGATCTGTCAGTGTTTCCAACAGCTCTGCTCAGTATTGCCCTGCAGTCTGCACTACTCATGGTCTGAAGTACTCATGGTAGTTACTCAGAACAGAAATTGAGATTGGGGGCGGGGGCAACTTCTCTAATTTGACTTTCATCTTACTTTCAAATGCTTAATGGCTTGTTTATAATAATTAGGTTGATCTTGAGGTGAAAGGTAGCAGTGGGTGATGGCTGGATCAATTTCAACACCAGTTCAAGTAGTTAACAAGATGCCTGAGCCAGGTCATCTGCATGGATGTCACTGTCACTGTTTATTTGACAATTTTTGATTCAAGAAGGGTAGAAATATGGGCAAGATATCTGAAAGCTTAAGCTAAGCTGCGTTGATTAAGAGACAGGGTTGGCTTATTGTTGGTGTTGGAGATGGAGGATGAAAGAAAGTTAAATTTTCAAAGTTTTAAAAACGGACAAAGTTAATGGAATTTTTTAAGCCAGTAGTCATTGTCTGTTTGGGGATGGGAGGATGCAACAGAATGGGATAATATATCAGACCATGGAGAGAGATTGGGTAACAGATTACTAGGACGAAAGAGGGAAAGACAGTGAGGGTGATAGTAAAAGACTTCAAGAGGAGTTTGACTGAACTGATGAAATGGACAGACCCATGGCAGATGAAGTTTAACACAGAAGTGTGAAGTGATTCATTTTGGTAAAGTTAACAAAAGGCAATATAAACAAAATCAGAGAACTTTAAAGTGGGTGCAGATATAGGTGGATCTGGAACTAGACAAATACGATACTTTGAACGGGGCAGGGCATTGTGAGAAAAGTTTGAAAGTCAATGATCATATATGCCTTTTTTCATTCGACACTGAGTGCAAAAAAAATGTTGGTGCTACACACTGGTTAGGCCCAAGCTGGAGTTTTTTGTGGCCAGTACTTCACTAGGTAGGATGTCAAGGCCTTAGAGAATGTGCAGAAGTGATTTGGTAGAATGGTCCCAAGAATGAAAGAGTTCAGTTGCATGCAGGGATTAGAGTTGCTGAGGTTGTTCTCTACTATCCAGGGACATGACAGAAATGAGCAACTTATTTAGCCTTTGGATAACTGACACTCTCTTTTTACGGAATGAAGAAGTGACAAAATGCAAGATACATTCAATTTATTAGCTTTTCATGGCTTATGGTGTGTGTGTTTTGCTGCTGTGTGAATCCCTTCTCAATGTCGTATGTGGAGACAGTTTGGTATGATGTGCTTCCCCATTGAGGGAATTGAACTGATCAATGACAGCACAACCAGCTGACATCTATAGGGAATACAGAAGATCAGCTATCTGTATCTAATCACAGTGAGTCCTGTTCACCACCCTGAGTCTCCTTTGCTACGGACTCATTTATTTAAAGTGAGACTGTTTTGCACAGAACAAACTGACGGTAAACCAGCTGTGATTTTTTTTTGCGCAAATCATTCAGAATGCCCAATAGTCTATGTGAGCATAGCAGTGTTATCAGCATGAAGCAGGAAAATTCTTCCGTCATTCCTGTCTTCAACTGCTCACCAAGTGAGATGGAGCTGGTCATGATTGTGCCTTAGAGTTTGAAGGCCCACTTCAGTTGCTACCTGCAGTATTGTATTTTTGTGCACAACATGTATGAATATTGATTGATTTATTTATTGTCATGTGTACCAAAAGACAGTGAAAAGCTTTGTTTAAAAGTGATGCTGGCAGATCATAGTAAGCAAAGGATGTACAGCTCAAAAAGACTTAGAGGTATACTCATTACATTGCACCGGGCGTGTGCTAGGTGAGGTCAATGTTAGCAAGATCATGAGGCTAGAGAGTCCATTCATTAGTCTGCTAATGGCCGGGAAGAAGCTGTTCCTGAGATAACA
>JAHRHZ010000025.1:26249506-26279589 GCA_024137785.1 Ginglymostoma cirratum | reverse complement strand
CAAGCAGCATCTCCTGCTCCTATGATGCTGCTTGGCCTGCTGTGTTCATCCAGCTCTGCACCTTGTTATCTCGGATTCTCCGGCATCTGCAGTTCCTATTATCCAGAAGCTGTTCCTGAACCTGCTCGTGTGTGTTCAGGCTTCTACACATTTTGCCTGACGGAATAGGTTTTAGGAGGTCATTACCAGGGTGCAAAGGGTCTTTGATGATGTTGGTAGCCTTTCTGTGGCAGCAAGCCATGTAAGTAGAGTCCATGGACGGAAGGTTGGCTTCTGTGATGATTTGCTTACATGTAGTCTGGTAGCATGTTGCTGCTAGGATGAAGTACTGTTTAAACTAATCTGTCCCTGTAGATCCCTGGCCAAGTATTCCAAGCAGAGATTTTCTATGAAGTAGCATATCCTAACATACTTTATCAGGTAATTGATCATGGAAGATTCTGCAAATTGGCAGCTTTCAGTAAATGTCCAGTTGCTTCCCTTGCAAGTGGTCAAACTATCAAAACTATGTGTACTAACTGGATTTATTTTCTAATACAGATTAAACATTTTGAAATGAAGTATTCATTTAAGTATGTGTACTAGTACGCATAAGTAGGGAGACAGTGGCAAGGTGGTAATCTTACTTCAACTAATATTTGCAAGGCCCAGGTTAATGCTGTGGAGACATAGGTTCAAATCTGACAATGGCAGCTAGTGGAATTTTAATTCAACTAATAAACCTGGGAGACCATGACAATTATTATCAATTGTTGTAAAAACTCATCTGTTCACCAGGAAATCTGCTACAGTCTCCTGGTCTGACCAACATATCACTCCATGTAACATGACATTTACCTGTATAGTGAAATGGCCACTCAGTTCAAGGGCAGTTAGGGATGAGCAACAAATGATGGGCTTGCTAATGAGATCCCTCATCTCACAAAAAAAAAGAAAAACATATAGGATCTAGGCCCGAAACGTCAGCCTTCCTGCTCCTCTGATGCTGTGTTCATCCAGCTCTACACCTTGTTATCTCAGATTCTCCAGCACCTGCAGTTCCTAGTATCATAGAATGCATATCACTTCTTGTGTGCACACATCTACATGGTTCCAGCATTCTCCAAACTCTCCATCCCAAATCAATGAATCTCTGGACAGCAATCTTCATGCAAATATAAGGAACATTGCAAAAGATAGCTCAATTAGCTAGATGCAGAATAACACTCATAGTGCAGGTTCAATCCCAGTACTGGCAATGAAAGTTGATAGAGGTCTGCCTTTCCCACATTTGCAAATGCTCCTTAAATAATAAATAACCAATCGTGTATCTCTCTCTCTCTCTCTAATAGAGAGGTGTATTTTTGGTGCTATCAGCTCTATGGCCAATTATTTATTTATTTACTGTGTTATTTGTATTATGTGCATATTTTTCTTTTAAACATGAGAACAGAGGAGCTTAAGATCACGTGATTTGATGTCTGGAAATTCTTTATTCCAGTTTATTCACTTCACATCATAGACCATGTGATAATATGATTTGAATTATTCTATTTTCAGTTTTGCCTTACTTTCTACATCCCAGATAATATTTCTCTCTTTGCTGGTCTGCTGGTTTTGAATATGTCTTTAACAGCAAGTATTTTCCTTCATGTATATACAGGTCATTGTACCATTTTAAATGCTGCATCCTGGTGTGCTACATAAGTTGTACATTTTGCTTCATGTCTTTCTGCCAGATTTTCTAATTAGTTGAAAAGCAGTCATTTCCATGTTTGTTGTTTCCTTGGTCTATTTAGGAGTTATTCATAAATCCTTACCCCAGGCAAACATCAAATGACATTGCATTATTGAGAAGGTCACAGATAGGCAATGGGTTTGCAGGAAAACTGTCACAAAACTAACCACAGCATCTTACACCTGTATTCACAAATAGTTAACATTGACACTTGGTAAGTAAATAGCTTCAGTAACTGAGAAATGTCAGATGGTTGACATTTCCAGCATACTGGGGTGATTTTTTTTTTTCTACGTTCAACAGAATCACACATTTAGAATATTGAACATTTCAAAACTACATATTGTCATTGGGAGTTCATATGTTACAATGAGATATGAATCCATCTCCCATTTTTTGTAAAATTCTATTTTGTCCTTTACTAATTGTTCTCCTGTAATAGAAAACCTGCTTTCACACAATACATAATTTCAATAGTTTCAATAACTGCAAGCTCTAAAACATTTAATTAAAATTATTACTTACCATGAATATTTTATAGCCATCTTATGCCAGCACCTTGTAAAGCCTTTAGTAATATGTTATCTTTTATATTAACATGTACCTGTGTGCCACTTCATAGCTATTATCCAATGCTGCGCTCTATAGCAAACTGTTGAGATCAGAAAATGATACACATGACTAAACACATAACTAGCACTAACCTTTTACTAACCTTTTTGTCTGTCTTTCTCTCTCTTTGGGCTCTATCCTATCGTTTACTCCCTACCCCACCCACCTCCCTATTTTGTGCATATAAACTGATGTTTTCCCAGCCACCATCAGTTCTGAGGAAGGGTCACCGGACCCGAAACGTTAACTCTGTTTTTTCCTTCACAGATGCTGCCAGACCTGCTGAGCTTTTCCAGCAACTTTGTTTGTGTTCTAACCTTTTACAGTATTGGACAGTGTGTTAACTTAATAAATAGAAACAGGAGTAGCCCCTTGACCCTATGCCTCCATTTAATGTGCTCACTGCTCGTCTTCCATACTGTCCTTGTATGCCGTGATTCTCTGAGAGCTCAAAATGCCTCCAATCTTCTTGAGTATATTCAATGATAGACTTTCCACAACCCTCTGAGGTAGAGGATTCCGAAGATTTTAAAGTCTCTTAGTGAAGAAATTTCTGCCCATTTCAGTCCTGCATGATCAACTGCTTATCTTCAAGACTGAGACTTGGCGATTAATTCCATAAAGCCAACTTTAATCTGCTACACCTGACAGGTATGGGACAGAACAGTGGATAAATCTATACTTACTGCTCCTTTCCCAGTACTCGTCTGCCTGCTGCTACCTTAGTTATGTAGTTTGCTGAGCCTTTTCAAGGCACCTGACAAAGGCAAAATTGGATCCTTATAACTACATGCAGATTGTATTAGGTTCAATTACAGTGCCAACAACATTTTACTGTAAGGTTGCAGAAGTCCCACCCAGGGTCCAAACTATCAGTAAAACTGAGTGTAATTGGTCCATCAGTGCTACTGAAGCTTCATTTAAAAATGCACCAAGTGGATCTAAGAATCCATGTGCCATTCCACAATTTGGATTTTCAGGAGAGATTCCAGCTCTCTCCTTCCCAATATTATTTTGCCTTACTTATACTTCTTAGGTTTCATCTCCCTATCATGGGCGATTGCCCGGTTCATTACGATGAGAGAGCAGTTGGAGGAAGAGGAGCTGAGTCTATTAGTAGACAGCACTGACAGGCAAGGCTTAACAGAAGCCATATTCAACATATAGGTCAAGAATTGTTTTTTTTAGGATCTGTCCAAAATACAGTGCATCAGAAGGCTATGTTTCTCCAAGAAGGCCAGTGCAGACCTTTGGACTCTCTTGAAATTGGATCTGCTGCCTGCTGAACCAGACTGGCATGTTTTGCCAGTTAAAGTCATTGCATCCTAATGAGTCTTTGCCAATGAATCATTTCACTTTGTTGTTCCAAAGGACATCAGATTCAGTTCCCAATCTGAAGGGCACATGGTAGTGGTAATAAACAGATCACTAATGCCCTGATGGTCAAGGTTCACCAGCACATCACCTTCTCTGTTGACCTCAATCAACACAAGGGAGCTGGGAGATTTGCAGTAGTGCATGGATTCCCAAATGTGCAGGCTGTCACTGAACGCACATACAGGTATACAGTTATACAGCAAAGAAACAGACTCTTCAGTCCAACTCACTGCACCAATCAGATATCCTAAACTGATCTACTCCCATTTGCCAGCATTTGACCCATATCCCTCGAAACTCTTCCTATTCACGAACTCATCTGGATGCCTTTGAAATGTTATAATTGTACCAGCCTCCACCACTTCCTCTGGCACTTTATTCTATACATGCACCACCCTCTGCATGAAAAGATTGCCCCTCAAGTCTTTTTTAAATCTTTCCCCTCTCACTTTCAACTTATGCCCTCTAGTTGGTAATCCCCAACCGTGGGAAAAAGATCTTGGCTACTCACCCTATCCATGCCCCTCATAATTGTATAAACCTGTCTAAAGTCACTCCTTAGCCTCCAATGCCCCGGGGAAAATAACCCCAGCCTATGTTACCTCTCTTTATTGCTCAAACCATCCAATCCCAGCAACATCATTTAAATCTTTTCTGCACCCTTTCAAGTTTAACAACATCTTTCCCGTAGCAGGAAGATTGGAATTGAATGCAATATTCTAAAAATGGCCTCACCAATGTCCTGCACAGCTGCAACATGGCATTCCAAACCCTTTAGTCAATGCGCTGACCAATAAAGGCAAGCATACCAAACATCTTTTTCACTGCCCTGTCTACCTGCAACTCCAGTTTTAAGGAACAGTGTATCTGCACACCTAGGTCTCTTTATTTGGCATCACTCTCTAGGGCCCTCCCATGCAGAGCGTAAGTGCTGTCCTGGTTTGCCTCACCAAAATGCAACTCCTCACATTTATCTAACTTAAACTCTACCTGCCACTCCTTGGCCCATTGGCCCATCTGATCAAGGTCCTGTTGTACTCTGAGATAACCTTCACTGTCCACTATGCCACCAATTTCATGTTGCTGTCAGGGACTAGAACATCAGCCAACAGCATTCATGAAAAGGAAAAGTTACTGTTACATTATTTTCCAGGTAATCATTGATCACATCACAGCATCATCGAAGTTTATGTAAAATACCTGACTGACGATTGCTGTCACAATTTTGTTTATCCTGTGCTAATGAATGATCCTACTCTTCAGAGTATGGAATGTGATAGGATACCTACTGACGGCCAAGGGATATCCTCTATAGATGTGACAGATGACAACTCTCCACAACTCCATGACGTTTGAACAACTCTGTACAAATCAAAGCTAAAGGCCACCAAGGTCATTCTAGAACACTGCTGAAGCAGAGCTTCAAACATCGTGACAAATGTAGGGCTGGCTCACTGAAACATCCTCCATGAAGAATCTTCTACACATTTTGCATCGTACAAACCCGTGCTCTGCACAGATGCTTGCATTTGGAGGGGTACAGCAACAACAGCCCTCACTGGATGAGGAAGTTGAGAGTGGAGGAGGACCATCTCAACACCTTTACAACTAGAGCTGTGAAGCGGGAGTTAATTACTCCATGATTCCAGTGACCTGCAAATTCCTTGTCCTGAAATCTTACACAGAACCCTAATCCATTAATACCTCTTTGTTACATCCTATACCATTCCCATCATCCTGTATTAAAAAATATTAAACCAATCAGCCAACTTCTATACAGTGACATATTGAGGGTCAAGTCAGAATCTGCTGCAAAACACACTGCAGACCAACGTTTCAATTGTGATCAAATTGTGAAATTTAAGTCTCAACATAATAATTACCTTCCATTCATTTGACCCCACACACAAAACCAAAGTTCCTTTCTTATAGGGTTCTCTTAACTCCATCACTCTGAAGAGACGATCGCTAGTGACCTTGGTGATATTGGTGTAAGGTTACAGCAGAGGCAGTTGACTATAAACACAAACTACCTGAAGTACCAAATTCACCTTTTTGAATGCCAAGTAAAATGAAGGTAAAATGTCATTCTTTTTGTTCTCTATTTTGAATGCTGGGGGGAAGGGGCCGCTAAAGTCATCATAGACCTACAGTGTGGAAACAGGCCTTTCAGCCCAACAAGTCCACACCAACCTACAGAGCATCCCACCCAGACCCATTCCCCCGTAAACCCACTTAATCTACACATCCCTGAACACTATGGGCAATTTAGCATGGCCAATTCACCTAGCCTGCACATCTTTGGACTGTGGGAGGAAACCAGAGCACCTGGAGGAAACCCACGCAGACACCAGGAGAATGTGTAAACTCCACACAGACAGTTGCCCAAGGATGGAATCAAACCCAGGTCCCTGGTGCTGTGAGGCAGTAGTGCTAACCGATGAGCCACCATAGCTTGCCCAGTGTGCGAAAAGTCCTTGAGCCAGCCTGGATTACAGTCACTTATACTGGAACCCTTGAGATGCTGCGTCCCACTATCTCCAGGGGCTTCAGCCAGAGAAACGTCTGATCTTCCTCACTGGTGAGCTCATTCCTTGCCACTAATATGTGCTGCTGTTCACTCTTATTGGGCCTTCTACCACATAGAGTCTCTGTCTTACTAGTTAACTACACAGAGTATTTTCCTGCTGATTCTTGGGTTGGCCGAAGAGCATGATGACCCATTTTCAGAAGGATTGGCCTCTTCCGACATATTTCTTTCTGCAGGATCCAGGAACCATGATTGACCAGGAGTAAAAAAAAAGTGGACAGGACTTGATTGATTTTATTGTCATGTATACTGAAATACAGTGAAAAGCTTTGTTTACAAGCGGTACAGGCAGATCACGGCAAGCAAAGGATGTACAGATCAAAAAGACTTAGAGGCATTCAAGTTACATTGCAGGTTACATTCAGACTCCATTCAATAGTCTGATAATGGCCAAGAAGAAGATGTTTCTGAACCTGCTCATGCGTGTGTCCAGGCTTCTGTATCTTCTCCCTGACAGCAGTGATTATGGGAGGTCATTACGGGGTGCGATGGGTCTTTGATGATGTTGGTCGCCTTTCTGTGGCAGTGAGCCATGTAAGTGGAGTCCATGGATGGAAAGTTGGTTTCCGTGATGGTCTGGGCTGTGCATACAACCTTCTGTAGTTTCTTACGGTCCTGGGCGGAGCAGTTGCCATTCCGGGGCATTATGCACCCGTCAGTATGCTTTCAATGGTGCATCTGTAGAAGTTGAGGGACCTTATGGACATGCCAAATTTCCTGATCTGTCTGAGCAAGAAGAGGCGTTGTTGTCCCTTCTTGACCGTCACATCTACGTGGGAAGTCCAGGACAGGTCCTCGGTTATCTTCACTCCGAGGAACTTGATGCTCTTCACACTCTCAACCTCAGTTCTGTTGATGGGGATGTGTTCTCCTCCTTTCTTTCTGAAGTCGATGATCAGCTGTTTAGTTTTACCGATGTTGAGAGACAGATTGTTTTCATTGCACCATGTTACCAAGCCCTCTATCTCCCTTCTGTAGTTTGACGCGTTGTTGTTAAATAGTCATCGCACTACAGTGGTGTTGTCAGCGAACCTGCAGATGGTATTCATTCGGAATTTGGCAACACAGTTGTAGGTGAACATGGTAGTTCACAGAGACTGAACATTTTCAGGTACTTGAAGGATCACAAGTAATATGCAAACATTAACATGACATTATCCAGACACTAATTTGCAGGGCTTTGTATTCTGTTTGGTTGAGGTCTATGTCTGTGTCTACGTCCATTGGTCCTCTCCCTAGCACTGTGTATTGTTAGATCTAGCAGAAAGGGGGCGAGAGTGAGTAAGTGGTTAGCAAGATGATGTGTGGATACATGCAGGCCTTTTTAATACAGTGCATCTTCCACGAACTGGAGAAGCAACAAGATGTGGAGATGATAAATGTAAAGCCAAGTGTGCGGAATATAAAGCGAGGGAGTGGCGGGCATTGATGATTGTTCAAGTGCTATGACATGAAAAGAGAATATTGCTCATGCAACGTGTGAAGAGAGCAAAGGAAGGGTTGTATGTGTTTTAATGGGTTCTTAATCTGTTTAAAACAAAATAACACTTGTCTCTGCTTTAATAATTCAATGCAACTGAATACTGCATTTTAAATTTAGCTTCATATTTCTACAAGAAAAGAAAATAAATCATGCACACACAAGATCACGCACACGCATGATTTACACGTTTAGATCACAGTCAAAGTCACCGAATCAAGAGTACGTCACCCAGAACGATCCTTGAGGAGTTTGTAATGACAGGTTTCAGAGTAACATGAGCAGATGTGAATAAGTATCTGTCTGTCTTACCCAGTGGGGAATGGCAATGTACACAAGGAAACTTATAGTATAGGAGAATAAAAGAAAGATATCAAAACATTTGGAGAAATAAATAACTTTTGTTATTAAAGTATTGTGACATCAGCGTCCAGTTGGCTACCCATGGGACTGTTCAGAAGTCTTCTTCAAAGTACAAGCTGCGTTTGTTTTTTTTTTAGAAAGCATCAAAGCCAATCAGAATGGTTAAAACATTGCAGGATCTTTCAAGGTTCCAACAACTCACCTCCCTTATTTTTCTCGCCATAGTATTAAATAAGTCATTGATCCTCAATTGCCCACTTCACTCCTTCCTTAAATCATTAAATTCACTATCCTCAGGATGGCTGTCAAAAGAATATGTAAATATTATGTCACTGGATCTGGGAGCTTGTGAGGTAATGTAATGACCTGACCAGAAGATAAATGACACAGAAATGTGATGAATGTCAAGCGATCTAATTCCAAGAAGGTTATTAAAATTATGAAAGAAATGCCCCAGGCCTCCTCCAGAAATCATATTGCAAGCAAGTTATTGTTTTGAGGGCATAATGCTGTTGTAACATAAAGGCATCCTCAGTGCTTTGTGTGGCCATGGTTTATAGGTAGATTAGGAAGTGCGGAATTATTGAAGCTAAAAACAGATTTTTGAAAAAATCTCTTGTCACAGAAGTCATACTATCTGTTTAATTGAAGTTTGAATTGAAGTTTAATATTGTACAAGAAGAAGTTAAAAATATCTTTTAAATTTTAGATGAATGAATGTTGTTTTTTCGTTTTTCATTCCTTGGGTAGTAATGCTATAATTTTGCTTTATTTTCCAATAGCAGGAGATTTTAGTTGACCTTGCTGTGTTCATTAGAAGGCAGCCATTTCTAATAGCATTGTAATGCGTATATATGACCTTAAGATAAAGGAGAAGAATTAGTCCACTCGACCCACTGAGTTTTCTCCAAATTTCGATCATGGCTGATGTGTTTCTCAACCCCGTTCTCCTGCCTTCTCCTTCTAACTCTAATCCCCACACCAATCAAGAACCTATGTATCTGTCTTAAGTAGACTCATTGACTTGGCCTACACAGCGCTCTGCAGCAATATGTACCACACATTAACCAAGATGAAGTAATTCCTTATCTCAGTCCTAAAGGGTGTTACCTTCACTGTGAGGCTGTGCCCTCAGGTCCTAGCCTCTCCTACTAGTGAAAGCATCTTCTCCATGTCTACTCTGTCCAGATCTCTCAGTATTCTATAAGTTTCAATGATGTTCCCCCTCATCCTTCTAAACCCCATCAAGTACAGGCCCATAGCCCTCAACCTCTCCTCATATGACAAGCCCTTAAATCCCGGAAGCATTATTTGATGTTCTTTAAATTTTGAGTTCCATGGTCACCACACTTTACAACCTCCTAGCACCAGCTCTGATGAGTGCCGATGATACAAGAGATGTCTCGGACTCTTGTGGCTCAATGGTAATGTCCCTACCTCTAAGGCAGGAGGCCCCGGTTCAAATACCACCTGCTTTAAAGCTGTGAAATGACATCTCTGAATTGGGATGATAAGAAGTTATCTAGAAAGATGTCATTGACAGTACAGTGCTAAGTGACAATAATCTAATTGTAGCATTGACATCCATAAAGGCAAATGCAATGATTAACTCATCCCTCTTCTAGACTAACACAGTGCTACTGGGTGAGATAGCTTTGATTTTGAGCTTAAATTCCAACTAAGAGAATGCTAGTTGCAAACTCTCACTCACACTCAAATTACTTTTTTAACTGACTTGAGGAGCAAAATATTTTTGTTAGTGCTCAGAACAGAATGGTAACAAACAGACTCAAGTTTACAGACACACTTCCCACTCATAGGACAGGATCTTACTGAGGTATCGGGAGACTTGTTAAATGCTTGGACTGCCATTGCTGCCTTTCCCTGGGAAGGCTAGTTGAAACCACAAGGCAGTGGTGAGGCCATTGCCAGGTTTCTGCCTGGAATCAGGAGCCCAGCCACAGACCAAATCAAAGGCCAGCAGCTTTTGCTCTCAGCAGCGCCACAGACGAGGCAGTGGCTGCTGGCAGAAGTGCACTCCTAGGGTCACAGGATCATGGAGGGCCCACTTCAGAGGTGGGTGATTGGGATAGGGTTTGGAAGCAAGAGCAACCTTTCCCAATGTCCAGTTCCTTGAGCTGGCACCCTCCACCAACGTGACGTGCTAACCAGCAGCATTCTTCAGGAATGTTGCATGGCGACAGATCCACTTGCAACTGGCTTAATCCCAGGAGCAGCAGCAAGCTAAGGCCCTTAATTGGTGGAAAAAGAGTTTTTTTTTCAATCTGCGCTTGCTTCTTTTGAAAAACAATCTGTGCCCTTTGGCTCTCAGTACATTTAGGAGCAGACGGTTTTTACCTATCCATACCCCTTATAGCCTTGAAAACTTACATCAATTCTTACATCATTGTGGGACAGTCCCTTTTCTGCTGTTACACTGGCACCATCCCTCACTTCTTCCTCCGTTACATTGATGACTGTAAAGGCGCTGCCGTGTGCTTCCATGAGGAGCTTGAACAGTTCATCAACTTTAATAACACCTTTCACCCCAACCTCAAATTCACCTGACCACCTCCGATACCTCCCTCCCCTCCCTGGACCACTCTGTCTCCATCTCTGGTGACCATCTCAACACTGACATCTATTTCAAGCCCACTGACTCCCACAGCTACCTAGGCTACACCTCCTCTTACCCACCCTCCTGCAAGAAGACAATCTCCTACTCCCAATTCCACTGCCTCCGCCACATCTGCTCCCAAGATGGAGTGTTCCACTCTCACACATTCCAGATGTCCTCCTAGTTCAAGGAGACCGTAACATCCCCCCTTCGGTGATCAAAAATGCCCTCAACTGTATCTCTTGCATTTCCCGCACTTCTGCCCTCAAACCCCCTCCCCCAAACAAAAATAAAGACAGAATCCCCCGGTCCTCACATATCACCCACCAGCCCCAGCGTCCAGCGCATCTTCCTCTACCACCTCTGCCACCCACAATCCGACCCTGCAACCAAAGTGATATTTCCCTCCCCACCCCTGTCTGCCTTTTGTAGGGACCACTCATTCCGTGCCTCCCTTGTCCGCTCCACACTCCCCACTAACCCCACCATCTTTCCCTGCAACTGCAGGAAGTGTTACACCTGCCCCTACAACTCCCTCCTCGCCTCCATCTGAGACCCAAAACAAACTTTCCATATTTCACAGGGGTTCACCTGTACATCCTCCAACCTCGTCTATTGTATCCATTGCTCCTGATGTGGCCTCCGCTACATTGGTGAGACGAAACACAGACTCGGGGATCATTTTGTGGAGCATCTGTGTTCTGTACACAATAATCAACAACACCTTCCAGTCGCTAACCATTTTAACTCCCCCTCCCACTCCCTGGGTGTCATGTCCATCCTGGGCCTCCTCCAGTGTCAAAATGACACCACCTGGAAAATGGAGGAGCAGCACCTCATATTCTGCCTTGGGAGCCTACAGCCCAATGGCCTGGACATAGAATTCCCTAGTTTTAAAATCTCCCCAAACCCGGCCTCTACCTATATCCGAACCTCCCTCTCATCCCCACCTTCTTGACCTGAAACAACCTGTCCATCTTCTTCCTCAACCATCCTCCCCACCCTTCCCACCGAACAATCCCCACTGCCCTCTACCTGTATCCACCTATCACCACCCCATCCACCCTTCTCCAGCCCCACCCATTCTCCTTCTCATCTCCTGGACCTGACACAACCTGTCCATCTTCTTTCCCACCTATCTGCCCCATCCTATCCACTGACCAATCCCACTACCCCATCTCTGCATCCACCGATCACCATCCACCTACCTTTCCCCAGCCCCACCCCTCCTCCCCCTGTTTATTTCCCAGCTCCCTTCCTCTTCCCTAGTTCTGAAGAAGGGTCCTGACCTGAAAGGTCAATTTTCCTACTCATCCGATGCTGCCTGACTGCTGTGTTCCTCCAGCGCCACACTGTGTTGACTCTGACTCTAGCATCGGCAGTTCTTGCTATCTCAATTCTCCTCTTAGCCGTCTCCTATGCAAGTCCCAACTTCTCAAATCTTTTGTCATAACTGAAGCACCTTATTCCTGGAATCTTTCTGGGAAATCTTTTCTGCACTCTCCAATGTATTCACATCCTTCCTAAAGTGCAGTGCCTAGTATTCTACACAATACTCGAATTGAAGTCTAACCAGTGTTCGTATACAAGTTCAACATTAACCGTCCTACTCCTATCTGCTATGCCTCTATTTGTGAAGCCTAGGATTCTGTATGCTTTATAAACAGCTCTCTCTACCTATCCTGCCACCCACACCCAGCTCCCTCACACCTTTTACAGTAATACCCTTTCATTTACATTATCTCTCCATGTTCTTTGTATCAAAGTATACTACTTCATACTTCTCCATGTTGAACTTCACCTGCTACCTATGCTCCTATTCCAACACGTCAAGGTCTTTTTGAACTTCTACACTGTTCCAATTCTCCTAATGTGTCATCCACAAGCAGTCTGTTGGGACTGGTTTCCTTGGAGAGGCATCTAAGGAGATTTAGTACAAGTTTTCAAATTTGTGAAGGATCTGGACCAGGTGGATGGGGAGAAATTGTTCCCATTTGCAAATGGATCAAAAAGCAAAGGGCACAAATTTAATGTGTTTTGCAATAGAAGCAAATGTGAGGAGCACAGTGAGTAATTAGGATGTAGAAGTGTGATGGAGACAGGTTCAAGAAGGCTTTGTTTCCATTTATGTGCAGAGTAACAGCAGGGAAAAGGCATGAGATTGCACACTTTAACTTAAAGAGCCAGTACAGATAGTATGAGTCAAATGGCCTCCTTCTGCACCATCATAATTCTGAGATTTTTAAAGTTTTCATGAAGTTGCAAAGTAATTTAATGAGCAGGACGTACTGTTGATAGTTATTTAATCAAATATTTTTACTTCTGGCTCTGTCCACTCCAGATACTAACTCTTTGATGAGTTACAAATTATTGGATAACAACTACACTGCAATTCCCCATTTGAAGCCATTATTCAAATGAGAAACTGGACAGGAAGATGGTATTGGGTGTTTGTGGAGCTCTGCAACTCAGTCAGTTCCCACTCTACCCAATATTTACAATATTTACACACTCGCTACCAGGCAGGAATGATTGGTTACCAGTTAGGGCACTGGTGATCTGACTGAACTCCTAAACCCTGTAGGTCTGATTCTAATTTTAACACACCGACTGCTGTCTCAATACACAAGCAAATCAGTATCAATTGATTGGACTGGTAATTTCCTGATCTAGATTTGAAATCAACTTTACAAAGTTAATAAAATTCACAAATTCTGAGCAGAACATAAGGAAGGACTACGTTCAAAGATTGCAGAAAAATATAGGAATGCTAGACCCAAAAGACTGATTATCTCTGAATTAATAGGTACATAAAACCTACCAAAGAGCCACTCTACCTTCTGATCAGTGCAAATATCAGGTGAATACTGCCCTAAAAATGTCTGTTTAGACACTGTGCCAATCTCAGGTAAATATTAATTGATTAATTCAAAGGACAAAATAAAACGGGTGCTGTAGGCACTGGGATAAAGTTTCCAAGCTGAACACTATTGGCAAACCGGGAGCAAGCTGCATTTGAAATTGTTGATCAAATTCTGATTCAAATTCCTCATGTGTTTCATCATAAGCTTCCAAGGGGCTGTACACTCCATCATTTTAATAGAAAATATTCATTTAGCTTCTTGGTATGAAAAAAAAAGACATTGACACATTGAAGATTGGGAATCTGACGCAATCCTATTAGTACAGCTAACAGTGAGTTTATCACAAAATATTGGGCAACTTTACAAAGAGGATCTGATCTTGCATTTGAGTCACTTGATTTTAAACATAGAAACATAGAAAATAAGAACAAGAGTAGGCCATTCATTACGATCCTGACTGATCACCCAACTTCATATCCTTCAAAATAAAAATTGAAAGAACTGCGGATGCTGTAAATCAGAAACAAAAACAGAAATTGCCGGAAAAAGCTCAGCAGGTCTGGCAGCATCTGTGGAGAGAAATCAGAGTTAATGTTTCGGGTGGAATTCTGAGGAAGGGTCACTGGACCAAAGTTAACTTTAATTTCTGGCCACAGATGCTGCCAGACCTGCTGAGCTTTTCCATCAATCTCTATTTTTGTTTCATATCCTTCGATCCCTTTATCCCTCAGAACTATATCTAACTCCTTGAAAGCAACGAATAATTTGGCCTCAACCTCATTCTGTGGCAAAAAATTCCATAGGCTCACCAATTGAAAATGATTTGAGAAAACTATCCTGAGCCGTTTACCATCTTTATTACCGTATCCTTGTCAGTTCCTCAGTAACTTAAACATTTATTCATACATTAAAAAAATTCACACGTACTTCTCAAAAAGTAGCTTAATTTGTGAAGTCTCCTGGAACAACCGAGAAACTTATTTCGATCTTGCTACGTAGTCCATTCTGTGGATGCATCAAGTGCAGTTCATTTTTCAAACAAGGGGTGCTGGAAATGCTGAACAGGACAGGCAGAATCTGTGGAAAGAGAATGGTCTAGGCCCGAAACGTCAGCATTCCTGCTCCTCTGATGCTGCTTGGCCCGCTGTGTTCATCCAGCTCTACACCTTGTTATCACAGTTCAAGTCCCACCTGTCCCAGAAGTGTTTGATAACATCCCTGAACAAGTCGGTTGTCTGCCTCCTCTCCACCTATCCTCTCCTCTATCCATCCTCTATCCGCCTCCCCCTCTCTCCCTATTTATTTCAGAACCCTCTTCCCCTCCCCCATTTCTGATGAAGGGTTTAGGCCCGAAACGTCAAGTTTTCCTGCTCCTATGATGCTGCTTGACCTGCTGTGTTCATCCAGCCCCATGCTTGTTATCTCGGTTAGAAAGACAGTTTGTTTTAAATGTTTCTGGTCATTATCTTTTAAATTAGCAAGAAAGAGCCAGAATTGCCTTGGCATGAGCTTGCATTGAAAAACCTTCGACATTTGATCCAATGGAGTCTGTACCTTTAAGGCTCAGCAGAAATGATCAGGATAACTCAAAATATTTTCTTTAGTGCTGCATTCATCCTATTAATTAAGATAATCTCGACCCAAATTAATTGCAAGGAAATTATTCCTTGCTCGGCTCTGCCCTAATTAGCGAGAAACGAAATGTGGACTCTTCAGAAAAAAAAACTGAGTAAAAAAGACATCAGTGTAAAACCTATCAGCAGCGTTGGGACTTCAAAGAAACTCGAGAGGTATTGTACTGTTGCAAAAGTGACATAAACACAGCGAGCGCGGCGCACCGCTAAATCAAGAGCAGCGAACACAAACAATGTACCTTTGCGCCCATTAATGAAACCGTTTTGCTGTAAGGAGCAGCGATCAATCTGGATGATGCCTTTGATGTGCTCCATTTGATGTTTTGTTCACTCGTGGAGTTGTTGTTGTGGAGGGTGGACTAGCTTTCATCTCAACTTTATTTTGAAAAAAAAAACAAAAACAGAGGGTTTATAATCTCCGCTGTAGGGAAGACTGGAGCTTTTATTTTTAATAAATTATCTTTTTTTTAATCAACTGGCGTTGATCAAATAAAAAGCAGCGCTTTGTTTTGGGGGTGTCGAGATCAAACGAGACCTGATGTTGGGTTTTGCATAATACACAGACATGAGTGCGTAGCTGTGACCAGGGGTACAGCTGCCACCCACTTCCAATTCAAAACTCTTCTTAAAATAAGCAAATAGGCAGTAATCATAATTAATATACACACTATTTATTAGTTATTCTTGGATAAAATCTGCAGATTCCTTGAAAAAAAGTTTTTCTAATATAAGTCGAAGTATGTCCTGTTCAATTCTGCTCTATGGAAATGCTTTGGCAAACTGATCAATTAAACAGGGCCCTGATAAAATATTGCCAACACAACATGAAGCAATCAATAAATGAGAATGTCAGTGAGCCACCATCAGGAGCAAGTGCCAGGATAGAATGGGAACTGTGTTCCAATAAACGGTGTCAGCATGAGACTGGGGTTGTGTGAGGATAGTATCTAGTTTGTGCCAGAATAGAACAGGGAAGTGTGCCAAACCAGCATCAGGTTAGTACAAAAACAGAATAGGGATTACACAGGGAGGACTAGGGATGGTGCCAATGCAAGACTGGTTTGTTTGCCAGTGCCAGGCCTCGTTTACACTGTATACCATTTCAGCATAACATGACTCTAACTAAAACTGTTTCAGAATCAACTCAAACATTCGATCATCTGTAAATTTTACAATGGGATCATATTCTGAGTTGGAAGTTCAAGATTGTTCTAATACCCTTATGACATTGATGCATGCAAATCACAGCAAAAAAAAGACACAGTGCAAGCCTGATATCTAAAAGCTGCTTTAATTTCAATGAAGTTCAATAATTTTGGAGAATTTTATTAAATAAATTCAGTCTTGTGATAATAAATGGCCTCATACATTTTAAGTTTTGACAAATGTCATACAAATGGAAACACATGAGAGGTCAACAAGGAATTCATTAGCATCACATCTCCAACCCATATCTATTTCAGCCAGAAAGACAAAGGCTGGGAGACAATAAGGACTGCAGATGCTGGAAGCTGGAATCTATAGGTGTGAGGCTGGAAAAGCACAGCAGGTCAAACAGCACCAGAGGAGCAGGCAAGTCAACATTTCGGGCCGAAACCCTTTGTCAGGATCCTGACAAAGGGTTTCAGCCCAGTATGTTGACTTTCCTGCTCCTCTGATGCTGTCTGACCTGCTGTGCTTTTCCAGAGAAAGACAAGGGCAGTAGGTACATGGGAACACCTTCATTTCCGAGTTCACCTTGACATCACACACTTGTGTGGAAAATATATCACTGTACCATTGCTGGTAAGGATGGAAATATATCGTTACTTCATCTGTTTTACACATAATTGCAAAACTACAGTAACATATGGTTGACTCTTAACTGTCCTCTGAAATGTCATAGCAAGGCCTCAGTTCAAGGGTACTTAGGGAAGAGGAAGAAATGCTTGCCTTTGCTAGTGATGTCTACATCCTAGAAAAGAAGTAAATTCTGGAATTCCCTACCTAACAATACTATAGGCTTCACCTCACAGACTACAGTGGTTCAAGAACTTAGCTCACCTTTTCAATGAACATTAACTGCTAGCCTCACCCGCTTCCCTACAATGAAGGTTTTAAAAAGTCCAACATTCGTGGATGAGTCAAGAGCAAAGTTTCTTGGACTTTGAAATATCAACTATCAACTTGATTAATGTTTATTTATAATCGGGTGGGAATACTTCCACCACGTTAACATTATTAAAGTGACATTAGTTAATTTGTCCAACACCACATACAGTTCAATTTTTACTACTTTGCAAGGTTTTACTGTTCTGCTTCCACTTTAGTCACTTTATGTTTTCTCCTGCAGGATCCTTGCTGAGGTATAAACTTAATAAGTAAATCCCACTTTCCCTCACTGGTACCTTGTCCAAATTTTACTCTCTCGGCAATGAGACTTAGCAGCTCACAAACAGAAACAGTACAGTCAAGCTCAACGCTGTCTTAATTTCATGTTCACATAAAGGCACTTTCAGCCAGACAAACTGCATACCAAACATGGATACCCAGTGACTGAGATATTCTAAATTTAGAAGTTTCTGTGCCAAAAACAGGTTTGTGGTTTTCTGCTGCATTATACTTTTCTAAGTTGTTTGAAGAAACTAGTTGTTAATATTATGTTTCAGCAAAATAATTAGACAATCCATTTTAATATAATGACAGCTCATCCATTTTTATCCATGTATATATACTCTCAGTGTGCAATTTAACATTACTTTGCTGCACATTGGCACAGTGATATTACTACAGACGCAATTCACATTTCAAAATGCAGCAGGAGGGAACACAGTCAAAGACAGCAGCAATCTGTAATCTCTTGCATTTGTGAGTGGGCAGTACAATCCAAGCAAAGTGCATCAAGTTAACACAGCTCTCGTGTTGTGAGATCTGTTACATTTTCTGGGCACTTTATAAATCTGTTGGCATTACTTGTTTTAAACATTATGACAAGACCAAGCAATCACATCCCGGCTCTTTCTGGAGCTGTACCAGACATTTTGCCCCAAATAATCACCAACTGGTGTACACAGTGCTAGCCTAAAAAAGAAGCAAAATACTGTAGATGTCGGAATCCTGAACTAAAGAAAGTAAGTACTGGAGAAACTGAAAGTCAAGGGTCACGCAGTTAGGCTCATCATATATTATCTGTAACATTTTATGAAGCCATATTCAAAAAGATTGTAACGTTCCAGGTATTTATTTTGCAGTAATAAAAGCAGGGTATTGCAGATTTAGAGATCCGAAATAAAAACAGGAAGTGCTGGAGAATCTCAGCAGGTCTGGTAGCATTTGTGGAGAAAAAAATCAGAGTTACAGAGTTAACTTCTGTTTTTGTTTCTGTGTTTCAGGAGGTGGTCACACCCCTTAGATTAACTACCTCAAATTTGTTCAGTGGACAGGAGAGTGTGACTACCAGCGAGGTGGGTAGAGGGATCCAGGAGATAGTGCTGAAGGAGTCCTAACCCTTGAGCTTGTCTCACAGGTTTGAGATTCCTGCTCCCTGTGTGGATGGGAGTGTGGGCTGTAGGGAGGATGAGCAAACTGACCACAGCACCATGGTACAGGGAGTCTTTCAAGAGGTGGGAGAAAAGAGAAATGTAGTTTTAATTGGCAATTGTATATGTTGGGGAATAGATACTGTTCTCTGTGGCCAGGATTGAGAGTCCCAAAGGCTCTGTTGCCTTGCCTGATGGCTGGGTTCAGGTTACCTTACCTGATGGCGTGGTCCATGTAGGTATCAACGACATAGTTACAAAGTGGAAAGGAGTTCTGCTGAGGAAATATGAGCAGCTCGGGGTGAAATTTAAAAGCAGAACAGAAAAGGTAATCTTTGGATTACTACCTGAGCCATGAGCAAATTGGAATAGCATCAACAGAATTAAACATGTAACCTGTGGCTCAAAGATTGGTGTGGGAAAAACAGGTCTGAATCAATGGGACTATGGCATCAGTACTGGGGAAGAAGGGACCAACAACACCAGTTCTACCTGAATCGTGCTGGGACCAGAATCCTGCAATTGCATAACCAGGGCTATGGATAGGGCTTTGAAGTAAATAGTGGGTGGGGTGGGGGGTGGGGGGGGTGGGTGGAGTTCAGTTGCATGCAAAATTAAGGAAAAAGATAAAGGCAAGAGGAGGCCTCAGCAGAGGTTACTAAAGGTTCCAGAACAAGAAATAGGTCAGAGAGTATGGAAAGGGTCAGGAATCTAACTTCAGGCACTGTAGATAAGGCTGAACAATGAGAAGGAGGGCACTCATTGCAGGACTGAGCGTGTTGTATTTAAATGCACGTAGTATACAAAACAAGGTAAATGAGCTTGTAGTGCAGATTTAAATTGGCAGGTATAAAATTATGGGTATCACAAATGTGGCTGTAAGGAGATCAGGGCTGGGAACTAAATATCCAAGGATACACATCCTATCAGATGGGCAGGGGGGCAGGACTGCCTTATTAGTAAGAAATGAAATTAAATTTATAGCAAGATGTGATATAGAGTCAGTAGAATCTGTGTGGGTACAGTTGAGGAACTGCAGAAGAAAAAAGACCCTGATGGGAGTTATGTACAGGCCTCCTAGCAAGTAGTCAGGAAGTGCAACAGAAAATAAATCAAAAGATAGAAAAGGCATGTAAGAAAGGCACTATTACAATCATCATGGGGGCCTTCAATACGCGAATGGACTGGGAAAATCAGGTCGGTAGTGGACAAGAAAAGGAATTTGTGGAATGTCTGTGAGATTTTTTTGGAGCAGCTTGTGGTAGAGCCCACTAGGGAACAGGCAGTTTTGGATTTGGTGATGTGAAACAAGACAGGCTTGATTAGGAAGCTTAACATGAACGAACCCATGGGGCAGTGACCACAATATGATAGAATTCACCCTGCAGTTTGAGAGGGAGAAGCTGGAATCAAATGCAATGGTATTACAATTGAGTAAAAGGTGACTACAGAGATTACTGGGGAGCCAGAGGATTGGGAAGACTTTAAAAACTAGCAGAGGATAACTAAAAAAAGCAATAAAGGGGGAGGAGATTAAATATGAGGGTAAACTAGCTAGCAATATAAAAGAAGATTGAAAGAGATCTTTTAGATATATTGAAAGGTAAGAGAGAGACAATAATGGACATTGGATGACTGGAAAATGAGGCTGGAGAAGTAGTAATGGGAAACAAAGAAATGGCAGAGGAACTGAATAGGTACTTTGCAACAGACTCCACAGTGAAAGTCACCAGCAGCATTTGAGAACTTCAAGAGAGTAAGGGTGTGCATAGTGGCCATCACTAAGGAGAAGGTGCTGGGGAAGCTGAAAGGTCTGAAGCTGGGTAAATCACCTGCACTGGATGGACTATACCCCAGAGTTCTACAGGAAATAGATGAGCAGTTTGTGGAGGCGTTGGTGGTGATCTTTCAGTAACCACTTGAGTCAGGCAAAGTCCCAGAGGACCAGAAAATGATGAACGTAATATCCCTGTTTAAGAAGGGAGGGAGGTAGAAGACATGACACTGTAGGCAGGTTAGCCTGACCTCCCTCATTGGTAAGATTTTAGAGTCCATTATTAAGGATGTGATTGTTCAGTACTTTGAAGTGCATGGTAAAATAGGGCCGAGTCATCACATCTTTGTCAAAGGAACTCAAGCCTGATAAATCTGTTAGAATTCTTTGAGAAGATTATGAGCAAGATAGACAGAGGGGAGGAGTGGATGTGATCTATTTGGATTTCCATAAGGCCTTTGACAAGGTACCACACAGAAGGTTGCTAAATAAGATAAAAGCTGATGATGTTAGGGCAAGGTACTGGCATGGATAGAGGATTGGCTGAATGGCAGAAAGTGGAGAGTAAGGATAAAGAGATCTTTTTCAAGATGGCAGCCAGTGACCAGTGGAGTTCCGCAGGGGTCAGTTTTGGAACTGCAATTATTTGTTATGCAGAAATGATCTGGATGAAGGAACTGAGGGCATTACTATTAAGTTTGCAGATGATGTAAGGGGTCAGGTAGTGTTGAGGAAGCAGGGAAGCTGCAGAAGGACTTGGACAAGGTAGGACAATGGGCAAAGAAGTGACAGATGGAATAAAATCTGAGAAAGTGTGAGGTTATGCACTTTGGTAGGAAGAATAGAGGTGTGGACTAATTTCTAAATGGGAAAGACTTTGGAAATCTGAAATACAAAGGCACTTGGATATTAATATGCAGGTTCAGTTGGGAGTTAGGAAGCCAAATACAATTTGACTATTCATTTCAAGAGGGCTATAATACAAGAGAAGGGATATACTACTGAGGCTGTATAAAGCATTTGGAATTTTCTGAGCAGTTTTGGGTCATGTATCTAAGGAAGAATATGGGGATCCAGAAGATGTTCTCAAGAATGATCCCAAGAATGAAGATCTTGTTATATGAGGAGCAGTTGAGGACTTTGGGTCTGTACTCAATTGTTTTAGAAGGATGAGGAGAAATCTCATTGAAATTTTAGATTATTGAGAGGCCTGGATAGAGTAGACATGGAGAAGATGTTTCCACAAGTAGGAGAGACCAGGACCCAAGAACACATGCTCAGAGTGAAGGCACGACCTTTTAGAATTGAGATGAGGAGGAATTTCTTCAGTCAGAGAGCGATGAATCTGTGGAACTTGATTCCATAGAAGACTGTGGAGGCTAAGTCACTGAGTATGCTTATGATAGAGATAGATAGGTTCTTGATTAGTACGAGGGATCAAAGGTTATATGGAGAAAGCAGGAGAATGGAGTTGGGGAACACATCAGCCATTATGAAATGTCACAGCAGACTTGACAGGCCAAATGCCCTAATTCTGCTCCTATATCTTATGGTCTAATCGAAACATGACTCCCAGCTTCAAAAGTTACAAAAAACAGCGTTGGGTAGAAAGAGAAAGGGATCTATGGTTACAGTTAAATAAAATATTAAAATCAATATTACAGATCAGCAAAGCAATTAAAATGCTACAAAGCACCAGGAATTGTTTCTAGACAGTATGAAATTCAAAACTGGTGGAGCTATAATGACCCTTATAGAACGCTGGTCAAGCCAAACTTCATTCTAGTCCTAATGCAATAAGAGAAACATAGAATCATTGAAGAAAGTGCCAAAAACATTTACAAGGATGGTGACAGAACTGAGAGAATTCAAATATCAGGAAAGATTGAAGAAGTTTTTTTTAATTTAGAAAAAGAGAGAACCCAGACGTGACATTGTAGAGGGCTTTATAATTCTGCATTCATAATGGCAGGATAGATCCATTGGAATGTTTTTACTGTGAGAAGATCCAAAACTAGAAACCAAAAATCCAAGAGCGGTCTTAAGAAATCTGATAGGAAATTGAGAAATATTATTTACAGGGTGAGTGGTTAGAATGTGGAACTCACTTCCACAGAAAGAGGTTGAGGTAGGTAGCATAAATGCTTTTGAAAGGAAGTTAGACAAGTACAAGAAAAGGAAATGAAAAGATTTGCCGAAAGGATGGAATGAGGTAGATGGGATGGGAGAAGACTTGTGTGAAACATAAAGACCAGCACAGACTAGCTGCACTGCAAGGCCTGTCCTGTGTTATTATGCTATGAAATAATCAGGCCAGACTTTGCTGGAGCAGGACATCTTGAGACACACCCCATTACTTACATTTCTTTTTGTACCTTTCAACTTGATATTTCTTCCTCCTTCTCATTTGAATCATAGAAACAGGCCCTTCTAGACAGTATGAAATTCAAAAGTACTGGAGCTATGTTGACCTTTATAGAACTCTGGTCAAGCCACGCTTTGACCTCAACAAGTCCACACTGACCCTCAGGGCATCCCACCCAGACCCATCCCCCATAACCTACCTAATCTACACATCCCTGAACACTACGGGCAATTTAGCATGGCCAATCAACCTAACCTGCACATCTTTGGACTGTGGGAGGAAACCGGAGCACCGGGAGGAAACCCATGCAGACACGGAGAGAATGTGCAAACTCCACACAGACAGTCACCAGAGGGTGGAATTGAACCCGAGTTCCTGGTGCTGTGAGCCGGCAGTGCTAACCACTGAGCCACTGTGGTGCCCCAAATAAGGGCTCGTTCTGGATCTGAACCCACGACCTCTCGCACCCTCTACATCAACCTGAAGTGAGAATCATACCACTCGATCAACGAGCCACACACTAAGTGCAGGTGGATAATGCAGCAAAATCAGCAGAATGTCTGGGATCTACAGGTTGGTCCTTACTCAATGAGATTCAAGGGCTGAGAAGAGCAGAGACACAAGAGCAGAGGGTTGGTGAATTAGAATTAGAAACAGAAAGGCAAATAAAGAGGAATAAAGTGGGGTTTCATTGTGTGGGAGAGGAAAAGGTACAGAAAAGAAAAGTGAGATAAAAATTGGAAAAAAAACTCAAGACCAAAAAGTTTCTCTACTAACAATTGACCAAATAAAAGAACAAGACTTCGCGGTTTACATTGTTCAATTTCTGAGCCAGGAGGTTGGTTGGCATTTTATTAACAATTGTAATGTGGTATAAAAAGGTACATGCAATGTTAATTGCTTGACTAAATTTGCCACAGAAATTAAATGGGAAATTGATCTGCAAATTCAGCAAGTTTTTAAAAATAATGACAAAACTAAAACATGATAACCTTTGGCAAAGTAAACAGTGAGTGGCACAAATCAACAAGCTAGATCTGAAAGTGCACAAGACTGGCTTGTCTCAATATTTTTCCTTCCAACCTGTATCATGTGCTTTATGCCTCTCCATGCCAATGTGACCAAGTGCAAGACTGCAACAAAAGAAATCTCTGGCACAAGCCTACATTTGACACTTCTTTCACAGAGTAAGCTGATAATATGGCTTTGCTGATTAACTTTATGAACACTGAGATAAAAACAGAGAACCTCGGTAGGTTTGGCCACGTCTGTTGAGGCAGAATCTGAGTTAACTTTTTGAATCCAATATGACTTCTTCCGAACATGATTCTTGAAAATATTTCTTAATTCAAAAACCTTGCCTCCAGTGCCACCATTCTAGAAATGAAATAATATTCTAAATATATTGGCAAAGTTGGCATAGTCTCTGAGTTCTGGTGGGAGCAGACTCTTGTTAAAAAGAATTGAATTGCCAAGAGAGTTTTGTTAAATGTCTGTTATTCTTGTACCCTGTACCGCAAGGGTACATGATCCTGTCATGGCAATGCAAAGTTGACAGTCAATGTCCCAAGCCTGTCATCTCACAGATTTTTGCACAATATCACAGGTGAAATGGGCATGCATGGGCAAGTATGTGTTGGGAATGGTAATATAGCAAAAATGCAATGTTGTATTTTAAAACTCTCTTCTCCAACACCCACATATTTACCCAAACTGATAGATAGAGGCATCTGTGCTCAAATGATTATGTCTGTCTCATCCTGTTACAGTGTGTCACTTTGGACAGCTGAGAAGAAATGTTCTGAGGTGAGGCGCATTCTGACTCCTGATGTCTAGAATCTATCATGTCGAGGGGAAGTTATCACACACTTTTTCTGCAAGGCATGCCGCTGCTTGTACTTGTCAGCCAGGTTGACAGAAGCACTGTTCAAAGACTGATGAAGCACTCCCAGTGTGCTTGCAACCAGAAACTTAACAAGACTTGGCTTCCAGTGCTAACAGACATGAGTATATATTTGTGTGCAGCAGTATAAACTCTATCATTCTGCAGAGCTGCCAACATCTGAAGTAATTCTTGAGATAACTAAAATTTATAGAATTTTAAATGAAAGGTAGAAAATTAAGAAGCTTTTGAGCTTCTTGATATGAGCATGAAGTTATAAATAAAACTGCAACTTGCAGAAAGCCATGTTACAAAACAATGCAGAGGTCTGAAATATAAATGAAGAATCTCAGCTCCTGGAATCTGGTAGCAAGGGTAACTTTTATTGCCCTCAATGTTGATAAATCTTTCAGAGATCCTTATATGAAATGAATGAAAAGTAATTTTATATTAAACAAAGGTTCATTTGAAGAACTTGGGAAAATTCATGCTTTTCAATGGTCCAAGCTGGTCTCGGAGTTAGGCAAGAGAATAAAGAGCTGTCGTGTTGATACAATGGCATGTGCACCCTGAAAGAAATGTGTTGTTTGATTGTGTTTCTACCAAAGGGTTTGAGTCTGCTGACTTCTGATCTCAATAAAATAAGTTATTTGGAGTTTAATTTTGTTTTCAAACAAAGCGGAACCTAGAATATACAAGAAGCTGGCCCAACCAGGGCCAATCCTTTTCTCTGCTGCATCACGACCCAAACATATTTTCTCCTTTAGTTCCCAGTGTTGTGCCCATTTTCTGACAGAATGATTGAGGTGAACGTGCTTCCAAGTTTCTTTCAGATAAACTAATTGGATATAGGAAGTAGTTTTCCTCACTACATCACCTCATCTCCTCTTCTTTCTCTTGGGGATCAACCAAAGCTCCACTGATTATTTGACTTATTGCTCACTCACCCAGAAACCAAGTACTGAATTTCAACTTCATATTGTGGTGCAGCACATTGGCATGCCTTAGCACCCACTGTTGTTTTTCTTAATTTATATCAACCTGGACTCTTCATCAAAGTAAACAGTGTTAGAGCTGATGTTATTCATAATTAGAAATTTGCAAGAAATTTGGTTCTGAAAAGACAGGCTTATTTTCTGCAGACTTTAAGTATATGCACCTCATATATGAAGTGAAAGCTGCTGCCCCCTCAAGCCACATACTTGTTAAGTCATTCATGCCTCTGTGTCAGCTCCTGTAAATATGTCAACCCAGTAAGTTTTTGCTTCAAATTATTGGCAACACTGCAAATGACCTTGGAGATGAGTGGCGCTGATTCCAGTTGCTTGTGAAGCTAAACCTACACTGTCTGTTAAGGCATTATTATCTGGAACTAAGTGGGATGAATTCCAGCCTTCATTGGAAGACTTTAGACCTCTGGGTTCTATCAGAGAACTGAGACTCTATTAGCTGGTCAGTCATGAACTACACCTTAAAAACTTTGCTGACTGAAGTATTGGATTATCAAATGTACCAACTTGTTCCCAGAGAAGTCTTGCTTGCCTCCTGAGCAAACATTGAGTTGTCCAGTTTATCAGACAAGTACAACAATCCCGTTAAAATGACTACACCCAAGATGGTCATCCACTCTATAAATGTTTTACAGCTTCCATTAAAATTGATGGTAAAAGCTACAATATGACCATAAGAAAGACAATATGAGAAATGGTCCTGCAATCCATCAAGGCTGTTCCTTCTGAGTGACCATTTAACAAAGTAAACTATCAATTGGTGTAATTTCTTGAACAAAGCAAACACAGGCACAGGAGGTAAAGTTTAGTTCCTAACTGCAGGGGCAGAGAGGAGAAAAACTGCAAAAGCAAAGTAAGTAACATATTTTATTTCAAGGATGTCAATGAAAAAAACATAATTGCTGAAAATGTGCACTAATAATTTTGATGTAGCTGTCCACCATGAATGTAAACCTATTTTTCTATGTATTTCCTTGTATTAATTAAACTATAAGTTGGCATACTATCCCAGTAGCACAGCCTCATTCAAAATAAGATAGTTCCATATATTGCCAGTTCTGAGGAAGGGCCACGGGACCTGAAACATTAATTCTGACTTTTTTTCTTCACAGATGCTGCCAGACCTGCTGAGCTTTTCCAGCAACTTCTGTTTTAGTTCCATATTTTGTTTGATTACCCATGCCTTTGTGTACACCTATAACTAGGGAAGAAGCATATACCTTTCAATTCCTGGACAGGAAAACAGGACTCTGTTTCCAGTCCAGGTACTGCCACTCAAGACATAGTTATATTTGCTGAGAGTTCCACGTTTCTGATTGCAATCTCGTACCTCGGGGGGATCCAGTTTCCCCCACACTTCAGTGGAGAAACAAGAAGGTCTTATCATAATACAAATTGCTATGGAGAAGTTTTCATACATATACAAATTCTCACCTGCTTGGGGATAGCATCTACCCATTGGGATCATTCAGGGTACCACAACAAGGAGGTGGCCTATAGTCAGCATAATATTTTAATGGGACAACTGAATTTTAATTTTGTGAAACTCTTTTGACTTAAAGCTGTTTTGTCCAGATTCAGTTAATTTGCATGAGAGGAGAAGCAAAAAAAAAAGCACAAGAAAAATAAAAATCCCAGTGCTTTATGGCAGAGAGAGATGCGTGTAGCTTTTCCTTCAAGATAGCCTGCACATTCATGTTCGTGCATGCAGGCAATTCTTCTGCAAACCCACCCACATCTTTCTCCCTTGGGGGGTGACACACATAACTCCCCATGTTAGCACAGCTTCAAACACCAACCCGCTGCTGGACTAGCAGAGAGGATGGGCTCCAGGAGGCCAGTGAAAGCTGGAATGAAGTGGGAGAAAAACTGAATTTCTCCATGAACACGAGGGAGTGTGCAACAAACCATCGCCATGCCACTATGCCAATGGTACAACATATTTAACAATGTGATTCAGTATAGAGAGCATTGATACAAATTCACAAAACCCTGCAGTCAGGTTTCATAATGGAGAGGATTGATAGATGTTCAATTGGTTTAGGTTTTTGAGACACCTAAGAATGTACAGAGATGAGAGTACTTTCATTGCACTGTCTGGAATGTTCAAGCTGAAATGTTCAGTAATGTAAAACTTTTTAAACTTTGAAGAAGAAGATGAATTTTTAAAGAAAAAAACATGCTCTCCATCTAACCGCTATCTTGTGTCCATATAATGTTTTTGTTGCACAGAAAACTAAAGAAGTAACATTAAATATGCATGCATCAATCAAACAAGTGTGGGTCTGTCAGCAAAGATTTGATCTGTCAAATTGAATAGGGTTTGTAGAAGTTGGTGTTGGTGATCTCCCTGTAAACCTGTACCCACATCCCCCACCCCAATAACTCCCCCGAACTGTGTCACTGACACTCTGGGTAGCTGAATGTCTCATTACTGTTGGTCCCTGCCTGCATCCTACCTCAGCTCCAACTGTCAAGTCTCATCTAAACAGCAGCAGGAACCCAGCGGTACAACTCTGGGATGGTAAAACTGCAAAGTCAACCATGTCAGCTTTCTGGTCATATTTTTAAGGCAAAGCTAGATGGATTCTTATTAACCAGGGAGGTAGAAGATGACCAGGGAAGACAGGAGTGCAAATTTTTGATTTCAATCTGATCAGCCATGTTCTTATTGAATGCTAGAGCTAACTTGAGGGTCTGAATGATCTATTCCTGCACCTTGGTCATGTGTTCATCGGTCAAGTCTGAAGTGCACACAACATTGTAAAATCAGATAAGCAGCACATGGGCAAACATAATTGAGTATGTAAGCAGTCTGGTCAAATCAGCTGGGTGAAATCAGCCACTGCCAGACCCAAGTTCTTCTCGTTTCATGTCATGTTTGCACTGAGAAAATATTGTAGCTCATAGATACAGAAAATTAAATTTGAACCACAGGAATTCCAGTATGGTCAGAATTTGGTACAGACTTCTTTTACTTCATTTTTGTAATGAACACTTTTGCACTGAGACAATATTGAGACCCAATAATGCAGAGGATTAAAGACCAGAAATTCAAGTAAACTCAGAATTTGAGGTTATATCAATTGCTGAGGTGTCTAAATGAATTCACTGCATGGATGCATCCTCTGGTTTTTACATCAATGGGAGGTAAACTCTATTTACGCCATCATCTAGTTTTCAGACAAGCAGGTTTGGGTGCTTGAGGAAACATATGGTGAGCAGAAAGAGGCTGAAGAGAGGGCTTTCACTCTTTTCCCTAGCTTTGGCTTGGTCTCCCTGGACTCTCCCCCAACTTCTCAGGTTCCCCCACCATGAGGTCACTCACCTGTTCTGATGCTGATCAGGTTCTCTACAATTGAGTGTGTGAGTGACAAAGTGAGTGACAAAGTGAGTGAAAAATGGCTGGTTTGGGATAAGCCTACAGCCCTTTGGTCAAGATTATCAGCCACCTATAATCACACTGGAGGCAGCCAGTGTGCCTGCTCAATAGTTCAGACCCAAAGTTAGCTCTGTGATAAATTACTGCTCCTCCTGTAGGTGCAGGTAAAACCGGTGCCCACTGATTTTTCCTTCAGACGGAAAAATTATATCTTCACAATACTACGCAACGTGTTTCTATTCCAGACAACTCAGCAAAACGCATCAAAATACCTGGCAATCTGAGTTATAATGATAAACATGAGAATATATTCACAATCCCATAAATTTCTCTATTAAAAATGGAGAATGCTGCAACTTGTATCACACTTTCCCATCATTCATCATAATATTAATTCAGAAATAAAAACTGTAATTGCTGGAAAAAATCAGCATGTCCGACAGCATCTGTGGACAGAAATCAGAGTTAATGTTTTGGGTCCAGTGACTTTTCTTCAGAACTGGAAGAAGTGTTCTGAAGAAGGGTCACTGGACCTGAAACATTAACTCTGATTTCTCTCCATAGATGTTGCCAGACCTGCTGATATTTTCTAGCAATTTCTGTTTTTGTTTCTGATTTCCGGCATCCGCAGTTCTTTTGGTTTTTTGTAATATTAATTCACTTTGCTGGCAGTTAATAGTTAACTTTGTGGAGTCCTCAAATTAGATTTAAAATTTTTATGTATCAAATGCCTTCTCTAATATCCATGTTATATTTGTTGAAATATACCTTGCTTTTACCATCAGGAGGTGGCAATGAAACTTTACCACTGTTTATCATTCAAAACAAATCTGTAGACAAGACACACTGGAGAGAGATAAAAGGTACTGCAGATGCTGGAGAATCCGAGATAACAAGG
>JAHRHZ010000025.1:26058516-26249106 GCA_024137785.1 Ginglymostoma cirratum | reverse complement strand
TGTCTAGATACATCTTAAATGATGCTATCGTGCCTGCCTCTACCATCATAGCTTCACATCATAAGCCTAGGTCTGAATTTTACCAAAACTTGTCTCTGTCAATTCTGGGGAGTTTCTCTGTGAGTTTCAGCAAGATTTCTCATGCAATTGCAAAATGCTCACCTGTGTGGCATTATTTTTACATATCGTTGTATTCACTATCAGTGGAAATGCTCAACATAGCCTGAACCTTCTGGGATTGCTGCCACCGATGCCACATCCAACCCCGCAAAGCACTGCAAACCATAGTCTTCCATTCATAGTTGCAGTGTGGGAAGAATTACCCTGAAGATAGTAGTAAGAGGCAAGTTAACTCCACAATCAGTTGACAGGGTCCTAGTGGACAGGGAAGTGTAGAGGACAGCCAAAGAAAACCATAATATCAGGCTCTGCCAGTTTGATCCAAAACTGTCACCATGCTCAGTGCAATGTCCATTGTCCCAAGAAATGTCTAGCAGTGCAGGAAAATGTTTAGTGACCTTCTGCCCTGGGCAAAGTAAGTGCCAACATGTTCTCCCCTTTACCTTACATTCTGATACTAGACCCAACTTCCATCAAGAATTAAAGTCTACCACTCTCACCATTACATGCAGCATTTTCCCTCAATCACTTCTTACCCATCCCAACCCACAGTTTATTAACACTGTGTGTCCTCTGTGCCATCCACTCACTCAGAACACCTCACTATCTTTCGCCAACCTTACCTCCACTCTAGCATTAATAGCTCTGCCATTCACATTCAACTCATTCAATCCCTCTTGTTGTCTTTTCCATATTAGAACAATTCCACAAGAGGGGAGCGAGAAACAAAATGGCTTGAGGACAACGAACATTTATGTCCTTACCACCTATGAGGACAGGATTCTTGTTCTAGTGAGAGAGAATCATAACCAGTCATGTAATCATGCCAAGATCCCTTGTTGCCCCAGCAACAAAATAAGAATCATTCTCAAGTGCTGCACTGCTCCCCCATTACCAGCACCATGAATATATTTATAATATAGCTTAACTTTTACCTCTATTCAGTGACTCTGTTTTGTCTCTTGCAGGTTCTAGCTTGGCCTCATCAATGTAAAGGAGACTGATTCATGAGAAGTAAATGCAGTAAACTGGATTGAAAGAAGTATAAGTGAAATGCTGATTCACCTGGAAGATGTTTTTGGAGTCTTGGACTGTGAGGAGAAAGAAGGTGAATGGACAAGTGCTATCACTTCTGTGATTGCACAGGTGAATGAAGAGTGTTAGGTATGATGAAGGAGTGCACCAGGGTGTCACAGAGAGAGTGTTTCTGACAGATTGCTGACTTCTGATGAAGGGTCTAGGCCCGAAACGTCAAGTTTTCCTGCTCCTATGATGCTGCTTGGCCTGCTGTGTTCATCCAGCCCCACACCTTGTTATCTAAGACACACTGGATCCTGTTATCATTTCTCTGGGTGAAATGAATACCACCAGTATTTACAGCAGAAGGAAGGAGATCAAGACATTTAAACAAAGCTCTTTACGGTACTTCGATTCAGCCTGCATGTAGCCTTTGAAGTTACTCTGAACATAACCAGTTAACATTCAGTAGATGCCAAAGGAATCCAGCATAAATATTTGCAGAGTATTATCCATCCTGTAAGTTCAGGGGTTGCTTTCAGGAACAAGTAACCCAAGTGTTTAACAATTAAGAAAACAAGAGAATGTTGATTCCTCCTTCCCCACAGGAGCAAGGCACCTAATATTGCCTTCCTCAGACATTAACGCATCCCAGGGCACCCTTGCTCCCATTTTTGCCCTGTTAGAAATTGGATGTTCTTACTTATAAGTCATTATCTTACAGTCTATTTCCCACCCAAAAGAAACAGTTACTAACCTTTAGACTTTAGCTTGCCTGCTGACTCTCTGCTGATCCAGTGGATACAGGGGTCACAGGCCATCAGTCCAATTATCATTGGGCTCAATTGCACCAGAGGACCAAGGCAACAGGTCCAAGAAAGAGGTGAGATCTGAACTAGCATTTTGGAAAGGCAAATCAGGGCAGGACGTACAGACTTAATAATACAGTCCTGAGGAGTGTTGACGAACAAAGAGACCTTGGAATGCAGGTTCACAATTCCTTGAAAGTGAAATCACAGGGAGACAGAGTAGTGAAGAAGGCATTTGGTACATTTGCCTTTATTGGTCAGTGCATTAAGTACAGGAGCTGGGAGTTCATGTTGCAGCTGTACAGTTGATTGGTTTGGCGACTTTTGGAATATTGCTTTTCCATCTGGTCTCCCTGCTATAGGAAGGATGTTGTGAAACTTGAAAGGGCTCAGAAAAGATTTACAAGGATATTGCCCGGGTTGGAGGTTTTGAGTTACAGGGAGAGGCTGAATAGCCTGGGGCTATTTTCCCTGGAGCATCGGAGGCTGCGGGTGACCTTATGGAAGTTTATAATAACATGAGGGCATGGATAGGGTGAACAGCCAAAGTCTTTCCTCAGGGTGGGTGACTCTAAAACTAGAGGGCATAGGTTTAAGATAAGAGGGGAAAGATTTAAAAGGTACCTAAGGGGCAACTTTTTCATGCAGAGGGTGATGCCTGTATGGAATGAGCTGCCAGAGGAAGTGGTGGACAATTACAACAGTTAAAAGGCATCTGGATATGTATATAAATAGGTAGGGTCTAGAGGGAAATGGGCCAAATGCTGGCAAATGGGATCAGATTAATTTAGGTTATTTGGTCAGCATGGACAGGTTGGACTGAGGCATATGTTTCCATGCTGTACATCTTTATGACTCTAGGACTGCCTCCTTCACACAAGCTGGGCCTGTGCCTACAGCAGGTATCAACCCTACCCCACTGCCCAAAGGAATACCCAAGAAATTCTGAAGCAATTTAAAGGGGCAAGGACATGGCAAACACATCTCTGTCCCCATTTTTAACTAGCCAGTTAGCCCCCAGAGGAATGGCAGAAAAAATGTCCCCAATATTTCTGTCTCCTTAATCTAGACTACAGAAGAATATTCTCTGTGACATTTCTTTTAACAGTTCTGAAGTCACTCTGAGCAAGGCTGCGTTATTGGCAGCAACTTCCAGTTGTTTTTCTGTCAAAAGTACCCTCTGCTACAAAGAAAAAGTAAACTTTGAATGTAAGTGTACGAGAGAGTTGGTGTAAAATTGGACAAGGTCCAATAATGGGCAAATTAAAATGCCCCATAATGGGCAGATCGGAATGTGCAATTGACCCATGCCTGCTTGTTCCAATGCAAGCATGCAAACATTATCCTGACTATTAATTTAAATAGTGTACTGCCCAGCGCTAGATAAAGCAGAATGGCTGCAATTCTCAGCAGCAGCTCGAGTTTGCTCAAAGTTTAACACCAAACTCTATCTCTTAAAGAGGATTTGTACTCTGGCTGCAGCTAGGACTATCCGTGGAAGTTTGTCTCAACAGGAAGATTAGGAATGGTGCAAAAGGGCAGAGGAAGAGCCCCGTTGCATCTGATGCAACAGTGAAGGGCCCAGATACACATTATACAAGGTAGCCGTCACTGCCAGTGATAACAGTATAGCTTTGAAGACCTAGATGCAGTTCGGAGAGACGTTTAATCATTTCACGCATGTGGTCAAGATTGTCAATGCATTGTCAATATAATTACAAATAAACTGTTATCCTCACACATTGTTAGCCAAGTCCCCCCTTCACTGACATCCCTAGAGTCTTTATCAAACATGATTTAGACCTCAAATCCATTGCTTTACCTCACTCTCAAATAATTAGCACTGCAGCTAGCCTCAGACTCTCTCAGATAGTATAGGTCAGCACTGATGTGACCATGTCTGAAGATGTAGCCAGTCATAGGGTTAAAACCATCATATGTTCCTAGCTAGTTAGTTTTCCTGCTCCTCTGATGCTGCTTGGCCTGCTGTGTTCATCCAGCTCTGCACCTTGTTATCTCAGATTCTCCCGAACCTGCAGTTCCCACTATCTCTATGTTCCTAGTTAATCCATTTTTGCATTTCCCACTTTTTCCTCATCCCACAACATATCATATCAAAGATAGAGGAACAGTCCTTTATCTGTTTGCTTTCTGCCCTTCCCTGAAAACAGTTGCCAACATGGTGCCTCTCTCCTTTCAGACTCCCAGAGCTGTCACCCAGTGAAAGGGAGCATGAGCTGCTGCTGATAGGTAAACATCATCACACAAGTTGGCACATCAAAGGGTAACACGAAGATGAAATCTGTATGTGGTGAGACATTGAGCCTGTGGCCAGGGCACAGTAAAAGGGTAGCAAAGGTGTCAGTTTCCCACAGGGTGAGGTCACACACTCTCTCTGTGTAGGGGTCTCAGCTGAGTGCTTTGATGGACAACACAAAGAAAACTGCTGATGGCTGGGCCTGAGAAAATGATTGATTTGTTTGCAGATCTGCCACTGTTGTCACTGTGAAGGTATAAGGAGAAATCTGACAGCAACTCAGAGCAAAACTTTACCCAGGGATTGATGACAATTCCTTCTATCATTGAAGCAGTGGCCAATTCCATGGACCTGACTTTGCTACTGTGTCTAATGGCAGACTTGTGAATATCTATCACGGCACAATAAGCCACTCTGAATCTGGGGGCTGCAATGAAGGCTCAGACTGACTTTATGAAGTCTCAGCCTAGTGCCAAGTAAGCTTCATGCTATTATGATAGCCGAGGATTACAGGGTCTCACAGCAGTCCAGCACTCTGTCCTCCAGCAGTTTGTTCAGATTGCAGAGCCCCTGAGCAGTGCCATTCATACCCTTGAGTCCTCTCTCAAGATGATTGTATTTATCCTGACCTCTTTGCCACTCCCTCAGTGTCCTTGCTCTTGCCTGTTAGTCAGCTAAATTGCTGCAGACCACATTGAGGTGTTACGGACCTAGGCCAGAACTTTGAGGCCCAGAGTTGTTCAAGGGCATCCTCAAAATCTGTCTGCAATGTCCTGCCCTGAACATCAGCAGCTTTTTATCAGCCATACTGCAACAATCATGGCACCACTGTATAGGAACACTAGGGCAGGCAAAGCTAAGGTAGGCACTAAGGTGTTGCCCCTATATAAATAGGTAACATCTGTATGAAATATTGGAGGATTTGTTGAACTGTGTTGGTTTGTAATGGCTATTTTATGGCATTTTATTAATGGCAGCATTGAGGCCAAGAAGTTATGTGTGATAGTCCATATAGAGAGAAGTGTAAGAGGTGTGTGACTGTTATAGGATGGAGAATTAACATGGCGCCCAGTGAAACCATATTCAATTGACGGAATCGTGGATAACACAGCTAGATAAGGAATATATGAATAGTCCTCTTCCTTCCTCCTTTGTTTTTAATTTGTTCCTGGGATTCAAGGATCATTGACAAGGTCAGCATTCATTGTCTATCCCTTCTTATCCTTGACAAGATGATGGTGAGCTGCATTCTTGTACTCTTGTAGTCCATGTTGTGTAGATATGCCCACAATACTATCAGGGAGGGTGTTCCATGTATTTAATGTGGTGTTATTGAAGGAACTGCAATATTGTTCCAAGTCAGGATGGTGTGTGGCTTGGGGTGAACTTGCAGAGGGTGGTGTCCCTTCTTTCTGTTGACTTTGTTACTCAAGGTCATAAAGGTCATAGTGTTGGAAGATTCTGTCATAAGAGAATCCGCAAGTTGTTACAATGCATCTTTTAGATGGTACAAACTGACACCACTTTCTCCACCACTGGTGCACAATGTATACAACACGATAACACAATAGTTGCATTCTTGTATAACCTTGCGTGATAGAAAATCAATTATTAGAAAATTGCCTTAGAAAATCATGTTATAGGGAAATCATTATAGCAAATCGCTATACCTGCACAGCCGGAAGTTCATCCACTATTCATCAATCATGTTACAGCCGATTTGCATTAACAAAACACACGTTACAGCAGAACTACCTATACGTAAAGGGTGCTATCAAGCTGGCTGCTTTGGTCTAGGCGGTATCAAGCTTGTTGTGTGTCATTGGAGCTGCACTCATCCAGGCAAGTTGACAGTGGTCTCTTACACTCCTAATTTGCACTTTGTAGATGGTGGACAGGTTTTGGGGAAGCAAGATATGAGTTACTCAGCACAAAGTCCCCGGCCTCTGAACTGTGTTTTCAGTCACAATATTTATATGGAAAATCCAGTTCAGTGTCCGGTCAATGGTAACTTCAAGATGGTGGGGCATTCAGCAATGGTAATGCCAGTGCACGTCAAGGGAGATAATTATATTCTGTCTTGTTGGAGATGATCATTGCCTGGTTCAGGTTACACCTGGACAGGGCTGGGACATTGCCTGAAGGGGACTATTTGCCCGAGTGGTTGAGGAGGGTTTAAGCTAAATTGGCAGGAGGGTGGAAACATGTGCAATAAGTCAGACAGTGGAATCAATCAAGGTCACCGTAAAGATAACAATGTGGGAATGAGACAAGAAATGTTAAATAGACAAGCATTTGAAATAAAGTAAATGAATTAATCATCTAAATAATTGTGTATGGGATTGATATAGTTGGGATTATGGAGACATAGTTGAAGGGTGGCCAGAATGGGACCTTAATATCCAGTGGTATTCAATATTTAGGAAGGACAAACAAAAAGGAAAATATGGTGGAGTTGCACTGTTGGTTAAAGAGGACATAATAACAATATTGAGAAAAGATATTAGCTCAGAAAATGCAGAATTTATGTGAATAGAACTGAGAAATACCAAGGAGGGAAAAACCATTAGTGGTATTCTGGACCAATACGTTGAGGAACCAACTAGAGAACAGGCCATCCTAAACTGGGTATTGTGTAATGAGAAAGGAATAATTGGTAATGTATTTGTGAGATGCCCTTTGGGGATAAGAGACCATAATATTCTACATCAAGACGTAGAGAGAGGTATGTGACTCTGAGAATAGGGTCCTGAATCTTAATGAGGGAAACTACGATTGTATGAGGCGTGAGTTGGCTATGATGGATTGGGAAATTTTACTGAAAGGGGTGACAGTGGATAGGCAATGGCAAAAATTCAAAGAAGGAATGGGTATGCCTCAAAAATTCTTTATTTCTGTCTGGCGCATGCCTGTAAAGAGAACAACAGTCAAACCACGGCTTATGCGGGAATTTAGAGATAGTGTTAGGTGCGAAAAAAAGGCATGTAAATTGGCAAAAAAAAGTTAGAATGACCATAGGGAACAGTTCGGAAGTCAGCAAAAGGAGGACATGGGGATTGATTAAAAAGGGGAAAGTAAAGTATAAGAGATAACAAGATGTAGAGCTGGATGAACACAGCAGGCAAAACAGCATCAGAGGAGCAGAAAAGCAGACGTTTCGGGCCTAGACTCTTCTTCAAAAAAAAGAAGGCTTTCTGAAGAAGGGTCTAGGCCTGAAACATCAGCTTTCCTGCTCCTCTGGTGCTGCTTGGCCTGCTGTGTTCATCCAGCTCTACACCTTGTTATCTCAGATTCTCCAGCATTTACTATCCAGTTCCGACTATCTCTGAAACAAGTAAAGTATAAGAGTGAGTTTGTGGGGAACATAAGAACTAACTGTAAAAGTTTCTTTGTAAAGAGAAGATTGGTGAAAACTAACATAGGCCCCTCACAAGCAGAAATGGGGAAATTTATAATGGGGAACAAAGAAATGGCTGACAGTCTTTGCTTCATTCTTCACAAAGAAGGACACGGATAATGTACCAGAAATAATGGGAAACACAGGGTTTAGTGAGAGAGAGGAGCTGAGGCAGATCTATATAAGCAGAGAAAATTGTGTTGAAGAAATTGATGGGATTGAAGGCTTGATCAATCCCCAAGGTCTGATGATCTACACCCCAGAATACCTAAGGAAGATGGACCTAGAAACAATGGATGCATTGGTGTCATCTTCCACAATTCTTTAGACTCTGGAAGTGTTCCTACAGATTGTAAGGTAGTTAATGCAACCCCACTATTTAAAAAGAAAGGTAGAGAGAGAACAGGGAATTGTAGACCAGTGAGTCTGACATCAATAGTGGGGAGATGCCATTGTCAAGGATTTTATAGCAGAGCACTTAGAAAGCAATAGTAAAAACTGGCACAGTCAGCATGGATTTACTAAAATGAAAATCATGCCTGACAAATTTAGTGGAATTCTTCAAGGATGTAAATTGTAGACCTGATTGGGTGAGCCAGTAAATGTGGTTTATTTGGACTTTCAGAAGCCTTTCCCAACAAAGTCCCACATGGGAAATTAATGTGTAAAATTAAAGCACATGGGATTGGGGCCAGTGTATTGAGATGATCAGCAGACTGGAAATAAAGAGTAGGAATAAATGGATCTTCATATGAATGGCAGGCAATGACTCGTGGAGTACTGCAGGGATCAGTACTTAGGAATTCATCTATCCATAATGACTTAGATGAGGGAATTAATTGTAATATTTCCAAATTTGAACTGTGAGGAGGATGCAGAGATGTTGCAGTGTAAGTTAGACAGGCAGAGAGCGCGAGCAGATGCAGTAAAATGTGGATAAATGTGAGGCAGCAAAGATAGGAAGGCAGATTATTATTTAAATGGCTGTAAATTGAGAGAGGGGAATGTTCGATGAGACCTGCTCATGCACCAGTAGCTGAAAGTAATCGAGCAGGTGCAGGAGGCAGTAAAGGTGGCAAACTGTATGTTGGCCTTCTCAGCAAGAGGCATCAAGTACAGGAACAATGATGTCTTGCTGTAATTATACAGGGCATTGGTGAGGCCATACTTAGAATACTGTGTGCAGTTTTAGTCTCCTTATCTGAGGAAGGATGTTCTTGCCATAGAGGGAGTGCAGCAAAGATTTACCAAATTGATCCCTGAGATGACAGGACTGATGTATGAGGAAAAATTGAATTGGTTAGGATTATATTCACTAGAGTTTAGCACAATGAGCCAGGATCCCATAGAAACCTATAAAATTCTAACAGGATTAGCCAGGTTAGATGCAAGAAGGATATTCTGGATGGTGGGAGACTCCAGAATCAGGGGCCGTCCTAGTTTAAGGATAAGGGGTAAACGTTTAGAGGTGGCAGGGTGGCTCAGTGGTCAGCACTGCTGCCTCACAGCACCAGGAACCCAGGTTTGATTCCAGCCTCAGGCAAATGTCTATGTGGAGTTTGCACATTCTCCTTGTGTCTGTGTGGGTTTCTTCCGGGTGCTCCGCTTTCCGCTCACAGTCCAAAGATGTGCAGGTTAGGTGGATTGCCCATGCTAAATAGCCCATAGTGTCCAGGGTTGAGCAGGCTAGGTGGATTAGCCATTGGAAATGCAGGGTTAAAGGGTTAGGGTAGGGTGTGCGTCTGGGTGGGATGCTTTTCGGACGGTCAGTGTGGACTCGATAGGTCGAATGGCTGTAGGGATGCAATGATTCTATGCCTGAAATGCGGAGAAATTTCTTCACCCAGAAAGTGGTGAGCTGGTAGAATTTACTACCACAGAAAGTGAGGCTAAAACATCATAACATCAAGAAAGAAGCAGATACAGTTCTTATGGCTCATGAGGTCAAGGGGGCATGGAGGGGTGGGATGAGGTATTGTGCTCAATAGTCAACCATGAACATATTAAAAATTGGAACAGGCCCAAAACATCAAATGGCCTACTGCTGTTCCTAACTCCTATGTGTCTGTTGGCACAAATGTTAGGTATCACATGTCAGGTCAGTTTTGAATGTTGACCAGCTCAAGCTACACGCAGATAAGGACTGAATCAGTATCTGAGGAGTCACGTATAGTATTGAACACACTGCAATAATTAACTAATATCCCACTTCTGAGCTTATGATGGAGAGGTTATTGATAAAGCAGCTAATGATGATTGGGTCTTGGATTTCCTCGTGAGGGACTTCTGCAGCATGCTGTGACACTGAGACGATTGGCCTCCAGTAACCTCAACCATACTGTTTTATGCAAGGTACAACTCCGAGAAAGGGAGTGTTTTCCATCGATTGTCATTGACTTCAGTTTTGTTCGAGCTCCTTGGTGTCACACTCAAATGCTGTATCGATGCTGAGGCCATCCTTACTTCCATTAGCTAGAGTGACAAGATCAAAAATGACAGCACTGACAACAACATCAGTCACACACATTAACAGCATTATTTATGTTGTCTACGGTGTATACCTCTGCTGGAGAATCGAATCTGAGGAGTCCAAATGGTACTGAACACCCTAATAATTAACAAATATCCCTCTTCTGAGCTTATGATGGAGAGAAGGTTACTCGTAAAGCAGCTAATGATGATTGGGTCTGGGATCCCGTTGTGTTCTCACTAATGATTTTCCCAAATTGGCAAAAATAGTGCTGGACTGGTAGGCACTCAGTTAGATACCTAAAACTACAAAAGAGTTATGCAGCTGAATTTAGTGATTTTACCGTTTATCAGAGACATGCTCATCCTCATCTAGATACATGTGATGTTAACACACAGTTCAAGATGGTAGCTCACCAGCATCTTTTCAGGGCAGTTAGAGAAGGGTAACAAATGCTGGCCGAACCAATGACGTTCATATCGTGGAAAGAATAAAAGCAGCAGCAAAACAATGTGCCAGAACCCATCGTTCAGATTTCCCGCCTTGATAAACAATACAACCAAATAAAGCTAAACCTAACATTAATATCATACATGAAAATGATATTTTAAGAAATATTGACTAAAAATGCTGCGTCTGTGTTGTCACAATGGTTCTGAGAATGGCACGACAATGCATACAAGGCTCTACACTCTGCTGCCAATGCTAATTTATCGATTCTGAAGTGACATTATTCAGAGAGTCAAGAATGTGTACCATCACTGCCAAATTGCTGAGATCACTGACAGAATCTTGGAATCTTTATAATGGGAGTCAAATTCCTGAGAGTTGACATCTATCAGTACCCATATTCCAGCACAAGGTTTTTGCAGTTTTCAAGGTGATAGGGAATCGAGTACATTTATAATAAAAACATATTCACTCTGCTTCTCAAAGCTTATAGCCTGAGGATGAATGATGCTATATATTTTTGTCAGACTCTAGGGTCTCTAATAAACACAATATTATTCCCCTACAGCTTCATATTTTAATGTGCTTTATATTTTTAATCATTAAAAAAAAATTAATACATGTTAACTTATCAAAATGCACCTGACATGATTGTGGCAATGATACTCCCAAGCACAAAGCAGTGTTACCTGGAGTGGTTTTGCATGAATCATTCAAATTGTTATTACTGAGTATTCACACTTGCCAATGATAAAGCAACATTTATGCAGCTTCTACTAGCTGGAGTCATCAAAGCCAAATACGAGCTACAAAGAGTATTATTCTAGCCCAAAATGAACTATAACTTTTTTGTTAAATCATTTGTGGATTATGCATATTGCTGGCTAGGGTAGCAATTACTGCTCATCCCTAATTACCCTGGAGAAGAGAATGATGAGCTCAAAGCACAGGCTGTTAAAAATGGCTATCTCAGTGTGTACCAGTTAGTGCTGGAGGCATACCATCAAAAATTCTGTACCCTCAGGAAGTGGCCTGACCAGACATAGTTGCAATTTGAAAGGTTTAAGCAGCTTGCTTGGCTACTGGGTAAGACTGTGGGTAAGACAGAAGGCAAACCAATAAAATCCTAAAATAATTCTCCTTGAGTTTAAAAATTCCATTCACCTCTCGATAAAAATATAGCTTGAGGAAGAGAGAATGCCTGGGTTCAGGCAGGCAACACTGGCTGATGACTATGAGCTAATGCACAAACTCCTGCTGGAGAAACCCACACCCTAGTCACCTCCAACCAACTAGATAGGATAGAGGTGGGGACAGTGATAGGAAACTGAGCACTCGGTGGGGGAAAGAGGGAAATGCTGGGAGCCATTGTTGGGTCAGGAAGGGTAATTGAGATGAAAGATGAGGCCAAGGAGCCTGTGTGTTTTAACTGCCCAGAGGTAGGGTACGTCTGGGTCAAATGCTGAGGCTTCAGGAAAAAACAGTGGGATTTATTGGGTCACATACACCTCATGCAGAGAAAGGGAGTCAATCAGAGAGTCTGGCTATAGCTCCGACTGCCACTGAGAATCCCTGAAAAATGCATGATCCTGAGAATGCAGATGAGATTAAACCATGATTTTGTAGCTAAAGGATGTCCACATTTCCCCAGGGTGAGGCAAGCAAGCCTGTGGAGATGCTGATGGATAGCAGGATCTGTCAAACATTCCTGCTGAGGAAAGGCATCTTCCCACCAGAGAGTGCAGTCAGTACCACGGTCCTGGTAACAGGGAACTGAAGGAGAGTACATGCCCATTTCTATTTACCAGATACATCTGGAGCGCGACCTTGTGTTAGGACCAGTGACCCTGAGAACTGAAACTAGTTTGTCTGTGGATGGGATCCACCTGCTCCTCACCAATGACTTGGCAGGACACAAGGTAATAGCATCCCCAGTAGTCTTTGAGAAGTCCATTGAGGTCAAGGAGACCAAACAGCTGCCAAAAAAAGTCCTAGCATCATTTCTGAGTGTGGGGCCACACTGTCCATGGCCAGACAAGCTCAACCAGTGGAGTCTGAGGTAGCACTGCAAGCAGAAGACCCTCTGACCTTGTTATGTGAAACCTTTTTCAGGCAGCTAGAATGCTCCAAGAGGGTAATAAAGAGAACTTCCTCAGCAGCAGCCCAACAATTAAGCTGATGCACTGTTTTAAGCACTAGTTCAAACTGAAGCTCAGGCAGAATTAGTTCCTGAATGCTATTATATTAAAAGCTGAGGTTCTAATGAAGAACTGGAGAACCCCTCACAGGCCTGCAAATGAGGATTTGACAGTGAACCACCAGGCAGCAGTGCCACCAAGATACTATAGGGAAATATTGCTCACAAAGTTCCAGTGACAGGGCATGTCGGTATTTACAAAATACAAGCTCGTATCAGCCAGCATTTTCACTGGTCACAGCTCCACGAGAATGCAGTACAGTTTTACAGAAACCATCAGATATTGGGAAAACCCCAAAATGCAATAAGACCTGCATCTGGCATTCCCATGCTGGCTTTTGTGGAATCACTCTGCAATGTGTTTTTGGACAGTGTGTGACCCCTGACCAAAACAAGAGGGGCTACCAATACATTCTTACCATCACGAAGTGGCTACGCATTCCCCAGAGCTAGCCCTGAGAACCATGTCCAAAATGAGAGCAGTGAGAAAATTGACCTAGCTCTTCATCCATTATGGCCCACTCATTGAGATTCAGTCAGATCAGGGCTCAGATTTGATGTCCAAAATATTCCAGGAATTTATGGGTAACCTGAATGTGACCCACGTCTTTGGGTTTTCACCCGACAGGGGGCGCTATAATAGTGCCACCAGATCCTGAAAACGATAGTCAGGAGCATATTGCCACGATTATCCCCATGACAGGGATAAGGGGCTAGAACCTTTCCAGCTCACCACCAGAAATTTATCCAGAGTTCACCGGTTTTACCCCTTTTGAATTAGTTTACAGGCACCATGCAAGGACCTCAAACTATTCCAGGAGAGGTTTTGAGAACAGGATGAAGAATTCTCCGCGTTAGACTATTAAGTGGAGCTCTGACACCACTCTCATAAGCCCATGAAATGGCCAAAGAACACTCGGAAACTTCCAAAACACCGATGAAACAAAAAGTAGACAAACATGCCAGAGCCTGAATCTTTCAGCCAGGAGACTATGTTAGTGCTCCTACCAAAACCTGATGAACTCTTAAAGGCCTATTTCAGTGGCCTGCAAGGTGCAGCAAAGAAGCTTGGGGGAGTTGATTATCTGAATGAGACCCCGTATTGCGGGGAAAAAAGGACTAAGATTGTGAAAGTTCAACCTGATAAAGCAATAACACAGACAAGATGGGGACAAGCAGATAATATTCTGTCCTATTGCCACCAAATTAGAGAACAAGGTATCAGTGAGGATAAACTAGAGAGAGATGTGGGTGACATCCGTATTGAATCCCTAACAACCAGCTAACCAGTATGGGAGTACTGGCATCCTATGACCCCTTATTCACTCACCTAGGTGCAGAACAGTCAGCAGAGCTAGCAAGGCCACACATTGCATTCAGGGGTTTATGTAGAGACAAGATGGGCTGCACCACCCTCATTCTACATGATGTGGATGGGGGAGAGGCCTCTCCCATAAGGCAACGCCCCTGTTGACTTATCCCAAAAAAGTGACCATGGTCAGGAGGAGATTAACTACATGCAGGAGCACATAAAGAGAATAACAGCAATAGCTGGAGCTCCCCAGTTGTGCTCATGCCCAAGCTGATCCTCTTTGAGCTGTATTCTACATCTATATCTCAATAAGACTTACCTTTAACATTTCAACTGCATGATGGATCCTCCAGCAATGGAGCACATGTTCATTACTTTCATTAGGTGTCTGCTCAGCACAAAACCTGATGCTAAGGTACTCCATCAATGGGTTTAGTCACAGGGAGCAGTACAATAAGGCTTGGAAATGGTACATGATGGTTTTGGATTTGCAAGTGCTGAGATGTAGGAAATTCATCAAAAGTGGTATTATCAAGACTAATGACAGAAAGTTGAACTTATGTGTCATCATGATAGATATGAAAGTTTGCCTCATGCCTCTGAATACTGTCACTATGTATCAATATGTAGAGAAAGAAAAGATAAACAACAAGATTCAGGTTGGAGCAAAACCCAATGTGAATTTATGGCTTGCAGAATGAAAATCTACTACAGGAAATAATTAAGGAGATTCAAAGAGATGATGGTGGGACCAAGGGATATGGAGCTGCATTGTGACATGTTCATTGAGCTGAGACAGAGGACACTTTGGAGTTAAGGCTGCATGGGAGAGATGGTTATTTGTGTGTTCCTAGAAATTATGAAAGGGGCCGGGGTGTAAAATAGCAGGTAATTGATTATGTCAGGTAGATGTTGGCAAACAGGGATAATTGTGAGGTAACCTTAAGGGATCAAGGATGTAGAGTTGGGGAAAAAGTCCAGGGGAGCTGAAGGTATGGAAAAGTTGTTTAGGGACAACTGAGGGTAAGCAAATGATCTCAACTTTGTCAAAGGAATAACTATGAGAACAGTTTCAGTGATGTGAAATTTCAGTTATGAGGATAGATTTGAGAATCTGGAACTGTTTTCCTTGGACAAGAGAAGTCTTAAGAGGAAGTCTGTTAGAGATTTTCAGCATCACAAGGGGTCTGGACAGAATATATCGGGAGAAACGTTCCTAAAAACAAAAAGATTGAGAACCAGAGGACGCAGATTTAAATTATTTTGCAAAAGGAGCAAATGCAGGATGAAAAAACTATTTTCACAACAACGAGTAGTAAGGGTTTGGTATGTACTTCCTGGAAGTGCAGTGGAAGCAGGTTCTATTGAGGCATTTGAGGGGGCATTAGGGATGGTCATTTAAATAGAAAAAATGCAAGAGCATCCAAGAAAAGGCAGGAGATTGGAACTAAATCAAATGCTTAGAGAACCAAGGTAGACATAATGTGCTGAATGGCCTCCTTCTGGACCATAACAATTCTGTGATTGCTCACAATGTAGAAGAGTTTGTTAGTCCAAGAAAAAAAAAGTTAGGCTTTCTTCCCCCTATTCTTTGAGGTAATCCTACAATAGTACAAGTATTTTAATGAAGAAAGGAAAAGATGATTCTGTCATAGATTGTAAAGCTACATTTTGCAGTGAACAGCCTGGCCAGTTAAATTGCCTTCTAATCTGAAACTATCAGCTTTAAGGGTACGGTGATAGGAATTGTGGCTGTGGATCTGTGAGGATAGGTGACAGTGAGGGAATTGGAGCTAACAAAGGTAGATACATGGAAGATTTTAATCAAGATAAGTAACATTCAGAGAAGAGAATATTGGAAGCTTGAGACAGTTTTGAGAAAAAGCAGAATGTTTCTTCTGGACCAGAATGTAATAGCATGGAAATCTGAATTAAAGCAAATCAATGTGACAACGAAGGGTATAGTCATAATTAAAGAAGGTGCTACTGACGGTAGAGGTCACCAGGGTTATACAACTTACAATACATTGGTCAAACCACACGACTCTTTCCACCCTTTATACATGCATGTTTATTTGTAGCATAGTGAATTGAACCCCAACTATAAAAGTTTGCATGTTTTGTTTCCTGCAGTGCAGGGAATTTCTCATTGGCAGCTGATATTGTTTTCATCAATGCTTAATTATGCATCAACTTCATTATTGCAACAAAATGGACATCTATTGGTATGTTTTGGGGGAGGTGATGGTGTAGTGTTTACATCACTGAACTAGTAATCCAAAGACTCAGGCTACTTCTCTAAGAACATGAATTCGAACCCCACCACAGAGGCTGATGTAGTTTAAATTAGCAAATGAATCTGGAATATACGACCAGTCTCAGTGATGGTGACTATGAAATCGTCAGTGATTGTCACAAAAATCCATCTGGTTCATTAAATCTGCTCCTAAAAGGACATCAATAAAACCTGCCATCCCAACCACATCTCTACTCTTATCTGCCACTGAAGTGGACCTCAAAGTCCAGTGATACTTATGGATGAGCAACAAGTCTTGGCTTTTCCAGTGACAGCCATGTCTCACCAAAGAATAAAGGGAAAAAGTGTGCTTTTTGATTAACATTTATAATTAGACTTCCATAAATTGGGAATATGAGTTAGTTAGTGAAGGAGAGGGACATCCTTCCTGCTGGCATGACTAAGGAGAATGTTCAAGCACTGATCCATTATGTCCTTCACCAAAAACATAAAGTGGACTCAAGTCATTTGCTTCTCAGTTTGGGGTTGGTTCCTTGTTAGATAAGTGAATCTTAGTTTCTTTTAATGTCAGCAGCATGTATAGTAGCACATTTCCTTCTTATGCATTGAACTGAACAGTACGATGCACATAGAAAAGTTTTCATTACCATGGAGAATTTGCTAATAATCAAAAGTGTTAAAAGGCACCGTCAGTTTATACCAACACGAAGACAGTATTGTAAGAATCCATTCATCAAGTCGCATTGTGTGGAGAAAATTATTTGAATTGCTGTGGAATATATGTGCGTACATAAAAGGATAGAATTAGAAAATCTATCCCATATAATCCCAAGAGTTTAATTATACAGTTCTATATGAGCAAAATTATTCTTTGACCAGCACTGTCATCAAGATGTTACATCAGTGTAATAAATCAGACAATAAACCATTGGCACTGAGTTGCAAAAAGTATGATTTAATTAAGCACAGTCAAGCTCAAATATCTCTGTAGAAAACCCATCTTAAAAAGTCAAGTGAGTTAATTTTCTGGGCTTTATAAAATGTTTATCAAGCTATAGTTAAGAATTATGAAGTTGGGGAAAATTATAATATAGGTTAAATAATTTTCTTCAATCGTTTTTTTAATTGACTGAATTTTGATAAGTGGTCCATTAGTCTGTAGGGAATTGTATTTAGATCTATGGACAGTTTATACAAGATTGAGAATCTGGCAAAATTGTGTTACTCCATTTTTTTTAATGACTTTTATTTATTCAGTTTTTCCCTATTCATTCCCATATGAACAGCTTGCCACTTCCTTTGGCTAGATGGGGGATGGGGAACGGGAATAGATACTTCTCTACACAATTCTCACTGATTGGGTGGAAATAGTTCCAGAACAACCAAACAAAAGGAAAGCACAGTATCTGTTTCAAAACATCTTCAAGCCCCCCACACAAAAAGTAACTCTCCAACAATAATCGATTTTATTACCTTTGGTGCAAGACACTAATTCACTGGGTACAGAGGTGCAAGTGATGGTCATCTATGCAATTGTATTGTCATCCACTGGCGCTGTGGCTGTGTTTGTGAAAGCTAAAACAATTGAAACCCACACTGCAAATTTTCACCTCATTAATGATGTTAACATCAGCCACAGCATCAATTTACATGTGACCAAGGTGACAACATAGCAACAGAATTCTTTGAGACAGTTTGCCATAGCTGTTCCGGAAATTGTACCAGAGCACAAACAGCCTCGTGTGCCAATAATTCCCCTCTAAATATATACGAGATCAATTGCAGACTACGGTGTTAAAAAAGGCCATTATTTTCAAGAAGCTAATACTCCAATTAATTAAAACTTTAATTTCGTAGCTTGACTGCACATCATTTTTGTTCGGAAAATGTTTCACATACCCTACTTAGAAGCAAAAAAGTAATTATAGTCACCCAGCTAGAGCAGGGTGCTGACCTCCTGGAGTGCTGTGTGTGACACATAGTAAAACGATCACGTATCTATTTCTGTGGCAGCTTATAACATCAAATCGCCAAGGATCAGGGGAAAATACATTGCGATCTGGTAAGTGGCAGAAGTTAATAATTAGTGACAATGATTGACAGGTATGCTCCATCTGCTGCACTGCAGCCGGAGAGCACACATACAGCAACTGTCTCCAGGCAAAATTAATTCCTCTGGGAAACAGAAAGGCTGTGATTGACAGCTACCTTGGAGATAGATCGAGCCGCAATGTCGTTGCCAGTAATGACTTTTGTGTGTAAACATCTGAGCGTGAGAATGGGTGTGCGTATCAGAAGGTTAGTTACCAATTAATATTTTTCCAAAAAAGTTAATTTCCAAATATTTTTATTGGCTTTTTTTTTAAACAACATCTGATTTTTAAAACAATTTTACTTGTGAAACCTTTCCACCTCATTTTGAGATAGAATACTTAGTAATATTTATATCTTTGCCCATTCTACTGTAAGACGTGAATGTCAAATAACAGGCAGACCCACAAACACAGCCCTATGTTTTGCCACAGAAACACCTTTTGCTGCACAATCATTCTAATGTCTCAGTTCAGAATCCAATCTATGATGAAGTGGACCAATTTTACTTAGTTAAGAAAACTAAATGTTGGGTCAATTTGCAGAGAATTTTAAAATGTTTCTTTTCATAAAACAATCAACATGCTCAACAAAATGTTTTGCAGTTGCATTAGTCTGTTCTGCACATATCATTACATTCAGAGTATTGTTGCCAGTCTAGTCCCAGCGAACTTTAGTAAAATGGAAATCATTTGGTATCAGTGGGAAAACTCCCAACAGTTGGAGTCATACCTAACACAAAGGAAGATGGTTTCAGCTGTAGAATCATCTCAGCCCCAGGACATAGCTGCAGGTGCTCCTTCAGGAAGTGTCCTAGGTCCAACAGTCTTCGCTTGCTTTATCCGTGACCTTCTCTCCTACACAAGATCAGAAGATTAGAGCTGGGGATGACTGCTAATGATTATCCAGTGTTACTATCCAGAACTTCTCAGAGACTGAAGCAGTACCAATGAACCATAATTCAGAAGTGTAGTGGAATATTCTCCACTTGCCTGAGATGGGTAGTAATCCAACAATGCCATCCAGGACAAAAGGGTCTATTTGATTGACACCCTATCCTGCACCTTAAACATTTACTCCCTGCACCATCAACAGCAGTGTGCACCATCTACAAGACGCACTGCAGCTACTTGCCAGGCTCCTACAACAAAACTTCCCAAAGCTATCCCCTGAAAGAATAAGAGTAGCAGAAACACAGGCATACCACCACCTGCAAAGTTTCCTCCAAGACATGCAGTAACCAGCCTTGGAAATATAATTGTTATTCCTTGATCATCATTGGGTCCCCCTCATCATGGGTGAGCATCTGAAGGGTCACAGTGAGTCAAGAAGGCAGCTCATCACCACCATCTCAAGGGCAAATAGGGAAGGGTAATTAAATGCCAGAGTTACTAGATTCCAACATCCCATGAGAAAATAAGGAAAAAATAATAGATTTCGTCAGTAACATTAGATCACATGGGAACAAGCAAAGCTTTCAATTTTGGTGTTTGAGATTGAAATCCAAGTCTAAACAGACCCATGTGCTTACCTGTACATTTCTAAATGTCTCACTGTGTGTCTCTTTCAAAATCTACTTGTGTAAAATCTGAAGAACCCGAAACAAATCCAACATCAAAACTATAATTTTGTTAAAATTCCATGCCATTCATAAATCAGATGAAAAGAATTTAATTAGGAATCAACAAAAGATGCTATTATCACACTTCAGTAAATTATTATTTACACATTCAACTCATGGTTTATTCCATGCACCAAATTTAGTTGTCATATGTGGAAATGTGTACTATTTTAGTTGATGATCTCAGGTCTCTGGATAATTTTGCTGCAAACAACAAACAAAATGGAAAGAATCTTCAGGGGCTTCAGGGAGCATCCTGGCAGAGTTAGGCAGTGTTTGCGAAGGTCAGTTCTGAGGAAGGGTCACTCAACTTGACACATTAACTCTGATTTCCCTCCATAGGTGCTGCCAGACCTGCTGAGCTGTTCTAGCAATTTCTGTTTTTGTTTCTGATTTACAGCATTCACAGTTCTTTTGGTTTTTGTTTAGTGTTTGGGAGGGTTTTGGGAGACAGTGGGTATTGTGTTATTGTCTTCCCACTACCTCTGGGGAAGGTGGCGGATGCCCTCCTGCCCTCTGGCCAATTGAGGCCCATTTAAGGCATTCTTCTTGCCATCACTGGCATTTCACCAGCAGTGGATGGGCATGTCACCATCAGAAACTGCTTAATGGACATCCTGTGACCCACAGAGGACTCACACATCACCCCTGATGAAGGACGAGTCTCGTCGTTGCACTGGAGCTTGTCTGACTGATTTGGATGTGTTTAACCCAACATACCCGAGCTCTGGGGCTTTTCTCCATTGATGCTGCTACAGTCTGGGTTGCAGTTCCAGCAATGGCCACCACTCTTTGTGGCACTGCAGAGACAGAGGAGTCGCCAGCATGTTGTATCATTAACATCTCTTAGAGTGGGGACTTAGTCACAGGGATGTTAAACAAAAACAACCAAAGAACTGTGGATGTTGGAAATCAAAAACAAAATCAAAACCGAAGAAGGGTCACTGCACCTGAAATATTGACTCTGCTTTCTTTCCACAGATGTTCCAGACCTGCTGAGTGTTTTCAGCAATTTCTGATTTTGCGCAGAAAGATAATTACCTCCTTCATGTAAAACTAGACAAGTGCTTCACAATCAGCAGAGGTGGAGTTGCTTTGAATGGAGTCACTGCCAATTCAAACCACAGCAGACCTTTTCCGAGAAGGATTCAATTTAGAATTTAACAGCTAATCTCTCACTTCCCATACCCTACTATTAGCTCCCAAATAACTTTGCGTGCAAATCATTCAATTTGGACATAGTGAGGGAGTTTGGAGGGAGGAATTCCTGTTTCCACTCTTCCTGTGGTTGACCCATTTCACCCTGATGCTATTGAAAGAGGTGGAACTGTCAAGGTGAGAATGACCACCAACTCCATCTTTCCTCTCACATCATAAAACATATATGTATGATTTAGGTGTGCTCAGAACAGGAAGGCATAAATAGGACATGGATCCAATTGGCAGCCAAAGAAGTCCTTTCTTAACAGCTTTCAAGTCCTTTCTTAAGTTTCAGCTGCAATAGCCCACCTCTCATATTAACCAGCTGGGTAAATGGCATGGGAAACAACTACATGTTATAAATGATTTAAAAGGATCTTCAATGCCTGAAGCAGGCTGATAGCCAGAGGTTCCCTATCCAGATGAATTAACACCTGGGCCTATCAGATCCATGGCCAGGGAGCCCTGTCAAACTCAGCATCCCTCAGGAAGGCTCCATACAACCATCTAATCCAAGATAACAAGATGTGGGGCTGGATGAACACAGCAGGCCACGCAGCATCATAGGAGCAGGAAAGCTTGACGTTTCGGGCCTAGACCCTTTGCTGAGGCCAGGCGCCAACTCTCCGACACCTCCTCCTACCGCCGCCTGGATCATGACCCCACCCCCGAGCACCAAACCATCATCTCCCAAACCATCCACAACCTCATCACCTCAGGTGACCTCCCACCCACCGCCTCCAACCTCATCGTTCCCCAACCCCGCACCGCCCGCTTCTATCTCCTTCCCAAAATCCACAAACCTGAATGCCCTGGTCGACCCATTGTCTCCGCCTGCTCCTGCCCCACCGAACTCATCAAGACATACCTAGACTCCATTTTCACCCCCTTGGTCCAGGAACTCCCTACCCACGTCCGTGACACCACCCACGCCCTCCACCTCCTCCAGAACTTCCAATTCCCCGGTCCCCAACACCTCATTTTTACTATGGACGTCCAGTCCCTATACACCTGTATTCCCCATGCAGATGGCCTAAAGGCCCTCCGCTTCTTCCTGTCCCACAGAACGGACCAATCCCCCTCCACCGACACCCTCATCCGCTTAGCTGAACTCGTCCTCACCCTCAACAACTTCTCTTTCAATTCCTCCCACTTCCTACAGACAAAGGGGGTGGCCATGGGTACCCGCATGGGCCTAAGCTATGCCTGCCTCTTTGTAGGTTATGTGGAACAATCCCTCTTCCGTACCTACACTGGCCCTAAACCCCACCTCTTCCTCCGTTACATTGATGATTGTTTCGGCGCCGCATCGTGCTCCCACGAGGAGCTCGAACAGTTCATCCACTTCACCAACACCTTCCACCCCAACCTGAAGTTCACCTGGACCATCTCCAACACTTCTCTCTCCTTCCTGGACCTCTCTGTCTCCATCTCGGGTAACCACCTAGAAACCGATGTCCATTAGCATTTCTGATGAAGGGTCTAGGCCCGAAACGTCAAGCTTTCCTGCTCCTATGATGCTGCGTGGCCTGCTGTGTTCATCCAGCTCCACATCTTGTTATCTCGGATTCTCCAGCATCTGCAGTATCTTTTATCTCTGAAACCATCTAATCCATTTGACTTCAACATAATGTGAAATGATTTGTGAGCATTCTACAAGCCAATTTTTCCAGGTTCATATTTAACATATGGGGACAAGAATTTTGGTTTCAAACATTCTCAGTGCCCAGTGTTCCAGGAGTTCTTAATTCATCTCTGCAAACATGCCTACCTTAATGCAGCAGCCAGCCAAGACTGTTGCCAATGGGAAATGCGTGTCACATGCATTGTTATTTTTTCTTGTATTCAAAGCAGTCAGACATTTTGATAAAATGCTTATCTTACAATATTTATAAATCTTTAGCCTTTTCTGTCCTTTGTCTTCTGACAAGTCAAAATGAGCCTCCCAACTTTGTACTCCTGCTATTCCATACTTGATTTGGGAGTGAATTTGTACATAGCATTGCACAAAACTATAACACCGAAATGGAACAGGTCTATGCCAGGGTTTAATATGTCAGTTCTCACTCTATCAGCAAAATCTTCTATAGTACTTCTTTCCCACTCATGTACGTACCTTGCTCCCATTAAATGTGTCTACGCAACTCATCTCAGCTGCTCCACATGCATTCAAATTCATTAACATGGTCTACATGGTTTGGAGTGGTTTGTTCGGATCAATCCTTTCCCCCAGTTCTGTACGTTCTGTCTTTCAATTCCTAATTACCTGTTTCAATTTCAAAATATTTTATGTCACAAAATATACATCGAAAATGTAAACAAAATTGCACTATTCCCATTAAATTGCACCATGAGATTCTAATGAATAAGTTTCAGTCTTAAATGAATAGATTAACCCTACCACTAAAACAATCTAGAAACAAATTTGGAGAAAGGCAGTTATATGTGTGTTAGTATCAGTCTCATCATCTAAGTTGGAGAACAGTGCTTAAGGCCAGGTCCTTCCCACTGATGGAGTGGAATAATGAACCTTTCTATCAGAGAGCCTTTTATAAACAAAGCATTTACAAAGGATAGAGGTTAACATCCTAATATTCTCTTCTGTTCATTCACCATTGCTTTTAATTTTTTTTAACTAATAAGAGCTAGCAAAAGGACTGAAGTACCAACCAGGAGACTTATTAAATTTACCGCTGTGAAGGAGCTGATGCTAAATTTTGATTTATCTCTGCATTATATATTGTACTACTGTAAGTGACAATTCAGTTACATTATAGTCAGGGTAATAATCCCTTAAAACTGATCTTCTCACATGATCACGAAGACTGTGTTTATGCAAACAAAATGTGAGGGATAAAGATCAAAAACTTGAGTTAACATGAATCAGCGTTCTTTTTATAACTTTTATTTTGAACAAGTCACAGAAGGTGGCTTGCTCAATTGCGCATCCTGTCAGAGTGTGCAACATAGAGTCTAATATATCTGCAGTTGATTGTAATAAAATATTTCTAAACTTTCCTTTTGTTCACAAGTCTTCAGCTAAACCCCATTGGGAATCCATGTCTATACTGGGTAATTTGTTGCCTGATGCTATGTTGTTTACATCTGTGCTTTTTCATAGAAGTATAGGCCAGTAGTAATTTTGCTGAGGAGATCATTCTTTCTGAAAATATGTAACTGTTATGGACCAGACCAAACCTCCTCAAAATATATTAAGAAGATAATCTAAATTCTAACTTTTTCTTATTTTAATTTTGTGCTCCAGATGCAACTCAATTGATCAAACTACTCGGTGTTAAGCAAAACACGCTTTATTTTTACACTACAGTTAAAATACAGATAAAATAAAAATGAAAGAATTGGCTTAACTGTAACTATCAAAATGCTTAAAAATAATAGATATATTAACTACTATTAAATACATGGTCCAATATAGTAACATTCCATAAACGCATCCTTGGCAAATTCAGTAAAACAGATTGCCTCACATGAATTTCTAGCAACAGGAAGAGAACTCCAGCTTTTAACTGTAACAGAGACAGGAATAAAGGTTTCCACATCCAACTTCAAAAGCCCAGCAACTGCAGAAAGCTAAAACTAAAAACCCTGGTTCTGCGGGAGCTTGACCCCACCATTCAGGCTGCTTCTTATTGTTCCAACTTTAAAAAAAACCCAAGGCCTCATAAGCTGTTTACTTTATTGGCTTTGAGCAGCCTGTTCATAATGTCTGTCTCAATCTTTCTTCATGAACAAGACAAGATACACTTGTTAAAGCCAATAGTATCGTCACATAACACACATTAAGTGTAACACACATCCCGAGTACAATAATTTTAGGGCCTAAACTCTCCCATGTCCCAGCCCTCCACCCCACACACCAGGCCTTGTTACCACACAGCCTGCAACTACACAGCCCCTGTTGTTAGTCATTAACAGTCCCCATTAACAACTACTCACCCTCCCAGCCTGATCGTTAGCAACTCCTTTGTCCAACATCTTTCTCTCTCTTTGGGCTTTATCCTATTGTTTACTCCCTACCTCACCCACCTCCCTATTTTCTGCATATAAACTGAAGCTTTGCCAGCCATCATCAGTTCTGAGGAAGGGTCACTGGACCCGAAATGTTAACTCTGTTTTCTCCTCCACAGATGCTGCCAGACCTGCTGAGCTTTTCCAGCAACTTTGTTTTTGTTCCTGATTTACAGCATCCGCAGTTCTTTTGGTTTTTAAAATCTTTGCAGTCCTGAAAATCAGCATGACATCACTTTTATTAATCAAATGATGCGTTTAGCTGCACAATGTAGGAGAATTTGACACTTGGAAGAATCCATTTATGCTTTCAGCCTACCTAAACCCATTAATACTAGCAACAAATCATTGCTCAATGCAACTTTGATATGCAGATGGAACCTTTTTATAAATAAATGTGAGAATATATTTGCAATGATAAGATTTTGATAACACTGGCTGAATGAAATCCAGGCACGTTATTAATTCATTAGAAACATATAGCCCAGCTTTCCGATGTTTTTCATTGTCTCTTCTCTCTACTATCAGGGGTGGGGTTGGGGGCTGGACACTTTACACTACAGAATATTCTGAGTAACATTTATATTCTCTAGCTGGTTGGGTCCATATTTTATCCCAATGGGGAGATCCAGAAAATACACAGTGCTTTTTCTCCTGCACAGCAGTATTCCATTGTGCATCTTTAAGGAAAGTGTCCAAGTCTATGGGTGCTTGTGAACACTAAGTGCATCAATATGGTAGGCAAAGTAGGTAAGGATGGTCAGTGGGAGTAGGCAATGGGACTATGAGACCTCATAGGATGTAGGTAGAGGGGCATAAAGGTGGTATTGCAGTTTTTGACAGACCAAAGAAATGAATAGAGAAGCATAGCCTGGCACAGATGCTTTAATGGGCGATGGGGATGGTTTGAGGGCATTTGGTGTTCAGGTGATATGGATGTGGCATGGGAGTTTGTGGTGGTCAAGGGAAGTGAGGGATGAAGGCTGAAGGTATGGTTCATATTTAGTTCTTGTAATTTTTGGACACAGCGCTAGAGTCCTAAGTCCATGTAATGCCCAGCCTCCTCAGAAATTGGCAGCTTCCTCAGCTGTTCATAGGATACAAGCCCATAGCCACAGATTGAAAATGTAAGTGCAAGCAGCTCCTTTTAAAAGGTCAGGTTTGCAGAGCCAACGAGTCCTCTGGCTTCTTCAAACTCAACGCACAAACAAAAATCGGGGCCTTTCTTCCTTCTTCAGGAGAGAGGGGATGTTCATTTCAGCTGAGGACTTCAATAGCTAAAGAAAGTATTTAGAATTCATCTAACATCATAGAAGATTACTTAATAGATATTCCATGGAGCATTGTGCATAGTTCCGGTGTGGCACTATCAGAAAGATGTAAACACATTGGAGAGAATGTGGAAGTGATTAATAACTATGGTTCCAGGGATGATGAGGAATCGCTACGAGAATAGATTGAAGATGTTGGGATTGTTCTCTTTGGAGAGAAGATGGCTAAGAAGAGAACTGATACAGTTTTTTAAAATCATGAGCAGGCTGGAGAGAGTAGAAAGGGAGAAACTGATTCTGCTCATAAAAGGAGCAAGAACACAAAGGTGTAGATTTAAAGTGATTTGCAAAAGGAGCAAATGTGATGAGAATAAATTTCTCAACATAGTGGGTGGTTACAGTACAGCATGTACTGCCTGGAAGTTTGGTGAAGGCTGATTCAATTGAGACATTCAAGAGAGTATTACACATGATTTATTTCTATACAAATAATCAAGGATTTAGGAGAAAAGCAGGAGGCTGACACTAGGTAAATGATGCTCACTTGAAGAGCCGTTGCAGACCCCAGTTTGCTTTACTTGTTTGCAGATATGAAGAAACACCTTGTACATTCTCTCCTCTTGAAGCAGTCTTTTTTCTCCCCTCTCCCTTTCAGTCCATACTTCAAAAAAAATAGAAAGTTGTAGTTGTAGTCTCTTACATACCTGCACCCTTAATAAAAATGAAGTGTTATTTTAAAATTTGTTTCATTACAAAATATTGCTGGATATAGACTTCAAAATGTCAAAGAGTCAATAATGATCACTGAATCTGCATTTCTACTGTCGAATGCTCCTTCAGGTACTGATTTCATTTCTTAGAAAGTACCCCACTGGCTTCTCTACTTCTGACTCATTATCTTGCAACAAGGCTGCGCCTACCCCAAGTCACTAACATAAATGGTTATTTTGAAAGTTTTCATAGTTGGGTGTAGTCAACACTGGTTCATTTATTAGAATTGCCTTAAACTTCTTGAAGGCTACTTAGCACTTTGCTCACTTCTGCCTGTTTTTTTGTAACGAATGTAGCAACAAGTTTCCAACAGAACCCACACATTTCCAAAAAATCCCATAACTTTCCAATTAGTTTTAGGAACAGGGCCTATCAGAGCCTTTCATTGTGTAACGCAAGGGCAGGTATTGCCAAAAACAATGTCCTTGGTAACTTAATTTCGCTTTAGCAAATGCACTGGTAAGATTTATTACCAAGCCTGCACTAACCTGTAGTTGGTTAAAACAGGTCCTCTAGTTTCTTAACATTTCCTTCCTCGGTATTAACTCTATATTTCGACATCATCCAAATCAACTACAAAGTTTGGCACTTTAGTTATGACTTCATTTACAACTCTTTGGAATATAGCTGGAATGTTTTTTAAACTCAAATGCCATCACTCAACATCAAAATAGCCCTTTGGTGTAACAAAAGCTGATGTTTCTTTCACTTTTGATGTTAGTGCTACCTGCCGTTACCCTTCAATAGTTCAGTCATGGAAAGAAATAATGTACTGCAAAATGTATCAATACAATTTTCTAACCACATAATTCACTACTGCTTTTACCTTTTGGGAATTTATGCAGAATCTAATTGACACATTTGCTTATGAACTAATACCACCGGTGAACTGCAACTGCTTTGGCTAGGTTCGATCAGCTACTTTGTAGCATATATTGAATTTCCATCACCAACTGAGCTTGTTTTTCAGAGCCTAACCGATCAGAATGTTGTTCTAAAAGCACTGATACTCCCACATCCACATCACATCTAGCTAGCACAATACATTCAGATGTACCTCTACAGATTTCCTTAATTTCCCAAGTGATTTTACCAGACATTCCTGTTGATCTTCTCCTAAATACGACAAAACATTATCTAATTGTCCCAGTACTTCCGTATTGGCCAATCAAACTGTAGGGTTCACTTTGTGAACTATATAATTCTTCTTTTACTTCACTCTTACACCTGACACACTTGCTCTTTTTTAAAATATCTTCTTCTCCTCAATGAGCATTGAGTCGACATGTTCTGAGAACTTTGCATAGAGAAGCTGGGACATCACGTTGAGGTTATGGAGGACGTTGATGAGGCCTCTTCATGAGGGGCATAGATAAGGTGAACAGCAAGAGTCTTTTCCCCAGGGTGAGGGAGTTCAAAACTTGGGGGAATATTTTTAAGGTTAGAGGAGAAAGTTTTAAAAAGAACACGAAGGGCAACTTTTCTACACAGAGTTGTGTGTGGAGTGAACTGCCGGAGGAAGTGGTGGGTGCAGGTACAGGTAAGACATTTGGATAAGTACACGAATAGGAAAAATTTGGAGGGATACAGGCCAAACACAGGCAAGTGGGACTAGTTTAGTTTGGGAACATGGTTGGCGTGGACTTGTTGGGCTGAAGGGTCTGTTTCCATTGTATGATATAACTAATTCTTCTTTCTACGCTCAGGAGAATCTATAGGATGAGTCACTTCACTAACCCGCTGACCCTCCTTGCAGGGACTCACTGAATCTTAGCTCTCCACACAAAGGCAATAAGACCAAAACATTGTCTTCTGCTGGAAACGTCCTAATTGTAACATGTTTGGATACCCGTTCTTTCATTGTTGCTTGTGAAGCTTTCAAATACTTTCAAAATTATTGCTTTGAGAGTGGAATGGTATCTCTCCAAAGCATTATATGTTTGCAGATGAATGGCGGTAACAGTCAAACATTTCATACTTATGTTTGCTGATTACATCCTGGAAAATGTTAGACATAAAGAACCTTGGTCAGATTGTATTTTTTTACTAGAACATGACAAGTTAAGGAGGAGTTAATTTTTCTACCACTAACTTAATTGTGATTATTCTTAAAGGATGAAATTTGGAAATCAGGTTGGCATATCCATAATTACGAGGATACGCTGGTATCCAGCTTTCATTTTTGGTAATAGTCCTAAACAATCAGTTAACAGTTAGTTGGATGGTTCTTAGAGTCCTGGAGATCTCCAGCACAGGAAAAGGCCTTTTGCCTCATTGCATCCACAAATGGTTTCACATTGTCCCTAAAAAGGAACCAGTTAGCTTTTTTCTGATGAAGGGTCTAGGCCCGAAACGTCAAGTTTTCCTGCTCCTATGATGCTGCTTGGCCTGCTGTGTTCATCCAGCCCCACGTCTTGTTATCCCGGATTCTCCAGCATCTGCAGTACCTTTTATCTCCTCACCAGTTAGCTTTGCCTCGCTTTCAGAAGCTGCAAAGTTTGTTGCACATTCTCCCCTTTTAAAGCAATGTCCATCTTTCTCATTTACAATCCATAGTCCAAAATAAATGTTGTTATCTCTTACCAGAACAAGAAGTCTCCCTTGCCATTAGAATTAGAGAATTTATTACTTTTAAAAAGTGATTAGACCTTGTGGAATAGAGTGCTGCTGCTATTTCGAGGCCTTTGCTTTATATCCTGGAAACATTTTTTGGTTAAGATGTTTTATTCTTTTGTATATGAGCATTGAAGCGGTAAGTGTTATACACGGTTCTAAAAGAGTTAATACTGAGGGGTGCCATAAGCACCACTCACTATGATGACATCATGCGGATCTGTGAGAGAACAACTTAGGATCTCAACAGGAGTGAGACCTAAAATTTGGTCCTACTCTGAGACTTGAAAATAATGTCTATCCTAGCAATATAGTTTGTAACTAGTTGCTAACATTCATTCAATAAACTATATTTTTGATAACAAGTCACTCTCCTTGTTAGTTGAGGAAGTGGTTTTCCTCTACAACACTACACCAAGAACGGTCTATGATTTCATATGTTTGAAGGGGATGGTGGCAGCAATCTTCAACATGAGCCTAGTGAGCTAGCATGCCCATAGAACAGTAAGCCCTGAAATAGTCAGCCCTTTAGAGCTCATTATTACAAAGATGGGTGTAGCAATTACACCTCTCAATGTATAAGACTCAAATGAGGAGGTTTAGGAAGTCCATGTGCATAGGTTTATCAGCAGCTGAGCACAGAGTGTTATGGCCTTGTACACTGTTCTTCAAGGGACAGATGCATCTCAAAGTATTACAAGTGGGGACACAGAGTCCACTTTCAAAGCACCTCAGGTTTACAGTTGGTTTGACATGAATCCCTACATGCTGTTCTATTATTTAAATACATTCTCTCTTTCACCACAGAAAATACTCCCCATTGCTGCTTCCAAAACTCCATGACAAAGTAATTTTAAAATCATTGTCTACCGCATTTACACAGAGAAGCTGTATCAGATCGTTTGGTTCTGCAGTTAAAAATTTATTCACAAAGGCAGCTTTTTAAACCTGTAATGCTGTTTCCTGATTACGTTGGAACACTATGTTCAAAGAATGAATTGTTTTACATTTCAAAAGATAAGTGCTGGTTATTTATTAGTGCTCTCAGTACTTGGACTATTTGAATCTTCAAAATAAGTGTGTACTTTTTCTTTCATTCATCTTCAAAAACGAATCAATTTCTAATGCTGATTATAATCAAACAGAGTTGGAGAACTACAGTGAATTAAACAATTCATAGTGCTCTTAGCATGAAATAAAATCTTCCGTTTGATTTTGATGCAAAAATGCTCCTATGGTCGTCAAAAGGTTAGGGGCTGTGCCAAATGTAAATGTAAGATTATCTCAATGCAGCACACCCAATTAATGGACATCCTGTTTATTCAAATATTTACTTAGGAGAATAGTTTTACATATTATAATTCATTTCCTGTACATCTTTGTATGTGCTTTATAGAAAAGACTGGATGAAGGGAACATTTTGCTTATTACATGAAATTCTCATCACCTGGCAATGACTCATTCTACACACTCACAAAACTATTCTTTTCTTCTCCTGCCACGTCTCCCTCATTCTACTCTCTCCAAATGTGAAGTTGTCCAAATCTCTGCTCCTAATCCTTTTTTCCAAATCCCCCATTGCCTCAATCCTTTCTATCTTGAATTTCCTCAAACCTCATAACAGTCTCAGGTATGTCTGCTCCTCTAATTTTAGCCTCCTGTGCATCCTGGATTTTAATCACTTCACCATTGTGGCAGTGTCTTCAGTTGCCTAAACCCTAAGCTCTAGAATACCGACCATGCAGCTGTCTACCTCCCTATGCTGCTTTCCTCCCTTTAAGATGCTCTTTAAAACCTCTCTCTGAAAAGTTTTTGATCATGAGACATTATTGCTCCTTATCTAGCTCAGGGTCATTTTTGATAATGCTTCTATAATATACCTATTAAGAAAGTTTATTATCGTAAAAGTGATACAAAAACACAAATTGCCATTGTTTGAAAGTTGTTTTGTTTTTATCTTTGAAGGAGCAAGATGATTCAGTGACCTGGACACTCTACATTCCACTTGTGCCTTTCTGGAGGCAGTTCACCTCATGCCACTGGATGTACGAGCCTTCAGGCAAGGTATCCGGCTCCAAGCCGATTTCCCATTTTCCTGGTGCTAGAGTGTGCCAATAGGCCAATGTATTTTTGAAGCCATCATGATCTCTGCCTGGAGAGTGGCCACTCACTTTCTTGATGCTATCTGATATCACACAAAACCAGCAAACTGATGCAGTGCAAAATATTGTGGTTTGTAGGGATTGTGGGATTGTGTGTAGGATGCCATCAATGATGTTTTAGAAAATCACAAAGCTCTGTGTCAGTCTGATGACGACGATGTCCTTCTAACAATTCAAGATATCTCCACTAGGTCTTCCAGCAGATGCAGCTTTTAGGGTAAGGATAGGCCACCTGTGATGCAATATGACCTTGCCTCAAATCCTTCATTTAATTTAACCCAGCAATGTAAAAGATGGCTGCCCAAAAATTAGTTTGACAAAAATCACTAAATACAACTTTCACTGACCACCAGATGCGCCAATCTTTGATGTTCTGTTTAACTATGCCATACCCTCACTCAAGTACAGATTCTTCCCATATGTTCTTCCCATTGCTATTATGCACATTACACAACGCATTCCCAATAAGAATCATAGGAACAGATGATTATTTTGAATATGAATGCTCCTCTATATTGAAATGAAGTTCTCACCCAATTTTTCAACTGAATTTAGTGCAAATAAATATGTGCATGATTAAGAATAAAAAGGAATCAAATTAAAGTTGTACCCACTGGTTCTCCATTCACCTGACACAGGTTCCATTCGAGCACTATCACTGATGCCAATGATAAAGTTAATTCAAGCCGTAATGGAGAATGATTGAAGCTCAAGGTTAGTGAAGTAATGTAACAAGGTCAGCCAGGTGGACCTCACAGAATGCAAGTTCCCTGATTTAGACCAGGTTAACAGTCCCATCGGGGAGCCCTGGATGACAGATAAGAATAGGAGTGTCAGAGGTTCTGCTTACTGAGAGCTGGCTCTGAGGGAGCTGGATCAGTGCCAAGTTCCCTCCACATGTGAGTAAAGGGTGACTTGGTGACGGGATAACAGCTCCTGTGGAGTTATTTTAGTTAGGTTCAAGGTGAGTGCAGGGAAAGCAGTTAATTGGTGTGAAATATTACCTTGGGAGTTAAGAGGCAGTAGGATCTGCAAAAGGACAGTTCCGAGTGGGAGGGCTATAAATTGGAGCAGAGGCTGATGGCCTACACTGCTTACCTTGAGATTTAGAGTGGCAGTGAAACCTGCGAGGGAGCAGTTCGGTGTGGGAGGCTATAAATCACAGCCAAGGCTTGAGGCCTACACCGCTCATAATGAGTCAGTTGGACTTGCAGAGGAGCACCTGGTGCTGAGTTTGAAACAGAGTGAGTAAACAAAGAGTGACATCACGGGAAAACCAAGTTCTTTGGTTGTTAAACTGCTCTTTAGATTGTCTATAAACTGCTAGAAATTAGAAAAGCTTACACTTTCAATCAAGTAGCCATACTTGGATATAACTGAGAAAAATAGGGCCAATGTAATAAGGTAATAAAAGTAACATAAGGGAAGTAAAGTCAAGTCTTGAAGTTAGATCTCCAAAGCCTTCAGGCAAAGATTTTGCATGGTGGGGGGGACGTTTGAAGTGAAATAGGGTCTCTAGCATTTTTAGCATTCTTTAAAAGGAGCTAACAAGTTCAATATAAAGGGAAGTCAAGGCAGCAGAGCTCGCACCTGTGATATATTCCTTTGACTATGAGGGAAGCCATGGACAAATCCAGTGTTCCTGTTAACCCAATGCACAGTAAATGTGTCCAGCTGTAGCTATTGTCTAACCACATTACAGAGCTGGAGTATGTACAATGCTGAGATTATCACAAACAGTATGGTCAGTGAAGTGGTTACACTGCAGGTTAAGAATGAACAGGCAGAAAAGAGGATGGGTGACCAAACATAAGGCAGGTAGTGCAGGCCACCCCTGTGGCCAACCCCTCTCTAACAAACAGACCATTTTGGATACTGTTGGGCAGGACGATTCCTCAGACAATAAAAGCAGAAGCCAAGTGCATGGCACCATGGATGGCTTTTGTGCCCAAGAGGTAAGGAAGAAGAATGGCTGGTAAAGGGTGATAGGAGAATTGAACGGTAAGGGCAACAGATATACATTTCGGTGGCTGCAGAAGAGAATCCAGGATAGTGTGTTGTCTCCCTGGTGTCATGGTCAAGGAGTCTCAGAAAGGCTGATGGGAAAGGGTGAACAGCCACTGGTCATGCTACATATCAGTACCAATGGCATAAATAAAAGGAGGGATGAAGTCCTACAAGCAGAATATATGGAGTTAAGGCATTAAATAAAAAAGTAGGACCTCAAAGATAATCATCTCAGGATTATTTCCAGGGCCACATGCTGGTCAGATAACAGGATGTATCATATGAACACATGGCTAGAGAAATGGTGTAGGCAGAGGGGATTCAGATTCCTTGGATATTTGGACTGATCCTGGGCAAGGTGGGACCAGTACAAGCAGAATGGGTTGTATCTCATTAAGACATGGAACAGATGTCTTTGGAGGGTGGGTTGCTTGTGCTATCAGAAGGTTTAAATACGAATGACAAGGGGATGGGAACCCAAGCAGGAAGACCAAAGAGGGGTAAAATAAGGATAGAAACAAAACACTGAAACATAAAGCATTCAACTTCAAAGATTCTTCCCATTTAATGTAACTGACTGAAGCATATTCAAACCATTGCACCCATTATTAGATTCATGCTAACATTTGTGTATGATTGCATTTCGCCTTAACAACTGCAAATTCTCACTTCTTTCACATTTTGACAAACTCAAGAGGGTGCACGCTAAAACTCTGCGGCATGCAGGCAAACCTGGCAGCTGAATCTCCGCTCCCCACACGCACTTAACAACGTCCATTACCTTCCCCTGGCAGGATTGAGGTGTTAATGTACCCTGCCGAGCTCATACTGTGCTGCACATAGCATCCTCACACAAATCAAAACAATAGCTTAGATATGCCCATTCCAGAGAATATATAGAGTGACCTGGAAAATACTGCATGGGTTGCAATAAAAAAATGCACATTGAAGTGGCTACATCTCATCAACTTTGACAGAATCAGTGATCAGAGATTGCAGAGGAACACCTTCATTCACCTCAAGCTACTAACAGGTTGACTCTGATGCTAATAAATGACCATCTTAAGCCAGTGTAAAATAGCAGAGGCAAATGGCCACAGATGCTTTTGCTGTTCATCATAATGAAAAACATCCATCCTCTTCCACCATTCCACTTTATTGTGGAGGTGCCAGTATTGGACTGGGGTGGACAAAGTCAGAAGTCACACAAAGTCAGAAGTCCGACAGGTTTATATGAAATCACAAGCTTTCGGAGCATAGCCCCTTTTTCAGTTGAAATGGGAGAGAACCACATAGACGAAGAATTTATGGGCAGAGAGATCAAAAGATCATACAAATGGCATGAGTGGAGTGTCAGGTAATAAGTCTCTGCGGGTGATCAAAAATGTCGGATGGTGTGAGTAAAGTGTTAACAGCTGAATAACAAATGAAGGGATGACCTATAATCCAATAAAATGAGGCAGAGAGGTAATTACAAAAAATTAGAAATAAGGCGGTAGTGGAGACAAACCAAATGACTGGAATGACATGATAGGTAAAGGAGTTGCATGTCGAGGGTCTAATCAAAACAATAACAACAGATATAGAACAGTGCAATGGGGTCACTTGTAGTGCAACATGAACCCAAGATCATCGATGTTGTCCTGAAGGCTAGGTAGTTTGCTGCAAACAATGGTCCGTTTAAGGTCTAGCGGTTGTCTGAAGGCGAGAAGTCAGGGTGTAGGGAAGCTCTTGGTGAGATGCTTGTTGTCTTAGATGATATGCTGAAGGCTGCAAAGAATATGATGTAGTTTCTCCACTCCACCTCTAGCTTCCACCCTAAATGTATTAAACAAGACATCCCTTACGAACAAGCCCTACGCATACACGGGATCTGCTCAGATGAGGAGAAACATGACAGACACCTAAAGATTTTGAAGGACGCCCTCATAAGAACGGGATATCACACTGAACTCATCGATCACCAGTTCCAAAGCACCATGGCAAAAATCCACAACGTCCTCCACAGAAGATAGACACAGGATATGATTGATGGAGTACACTTTGTTGTCCTGTTTCTCCCTGGAGCAGAGAGCCTACGCCATGTTCTTCGCAGCCTTCAATATGTCATCGATGATGATGAGCATCTCGCCAAGATCATCCTGACACGATCATCCTGACACCTTCACTTCTCGCCTTCAAACAATCGCCAAACCTTAAACAGGCCATCGTTTGCAGCAAACTACCCAGCCTTCAGGACAACACCACACAATCCTGCTATGGCGACAATCGCCAGACAGGAAAGTTTCCTCCCATTCGGGGAGGACTTCAGTGGTCAAGGACATTCAATCTGCGATCTTTGGGTAAGCATCCTCCAAGGCTGCCTTCAAGATACTCAACAACGCAGAATCACTGAGTAGAAACTAGTAGCCAAGTTCCGTACCCACAAAGACCGCTTGAACAGTGATCTTGGGTTCTTGTCATGCTAAATGTGACCGCACCACACTATTTTATATCTGCAAAATCTTCCTTACTGTCCTGTTTTGATACCATCGCCTTGATAAATTGTTATGATTTCTCTGCCTTAATTACTTTGTACAGTTTTGGATTATTTATTACTTTGGTTAGAACCTCAGCATGCGCCTCTTGTACCTATCATGTTACTCCAGTCATTTGGTATGTCTCCAGCACAACTTTATTTTTAATTTTTTGTAATTATCTTTCTGCTTCATTTAATTGGATTATAGGTCATCCCTTCGCTTGTGATTCAGCTGTTGACACTTTACTCACACCATCCCACACTTTTGATCATCTGCAGAGACTTATTATTTGACACTCCTCTCACGCCATTTGTATGATGGTTTGATCTCTCTGCCCAAAAATTCTGTGTCTACGTGGTTCTGTCGCACTTCACCTGACAAAGGAGCTATGCTCCGAAAGCTTGTGGTTTCAAATAAACCTGTTGGATTATTCAACTTTAAAAAAAAAGAGTGCAGGTGCCAGAAGGGGTGCATACCTGGGTGGATCTCACAGCCAGGTAGCTACTTGCAGCCTGCAGCTTTCTCTCAGAACTCAACGGCCAAAAGCTCTCTCTCAGTTCCAGGAGGCATTAGTCATGTAGCAGCCAGCCACGTCCCATAATTCTCCCACTGCACTAGGACCAGAATAAAAACTCTAGACCAGAGCTAAGAACATTTATTTTCCAGCAGAAGACACCATATTAGCAAACAATATACACGTGTACAACCAATAAGACTATCATCAGAGTACAGCCTCACTCAGGCTCTAGCCAACGATTCAATACAGGTTTCTCAGGTGGCATGAATGATATTTGTCCTCAACACTAATAAGGACGAATGTGTTAGAAAAAGCAAAAGTGCATGTAACACTGAAGATATTGATGAGAAATTAATGCAGTGGGCTCACGGGCAACTTCGAAGTAAGAGATTCTTTTGTATGAGAGATTTCTTTCCCAGGCGCCAAACAGCTGCAACTTTGTGCTTCTCCCTCTTCTCTTGCTGTTGGGTCCAACTGTGCCTGGGTACCTTCTTTATTTACAGCTTCCATGAAGCCTGTTTGCAGGGTAGTGTCAAGCGGCATACATTGAAGAAGAACAATCCTTAGCAGACTCAATGCAGAATGTCCTCCAGTATCAAACTACAGCCTGAACTTTAAAATTCTGTTCAATGATCATTCTGGTGAAGACATGTTTCTACAAAATACGTAGTTAGAATATCACATTGATATCCTGAGATACAGCTGTGAAAGACAGTCCCAGAAGATACTTCTAGCCTTGTTTTTGGGTCAAATTCTATTAGGTCTGTCTTAAAATCATGACAGCTGCCAGGGGAGTTAGCAAGTATTTATGAAAGTCAGTGCTGATGGCTGCAGACAGGTGAACATTAAAGACACAATCCTGTGATTCACTTACGCAGTGCCATTGTGTAATGAGCATGTATCATTGTATATGTGCAACCTGTAATGTTGATATCTTGTATTGTGTGTCACTTTAAAATTGTTCAGTCTTCTGGTGTTCCCATCAGGAGTTCATGGGGAATGAACTACAATTATCAAAATAAAGTATCTCCAACTTGCTTTATCTATAAACAGCTGATTGGCTGTTGTTTATGAAGCTCTGACAGCTTGAAACAATGATGACACACCAGACTCCAGTGCTACTGTGACAACCACTAACAAAACCATGCTTTTGTGAAGCTGGGAAATGACAGTTCCTGATCAGTGACGACAAACGTGCCTCTCAGTCAGAAGATCATTGGTTCAAACCTCACTCCAATTATTTTAATAATGTATTAACTACAATTATCTTTTTGCTCAAGTATTCGCTATTGGGAGAAGGCTGTAGTGGTGCAGTGGTAATGTTCCTAATTCTGGACCAGAAGAACTGGGTTCAAGTCCCACCCATTCCAGAGGTGTGTCATAATATCCCTGGACAGGTTGAATAAAAATACCTGTATTATTGGAGGAATCTGAGATTACAATGGTTGACTACTTGTATGGAGAGTCCTTTTATTCTATCTATCACTGTTGTATGATTCCAAAATGTGCCATAACTGTAGCTGTTCACCTATCTCACCAATAGTTTATTTGGTCCCATTATTGCTTTACCAATGGTACCATGTTAACAACCACCACCTCCTTCCTCAAGGCTACTGTGGTTACTATTCTTCCTGGCTGGAAGTCAGCTCATCCATCATTTCTGTCCTCACTGGCTGAACCTGACTCCCAGTCCCCCTTAGCCTCCAGTTTAAAACTTTCATCTCTGCATTCAACTATTTCCATGAACTCAGCTTTATTTCATAATGCCTCAGGAGCTCCACAGCCTCCCAAATGCACTGTTCCTCTGGCCCAGAGTTCGTATATAGCCCTCCAATGTAGCCGCACTTTTGGCAGCTATGTTCTCAGCTGCCTGGAACCCATGGTCTGAATTTCTCTCACCAAACCCCAATTGCCTCTCCACTTCCCTCTTCTCCTTTAAGACCCACCTTAAACACAACTCTTTTACCAAGATTTAGTCAACTCACCCAATCTCTGTCTTTTGATAGTACTTATATTCTGCTTATACCCATGCGAAATTCCATATGACATTTTACCACACTGAATGCAGAATGCAAACACAAGCTGTTGCGGTTAACACACTATGTATTTGGTGATACATAATTACAAATAGCACTTCATCTGCATTGAATATCCAATTACTTAAATAACACTGATAACTATTGTACGGTGAGTTAAAAGTTTGAGGAAACTGTCTCCCATCATTCAGGACAGCTACGTCCACAGGTAATGTATAGACTGGTTGAGGATTTCAACAGACTACACTCTCGGGGGTAACACTGACCAGTGTTATACTCTTGTATAACTCATCATCCGCTTCTTTATAAAACTGTCTTTGTAGTTCTCCAACTCATACACACAAACGTGAAAATTAGATCACTCCATGTGTTACAGTAATTAAGTTCAAGCAATGACCACTCCCTTAAAGCCTACTTGATTTAATACTGCTGTTGGAGTAAGCTATTTTACATCTTCAATGCTTCCTGTATGATATTCTCAGTTGACAATCCATTTACCTTTTCTTATCTTGAGTCTGTTTCCCATTGTCCTACAACTTCTGTTAACATTGGACTTTTCTGCTGAATTTAATTCCTCTACATGTTTAGAATCTTGAATTGTTCCATAAAATCATTTCCAAGTTTCTTCCAGTATAAAATCCTGTTTTACCTGAAGACTGTTCTCATTGCATTTACCATCTTATGTAGCTACCTTTCTCTGTGCTCCTGAGAGATAAGGATGTTTCTGTTTAGTACAGTGTCCACGCTTACACATAATAGCTCAGATTTTGCAGTCAGCACTAAAAGGACCTTCACAACTGTCCATGCTGAGAAATTCATACTCACCTCATTGAATGGCTGCAATGAGATTTGAACCACTGGCTGCAGGTGATGAGAAGTACAGGGAGGTCCTGCCTCAAAGCATGTTCCCAGTGAAATCATGGCCACTGATATTCTCATAAGCTGAAATCATGCCCATTAGGTGCGTCTGCAGCAGAAAGGAGGGAGAGCGTTTTATCATGATTTTTAAAAATAAGTTTTTAAACACGATTTCAAACTTATACAAACTTTGACAATTAATGAACCTTTCAAAACTTTCAGAAACATTATAAATTGCAAAATAAATAGACGAGTGCAATGGACAGTCAAGCAAAATAAATCAGCTTTTTAAAAAAAACGTATTTTCTTGCGGACTGATAAAAAGGTGACAGCATAAAAGGCAGATAATAGGAATAGGCATTGTATCATAATGGATAGGATCAAAGAAATTTCTCAATCGGGGAGGTGAAGTACTGGCTTAATGGTAATGACAGATATAGGATGTCCAGAAAATTTAGAACATTGACATGAGAAGAGGTCTTACACGCTGTGACTGCTAATAGCGCCGTTCCATGGACCACAGAGCAATGTCATATGGAACAGAATGATTGCTAGGATTAAGAGTTCTTGGAATTTCTTTCATTTAAGTTTTCATTTCAGATTTAAATGGTTATAAAGTGAGGATCTTGTTTGTGGGTGGATGGAATCATCCCAGGTCAAATGACATCGAGTGACTGCAAAATTCACTTGCCTTGGGGGATAAGGTTCCCCAGCTGTTTGTAAAGATCTTTTATCCACACCCCATGGAATGCAAGTGTGTTGTCTCTAAACCACTCAAGTCTTAGGCCAAACCAACAAACAGCACAAAGTAACATTTATTTTGCATGTGCATTTAGAGCAAGATAACACCCAAGGGTATTCATTGAGCTGGGATGGTGAGACTTTTTGGAGGTTTTTAATGAGCATGATGAGAGGGGCTGACTGTGTTGTTTTTATTGAGTTATGTTCGTAAAATATTGTTTGTGTTTTAAGCTTGTCATTGTATTTACACATTAGATTATCATTCTAAAGTATTAAAATAGGTTACAAAGTAGAAAAATCACTGACAAGCACAAATGGTATTAAAAGTCTTGTTCCAAGCACCTGAAGTATACATTGTTTAGCAATAACTAGCTCAAAAGTCTTGTCATGCATCTTTGCCTGTTAAGGCTCATTTCACTGGTAATTTACCCAGGCAAAATGGAGGCTTAATGGTTAGCATTGCTACCTTGCAGCGCCAGGGATCTAGGTTTGATTCCAGCCATGAGAGACTGCCTGTGTGGAGTTTGCACATTCTCCCTGTATCTGAGTGGGTTCCCCCTACAGACCAAAGATGTGTAGGTTAGGTGGATTGGCCATGCTAAATTGTCTGTAGCATCCAGGGATGTGCAGTCCAGGTGGATTAACCATGGTGGATACAGGGATTGGATAGGGAGGGTGGGTCTACGTGGGATGCTTTTTGGAGTGTCAGTGCAGACTCAGTGGGCCAAATGGCCTCTCTGTACATTAGGGATTCTATGATTCAACCCATTTACACTGCTCCTTGGTCTGATTTCCTTGGGGGCAGGAGAGAGAGGAATTTTTTTAATGTCCAAATACATCTCCAACTATTGTGGATGTTGCAGCCAAGACTTCCTCAAGTGCTAAGTGGGTGTGGCCACAGCAAGATCCATGTTAGAATCCTCCATGTTGTCTACTTCTATCACAATCTTGTCTGCTGGGTGGAGGGTCAGCCTTAGCTGCAGGGCTAAGTTGTGATTCTTTGTTCCTATGTCCCTGATCAGCCTAGAAGAAAGGTACCGGACACTCTGCTAACCCATCTATTGGGCTGTCATATAATAAACACCACATAAAAACAGGTGCACAGAGTACAGGTATGTTTGTCCCTCGTAGGCTTACTCATTAAGGTGTTGACAAGATCGGGCAGGACTTTTCCTGTGGGTTTCAAAACCCTATCGTCAGGCTGAAATATGAACCAAAAGCCCATGTGAGGTTCAGCCACATTGCAATGATACCCGGTCTCAGTAAAGTAATGGAGGGGAGTCCATTGTCCAAAGAGAAAAGGATGCTGAGTGAGCTGTCACAGCCAGAGGGCCAACAGGGAGCGCTCAGCTTGAAAAGAGTACCTGGCTGAGAAATCAAGTAGGTTTGAGAGAACAAGTGATCACTACAAAATGCAGATGACCTCTTTCTCCAACTTTTAAGATAAATTTAAAGAAATTTGCAGCTAGGCCGTCACTTTTGGGAAAGTGGAGATACAGTGGGAATTCTGTCTAAAATGGTGGTCAATCTAACTGCTGCAGTATGCTGGCAGCTAACACATCTATACTTATGCTAAGCATTGACCAGTTTTTGGCTGGGTGGTATGCACCAAGACTGGGCAACTGTCCCTGCCACATAACCCCTCCACAATCCCACCTTCATGAAAATGGTGAGATGGAGCCAGGCAACCAGCATGCCAGCTGATGGTGCTATTTTCAGCTCCCACCTGCCTCTGACAGCTAAAAAATTAAGCCTAGAGTCTCATATTTTGAAGCTACCATATAGTGGCATGCACAGGTAAGCAGGATTTTGAAACATCTGATTTTTTTTAAAAAGTCACTTCAATCTTGTTAACGAGTCTTTTATTGAAACATCAAGCAAGTCAGATAAGTGTTGATTAGAAGTTGTATACATTTAAAAGTCACTTCGATCTAGTCAGAGTCTTTTCTATTGAAACATCAAAGTAGGTTAGATAAATGTTGCTAAAAAGTTACATATGTTTAAAAATCACTCCAATCTTGTAAAAGTTTCAATGTAATAAAAACATCAAACAAGTCAGATAAATATTGATGAAAAGGGTCATGTACATTTAATGATCTTTTCTAAAAAGTCACTGCAATCTTGCCAAAGTAAGTCAGGAAAACAATTTAAGCAGTCATGCTGAGAAGTTATATAAACAAATAAAATTCAACATTTAAAATGTCGATACAAGCTTTTACTTCTGAAAATCTTCTCCTGCAGCCAATATCTTCCTGGTAGCATGGAGCTAAGCTGAGAATAGAAAAACTCTCCCAAGCAGACTCTGTAGCTGATAACAATAAATATAAACAAACCAATGGAAGAATCAGTATTAATTGTGGACAATTAGCTCCAATTCACAAACCACAAGTCCCATTTACAAAGCAGGACTGTCCTGTGAGAAGTAATAGTGGAGACTGAACCAGTATTCTCTGGTCTTGGAAGGCTAAGAGGTGATCTCATTGAAATGCACAAAATACAGTATTTGCTTAAAATATTGGTTAGTAACATAGCTAAGAAAATAGCAACGTGCAGTATGCTTCATTCCAAATAAAATTATGCTGAATACTAATAGAAAAGCTTCTTAGACATGCAATAGGTGCTAGGACATGAGCATCCCATTATTAGAATAAAATAACAATATGCCATTTTATAAGCAGCTGTGAAAAGGATTAATGTACGATTCTTCACAAGAAATTAGTGACCTAATGAAGTGGCTAAGAATACTGTCATGGTTTTTTTTTTATTAGATCTAAATTATGTAGTACAGGACTTAAGTGCCTAACACATAATGACATAATGAATAATGACTAGAGCTGGCTGCTAATTTGTCCCAACTCAAGTCGAGGCTGAGGGTTAACTTGCCAGAAAATGTTATGTTTTCATAACATTTAAAGGCTTTGGGGATGAGTAGAAGAAACCATTGACACTAAAGCTTGGGGTGCATTAACTAAAAGTTTTGGACCATGTAAATGTGTACACTGATGTCAAGAGTGGCTTTCACTTCACCTGCACAAATTCCACAATTAAGTAAACTAGTGCAAATTCCTACCCGAGTTTTTGTGACTTTACGTACTGCTATGTTACCATATTTTACGTTATGTATGTGATACAACATCAAAATATCCAAAAAAAGAATAAATATCATCATATACTACTTCAGCCTCAGCTGGTATAGTGTGACCTATACTATTGGAGAAGGACCTAAGGGGTGACATTTTCACACAGAGGATGGTGCATGTATAGAATGAGCTGCCAGGTGAAGTGGTGGAGGTTGGAACAATTACAATATTTAGAAGGCATCTGGATGGATATATGAATGGAAAGGATCTGGAGGGATATGGGCCAAATGCTGGCAAATGGAACTAGATTTATTTCAGATATCTGGTCAGCATGCACGAGTTGGACTGAAGTGTCTGTTTCCAAACTATATTTTGAGTCTATTTTAGAGAAGATGAGGAAACAATTGACAAGAATTCTTTCATAAATGAGAGGTTTCAGTTATATGGACAGATTGGAGAAATGGACTATTTGCCTTAGCAAACATGATAGATATGTTCAAATCATGTGGGGCCCAGGTGTAGTTTATGGAAATGATTCCCATTGCAAAAACCTGAGAACGCTGATTTAAAGGGCTCAGCAAAAGAATCAAAAGATGGGGAAAAGCTTGATTTTAAACACAATGAATGGTTGTAATCTGTAAGGTTTGAAGAGATGGATCAATCATGGTTCACAAAAAGTAAAAATTTCAGGGCTATGAAGAAAGGACAGGGCAGCAGGATTACCTAAACTGCTCTTGCAGGGAGTCACCACAGGCTTGGTGGGCCAAGTGGCATCCTTCTGTGTTGAAATCATTCTATAATTTTATTCTAGTTATTCCATGCTTCAAATGCACAAAGTACAAAGCACACTTAAAATTATTTATAAAGTTGTACAAATTTACATAGCTATCGCAGGTGCTCAAGAGCTCAACGTCTTTGACATAATCTTGGGGTTCAGGTGATGTGCACCACCCGCTTGGAAATTCAGTTTTGCTTCCACATATTCAATCCCCATGGCAGAGCTAAGAACATGAACTTAATGAGTTAATTTTGCCTGCAACCTTCAGGGTGAAACAAAGGGGCAGTGCATCAGGCATTCATTTTACATCACACTCGATTTCCCCATATCAACAGAAAGGAGAATTGAGCTGGTGTTAAGCAAGCACCCAAGTATTACCACCATTTTGCAGTTCCACAAGTACATGTTAAGGTGTACTCCTGAACTGTCACGTTCATGCAGTACCAAGCAAGTGCTACATTGTCAGAGAGGCCTTTATTTAGTGACATTAAACTGAGATCCCATCTGCTTGTTTATTCCCATTATTCGAGAGAGAAGTGTATTTTCACCAGTTCTCTAAACTATATCACAAAAAAATTAATTAATTCACATGTTGTTTGTGCGATCTTGCTGTACACAAAATGAAGTGCTGCTTTTGCCTAAGTAACATTACAATATAAAAACCTAATCCATGGGTTATAGATATACACACACTTTATGATGATGTACAAATACAGTTTTTCTTTTTCCTATGCAACATTTTAATCAAAGCTCTAACCCTTACTGATTCATATCAACATTAAATGAAAGGGAACTTCATATTTTTACCTGTATTATTACCATTTCCAATCCTTAATTACCTATGTGAGCTTCTTGCGATTGTCAAACACAACAGGGAGACCAGCCTGATTCCTGTGATTCTCTTCTGAATATTGATTATTATTTTGGAAAATGAACACTCTGCAGTAATAGTTAGTATATGGCTGTTGCTCCTTAAAAAAAATTGAAGTGGTACACTGTGCTTTATAATGGGTAAAAACTGTTACTTGTTAAATTATATCAGAATGTAAGTCAGCCATTGAGGAAACAATGCAGTAACAAGCTATCTACAACATGGATTGTCATGATGGTCAAAATGGAGATCTGACGATCTGGTCTGCAAATGTTTGTCCTGTTGACTTGTGTTTAGTACTTTGTGCATAAAATATAGTCACCTGAAGAAAGCAGCATTTTCGGAACCTTAGTCAGTCACTTTATCCAAACTATGCATTCATTCAGTCTTTTCTGTTTTTAATTTTTATTTTATTCATTCATGGCACATGGAATGTGGGCATCGCTGGTTGGGCCAGTATTTATTGCCAGTCCTTGAGTTTTCCTTGAGGTGGTGGTGATGTTTTGCCTTCTTGAGCTGCTGCAGGCCCGAGTAGCTGAAAAGATAATTTAATGAGGGGTGGTGTACTGCTTTGCTGGTCTAAATATCATGATTCACAGAGGTTCTTCAGAAACCTAGATAATTAATACATTTGGTTCCAGTTGTACAGCCATTAAAAGTTTTATTCTCAAGTTGTTAAATGATTGATTTGAAGGAGGTGGGACCAATTAGTTGGCATTCTTGTCTTACTTCGAAAGTTCTGACGTCTTCTCTAAACTATAAAGCATTATTTAGATTTAGTAGACTGTTAATGAACAAAATTGAGGGAATTCTAAATTGCAGTGTCACAATTCAAGATGACATTTCATTTAATCTAGAAAATCCAATATGTAACATTTGCTTCCTTCCATTCCCTCCGTCTCTTCTTTGGCTCTTCCTTTTCTGAAGATAGTGACCTTTTACTGGCCAGTTTCACAGAAACCAACCACCCAACAGTATTCAGTCATGTCCATTCTCCATGACTGATCCTAAACAGTGGCCATCAAACAAATTGTTCAGTCAGAGTTACCAGAGCGAACCCAGACCCTGTTCTCGCTTCAGACTTTTCCTTTGCAACATATTCATTCACTCATAGGATTAGTTTTCCTGGCATGGACAGTAATTATTGTCCATCTCCAATTTCTCTTAAATAGTGCTGTTGTATCATTCAACGTTGAACTTCTGCAGCACACGTGGGGCAAATGCATTCACATTACTGTTAGGTCGAAATCTCCAGAATTTTGACCCAGCAGTGAAAGAACGGTGACATAGAAACATCAGGGTTGTACAGTGACTGGAGCAGAACTCACAGATGCTGGATTTCTCATGCTATACATCCTTTTGGTGATAGCAGGCCAAAGTTTGGATGGTGCTGTTAAAGAAGCCTTGGTGAGTTAGATGTTGCAACTTCTAGTTGCGACACACTGCAGCCACATGCACTGGTGGTGGAGGGAATAAGTGTTCAAAGTGGCGAAAGGGCTGTTAAGCAAAACAAGCTGTGCGTTGGATGGTGTCATGCATTAAGAGTATGCAGGTAAGTCAAAACTTTGTCAGCAAACTTGTCCCTTATAGATGGTGGAACAGCATTAGGGAATCTGGTGAGTCACACACCATAGAATATCCTGCCTCTGATTTGCTCTTGTATCCACAGTATTTTATGGACATGGCCTAGTTAATTTTCTAGATCCCTGGATACTCAGAAACCCCTGGGACAGAATTACAACCCAAAGATGCTGAAGCCTGCTCATGAGATCAACAAACTCAGACCAATTAGGACCTTCCCATAGCTTAGCTGCTCATCATCGTAAGTTGCGCCAAAGAGAATGAACACAGCAATGGAGGATGCAATAGCTCAGACACTAGCACTGCATGCGTATGATGTGGTTGTGGGGGGAGGGAGGAGTAATTGTAAGGGTGGGGGATCCTCCTGTTGCCATTTTTGGCACCTCTATCATGGCTATTTCTTTACATTTCACTCACCATTTGTGCACTTTTTAAAGCATTCTGTAATGTTTTTGCCCATGATTTGTCTTAGACCTCTTATAACATACAATAATTTCCCTTATATTTGCTCTCTGTACCTATGTTTATTCTTTCCACCCTCCTGTCTCCTCTCCGATTCCATTAATGCAAACACAAGACATAGGTTGTCTGTTGTCTTTAACCCCTACTGATTGACCTGCTATATGGTTACAGCTTTTTAAACTTTTCCGACGTTTTTAAACTTCTTTTAAACTTTTTAGCATAAAACATAATTTCTCAAAGCTATTTATATGCCATGAAACTGCATTCCATGACAAAATCAAAGTGTCATTTCTCGCCTTGGCTTTTCATATGCCAAATGCTCAAGATGACACTTTTATTTTGTCAGGAAATGCTGCCATCAGGCATTTGAATTCAGAAAAAGAAATGTTTATATGATTATCATTACATTAGATTGTTGATGGATAGATAAGTAAATTAACCCTTCCTTTTAAGGACTGCTTTGCAATATATTTTGTGCCACCTCAGATATGGTGCCCACACCATATCAAAGCAATTAAAACAAATTAGCAAATCAATTAAATACAGCTTTTACAAACCTAAGGAGTGCCCAGTCAAAGTGCTGTCCTCCAGACCAGCTGCAGGAGAGCTGCTTGAACATCAATTACAGGTTCTGCCTTCTAATGTCATGTCACTAGTTTAATGAGACCTCAGGGACTTCCTAATACTTTTTGGCATAAATTGCTTTATTTTAATCTTTATGAAGTACTGCAATAATAAGCTGAATAATATGTAGATACATGTCAGAAGGTTAGATTTCACTGGAAAATGAAGTGGGTATAAATTATGGAAAAATGTTTTGTTAATCAACATATTTCATCTTGTTTTCTTCAAAAATGTATATGATTCAAGGACCATAATTATTCCAATTATGAAATACATCAGACTCTATGCAGTCTCTTCAACAAGGAGCTCTGTTGTGACATTTCAAGACCAGAATATTATTTTATGGAATTTCAATTTTGTTTCAAATGTTAGTATTGTAATAACACTTATTGCCTTAATTTTTAATATTAAAAGTAAAAATATTTTACTCCATCAAATTAAACTTAAACCTATACAATTATTTCAGATGATTATTTAGTTTTAGAATTCTGTAGTAAATTACAGTAATATTTATCGGAAGCCTACCGAATACAACTCTTGTAGAAGCAGAGGAATATCAGAGGTTCAACAATTGAATTTTTCAGTATCTATCCTTGTCATCGGTCAACTGTTGTGAAGATCTGATCAAGCTTGCCACCTGCTGACACATTCTATTAAATACAATAGAGCTGCATTACTTTTTAAGAAATTCAAATTCTTCAGGTTCGAACTCCGCTGGCCACTTAACAAAATCCGAGGACAAGTTCATTGAGTAATTCCCACGAATCAATAGCAAGCGCTACTGTCATGTCTTTGTCTGCATCCTATTATTGGTCTAATGTTAGTCATGCTAGGTCATGGAATTTTTGGATCCATTGTTTACGAATGAAATGCATCTTAAATTTAACTCGTACAAAAATCAATTTTCAGATGGAGTAATCTACAGGTATTTTTACGTATATGTGCACTCACGTGTAGCAAAGAGAGAATGCAACGTTCAGAATATATGTATATGAACAGAATTTTTTTTGCTTAGTTATAATTCAAGAAAATGTTTTCCCCATCGAGGCAGAAATCGAGAAACCAACCTTCACCTGATCCCACGTGATAGTCCAGGATACGAAATTCACTTGTTCGCTGGCTGAAGTTTGGCTCGTGAGGAATGTTGTTCTCAGTCGGCAAGGTGTTTGGCGATGAATCTCGAAAGAAATATATAGTCAAATGAAAAGAAAATTAAAAAGTTGACTGACAATTTAAGGCAAAATTGATACAGTCCCGGAATGTTACTGTTCACACATGAAAGTTTACACTGAAAATGCAGCCACACTTGTCACCACTTACCTTTCTTGTAAGCATCTTTTTGCAAAGCGTAAGAACGAAGTTTGCAGCAGAAATTGATTTAGAAATTATTATTTAACAATGGCATTTCCTCAACTCTGTACTAAGTTTCAACAGACTTAGTCCTTTCTTTGGCATTTTGGAGCCTGCTGTAGGCTGTTTTCTTTTTCGAATAAAACCCATTGCAATTCCAACCACCGACTGCAGGTTAAGCTCAGAAATTCTGGACAGAAACACGAATATTCCATGTAAAGGAAATAGTGCATTCAAACCTAGGTGAGGGTGGGGGAACCCTAACTCAACAAGCACTCTGGTGGAGAAAAGAACCTTTTGTGGAAGAGGCTGGGAGACATAAAATGCCTAATTCACGGTCTAAAAGGTCTAATTCATGGAGAAAGGAGCGATAATGCTTGAGCTCTCATACCCGCCACTCAAACCAATACCTTACTGAATATCTTTCTTGCTTCCAATTTATGCAGAAACTTTTTGCATTCAAATTCACACTGATATAAGGAAGCATCTTTGAAAGACGGACAGTAAGGATCGCATGTTCTCTGGATCACTATAGTGCTGTAACCGATGCACTAATGCATTCCAAGTCCTGTATTGCAAATGAGTTAAGTTGACAACTCTTGCTTCGATCCAAAAGGAAGGTGGACTTTTTTTATCCCCCCCTCTGAAAGACTGACAAGCTTCTCAGTAAAAATGCATTCAGTATAAAATACGGTTGCAGTTACAGTGACTTCCTAGACATGAAGACTGTTATTTTAAAAAGTTTTTAGGGAAAGTGCACTGGGAGTGGGAGGAAGCAAGACTGTCTTTACTTGGTCTCAAATGAGTTTCAGTACATACTCACAGGAAATGACAGCAACATGCATTTAGGTTTGAAAAGACCAACATAGCATTTGGGACCTTTTCATTAGAGGCAAAGAATTACCGAGTCAAGAAATAACAGTAAATATGTACGAAAACGTCATTTACAGCACAGAACGGGAACACTTGGTAAAGTTTTCGGACCTCCTTTTACGAAAGGAGGAAGAAATTCAACAAGAATATAGGAAGAAATTCAACAAGAATATAGCAAGAATAGGAAGCTCAAGTGAGAAGGCAGACGAAACAGGGACCATTTCCGCTAGCAGCTTCTGCTGTAGAGGTGTTTTGATGGGGCAGATAGGGAAAGCCCCTTTCTTCTGGTTGATGTATCAGTAGAAAAGATTGAGACGTTTCTTTATACAGGGCTATGGAAGCATTCACTGCTTTGCCATAGCTCATTGAGTCAGATACCATTTCATCTTTTATTGGAAAACTGGATAAATATTTAAAACAGAAGATGGCATGCGGCTCAGAGTAGGGGGGAAAAGTGTATTGAGACTACAGTTGACACAGACATGAAGTAGTAGATGGACTCCTATACTGTAAAAGTGCAACTTTTAAGTCCAAAATATTTCCTAATCTATTCCTGAAATAATAGGGATGCACGTTTGCTATGGCAAGTTTGATGTTTGACTAAAACGGCAGTTAATCTGACTTTACTCTTAACTAATTATTTGAATCTTGCTTTTAATAAATGGTCGCATTTCCAAACACAAAAAAGGGCTCTCAAACTTACGAAGCTCATGCTTAAAACTTTCACTAAGTGAAAATGGGGAAGTAGAAGATTATTGATGCACAGCATATTATAAATCATAATAAGACTTCATTATAGGCTGATTTCAGCTGTGTTCATTCAGCAAGCAATTATTTCAGATCTCATGCCATCAGTGTTCTTAGGTATGTGTTTAAGCAAACGCATGGAGGAAAATCACTGCTCCATAAATTAGTTATTTTGTTAAAAATTTGCACAGTCTTAAGTAACATTACTTTTTAAACTCTAATTTCACTCTTATGACAGCAGGCTGAAATATTGAGAAAGCCATCTCTACCTGCAAGGCTTTGAAATCAAAAAGACTCGAGTGCTGAACACACAGTTTGGCTTTATGAATTTCTGAAAACCCGTTATAAGCTTCCGAGAAATTGGTGCCACCACATGGAAGATGGGCCTTCCTGGTAAATGTCCATCATGTCATGAAAGACAAGCTCCAGGGTCTGAAAATATCATTTCTCAGTTTGAAACTTTCAATGCACATTTGGTACTTGTGTATATTCTGCCCTCTACTGGTGCCTCAAACTCCAAGCACTTCCCAGGGACAAAAATTAAATGTAGTATTTCTAGGACATTAAAGCAATTTTCTTTGTAGATCAAGACATTGCAACACAACAACTTTTCTATTTAAAAAAAACCGTTGTTTTCATGAATTTATTTGGTGAACAGAGAATATGTTTAGAATTTTTAGGAATTAAACGCTTCCCACATTGTGAGGGAAGTGAGATGGAGAGTGATGTTAAATCCCGTGTCCTTAAGAAAATTTAAACAAAACAGGTTTATGAAGAGTCATTTGCGAGTTTCTAGACGCATTATTCAGTTTTATATGTATCCCATTATATTAAGCTTAAAACAAGGGTCTTACGGCACATAACATGCCATGATGTCTAGGGGAGAAATATCTTTCCAACATATAGCAACAGCAGGTAAATAGCAGATGAAAGAATTTTGGTTAGCAAGGCAACAGTGAAAATTGGAGCCTTTACTATTACACAGCTGCAGCAAACTTGCATATACCAGCTGGTACAAGTCAGATTTTGCCATCAACACAGGGGTTCAGTTCCTCTTCCAACAGGGGTGAATACATGACCTGCTTCCCTTCTCTCTGTGGTGCTCCTAACATCCCCTGACTCACTTTCAGGCAAAGAACTCAATAAAATGCTTAAAATTGTTGGCTTTTTACTCATTCAGGAAAAACTAGCAGAACTTCAGCTTTGAGTACAGGAAGCTGTAAATAATTATCAGCTGCTGCAGGAATCTCCTGAGAAGGTACTGTACATCAAAACAGTTAGAGATGCTACTCATAAGTATGAGACACACTGGGACTCAAAGGAGCAACTATATTAGGTGTATGACAGCGCACTACAGAATGGTCATAGGAAATTAGGAGTAGCCATAGGAGGGAAGAGAACTACAGAACATTGGATTGTTTATTACATCCAGCATTTCCTGAAGAATTGGAAGTCAATAAATGTAGAGAGACTTTGATTGTGGGTAAACAGTGAATCGATCAATTATGCTGTTATTACAGATGAAGAACAAAAGGGACAGAGAGATGGAAGGCTCAAAGGAAATGCATACCCTGAATTTTTGTTATAGCATCCAACAGCACTGTTAACAAAGTGGGAAAAGCCCTGCAGCGCTCCTCCTTCAGAGGCTCATCCAAAAATAAGCCCTCAGGCCTCTTAAAAGGGGTGGAGGCTCTGACACATGTTGCGCTCCAAAGACAGGGCAGAACAAAGGATCAAATTTGAACCTGTCCACAGCGAGGCAAAGAAAGCTGGAGTACCACTAAGCATAGCTTCTATCCTGTGGTGCCGGGGGACATTTTCACCACCACTACTTCAGTTGCCGCAATGGTCCTTCTCAAAGGAGTGCTAAACAAGAAGAGTGTCAGAATTTTTACCCAGCAAGATTCATACATGTTTTGCTAAAAGAATCCTAAAAACAGGCACTGGACCATTTTGTTGCATACCTGAAACTATTGAGAACCAGCTTAAATGTATGACAATGTACCAAAATAGGGCTCATATTCAAAGATAGGGGAAATATTAAATTTCTAGCCAAATGCACCCAAATAATATTTGCTGACTGTGGCCTACATTAAGTTTGGCCTATTTAAAGATACCGCAATGGCAGAAGCACTTCAGGCGGCCATCAAGACAAAATGGCTAAATTTTCACTTTCCTTTCATCATTTGTTACACTGCTATAATTTGGTATATAGTTACCAGATTTTAAAAAAACCTGCCTCAACTACAGATTCAAATTCAAAACACTAAGCATCTAGAGAGTTCAAAGAAGTAAAGCCAGAGTATGTAAACTACTGTTTTGAAAAATTAGTGGCCTAAAATTTAGAACCGTTCCTTGCCCCTCTGGGAACAGTATTTCAGATTTTGAAAGCAGTCTTTAGAATTGCACATATTAAATGTTGTACACAGCCAAAGACAATACAACAAAATGGATGAATAATTCTGCACACCATCAGCTTTGGTGTTGTGAACATTACACATTATATCAAACCTGCAAATGCAAATCAAGAGAACAATCTACAGAAGTTAACTAGTCCTAAAATTATAATTTTCTTGTTTTAGTTACATGTCATGTTTTCTCAAGTTAATTATAGACTTTTTAAAAAAAATCCTTTAGCACAAGATAATTGCCAATGAATGAGACATTCCAATTTGATCTTCAATTGATGAACACAAAGAACAATGCTGTTGTCATGAGATGATCTGAAGATTTATAGAATTATAATCTTAGCGTGTCAATTCAACAATACCTATACTGGATCTGTTATTCTCAACATCTTGATTTTAGACGGGAACAGACTGCCTTGGTTGGGGGTGGGGCAGGAAATCAAGGAAAAAGGGGAAGAAAACATTGCAACACTGGAGATGAAAAATTATTGGTTTATTCCAGCACACATTCTGATATCAGAATGTGCATATCTTTTTGTAGACAATACAAGGATTCAGTAGGCTGTGTATATACACCTTCATTGCACAATAATTAATCTTAGGGGAAAAGTGTTAACAGCCATAACAGCACCTTTGCAATAACAATCCACTTGAAGGGATTTTTTTAAAAAGGGCATTTCAAAGAAGCTGACAGTAGCAAGGCAGGCTCCAATTTCACACAAGAAGCCAACGCATAAGCACTTCTTAAAAAATCTTTCCATCTCCAGAATCTCACTTTCTGCCCACCATTGTATAACAGGGAAGACAAATTTATTTATAAAGCCTCTGCAAACAGTAATCAGTAACTGGACAGTAGGAATGTCCCAGCAGCTCAGGTTGGTCACATTGTCCAACATTTTCCACTCTACAGGAAAATCTCTCACGAATCACATTTAAACAAACAATACGTTGCAAGGCAAACTTGAAAGTTATAGATCACTCAAAGATTCAAGACTAAAGGTTGGTGAAGATTTCTGTTAGATGTATAGGACTGTAACCACATTTAAGCTTGTTTGTTAACTGCTAGCTTCTGGTCATAATGACATGGAAATTTTCCCCACCTGCTTTAGAACTTGTCATGTTATCAAAATGAACCGTTTGTTGAATACTCAAGCAATCTCTCACATCAAAGCTTGAATAGCAAAAGCTTATGATCTATAGCCTTTAACAAACAAAGAAAAAATCAAGGGCTATTTAGCAAATAAATCTGCTATGGTCCTTTGTGCTTCAAGTATTTATAACTGTAGAATATGTAAAATTATCTGGCAGATTACATTTGATCCAACTTGGGTGATTCTGCTTAAGCGCAAGCTTCAGACATACACCTCAAGTTCTGGAATTCAAAACAGGCCTAATACTCTCAAAATTTGTATATCATTCTCTGATTAGAGCTGACTTATCATTGACCACGAGGAAATTTAAATTACTGAGGCATGCTGATAAGAAAAATAATTTAAATCCTTAGATCTTATTCATTTAAAATTACAGAATAACTCTTAGAAGAGTCAGAATTCCATGAAAAGGACAAAATATCTGAAGCCAGTTACAGATTTATTGATAACCCAAGTTTAAAACAGATCCGTGAAAGAAAGAAGCTTTAAATACGAAGGTATCAAGTTATTAGATCAGGAATATGGAAGGGGATTGGTGTTTAAGTGAATACTGAAGCAAGCGAACAACATACACAATCACCTGCACAGTGTGCTGGTACGAGTTCTGATCACACTGAATGCATACAAATAAAATATACAGTGGCAATTTTAAGATGTAATGATAGGGGTGTGAGAAACAGTACATATAGTGGTAATAATAGGGAGTTCTTGTGTATTAGGATATGCAATATTTTTGTATAAGGCTCTGCCAGAGAGAATAATCAATTAGACATGCTGGTTTGCCACTACCCAAATGTAATATCACTTTCACCCATTTACTTGATTGGTCAATTGACCATTTTTCAGTTGCCTTTTATTAAAGCAAAAACTCAATTCACTTAGCTGCCATCATCGATTAATGAGGCTAAGTGGTTATTCATGGTCATTATTGATAGCATTTTAAACGAAATATTATTTAGCAGAGATCAACGGCTTTGCGTTCAATTCACTTCATTGCTGGCATGAGTTTGAATGTTCTGCAGCACTTGTAAACAGAACTAAATCAAATTAAATAAGCTTATGACAACAGTTTCCTGCAGGAATTCAGAACATCTGCAACGCAACTGCAGGATGCTGAAAATCACCATGTCAAACCACACAGCAGGTTCAGGGCCTCCATTTCCTTCAGTCCACTCTCTATTTGTTTCAATGAAATCCAAGATGTTTATTATCTCATTTGCACATTTTATGACATTACGCTTTTGCGGTGAAGGAAAATTTCAAGCGTTCTAGCTCCACTGAAACTGAAAGGGGGACCAAACTGTAATCTGCAATGTACTGTAGGAATGACATCAGTACCAACTCTAGTACAGAGATTCTAGACCATTCTAAGCAGCAGGATGTGCTGAGAGAACTTTCAGGACAAAGTTATTTATGCAGGCAATATTCCCTTTTGAAGCTCTGCATAAATCCCTCAAAACTATAATTGGTCTTTACACAAAGATCAGGTGACTGTAGTTATTTTAATATTGGCAGTAGCAACATACACTACTACAATTATCACAACTTTCACCTCAGGTCCACAAACCAAAGTCAAAAAAAAAGAAAACTGTGGTGTTGGGCAGAAAACAGGGTTGGAAGATGGACATATGACATTTGTAACAATATAACAATTGTAGAAGTAGTCAGGCCATGAAAATGATGTTATCTTATTCCATTTGTACAGCAGTACAAATCAGATCAAAAGGCTGAACCAACAAAATATTATTCTGGCATGATTGTGGGTTTGGTACTTTGCAAAGCCACCACTGTACTGACACGGCTAGACCTCCCAGTGTACAGATACAGCTTACAGAATCGCTTAGCGTTAATCCACAAAAGTTCAGGACACAATGTTCTTCTCATCAAGAGAAAGGGCACCGCTCTAATCTTTAATGCAAGTCCTGTTGTGCTCTGCTTGCGTTTTCTTTCGTCTGCTGTGCTGTCAGCAGACCTGGATCGTGGGAAATTGGCACAGTCATCCTATGGCTGGGCTACACAGCAGCTCTCGGTGTGCCATTGTGAGTCACTGTCTTCATGTTCTGCATATTCACTTGGTGGCTGCTTGGTCTGTGAGCACTCACTCCAACTTCAAATACCTCATGGATGGCTTTTCGAAAACAATGGAAATTGTAGTCTATCAACCCTGTAACAAATCAATGAGAAATACATTTTTGGTTTTCACTTTTCATCATAACCACTCCAAGAGGTAGAAAATTTGCGCCACGTTATATATGCAGTATAAAAAGGAGAAATAATTCAGACTAAGCGTGCTGTAACTTAAGATGAGCTCCACAAGTTAAAAGTGCAGGGCATGTTGTTCAAAATAATGGAACCACCAAGAAACAGTTAAATGACAAATCAAGAGAACACTTGCAATATTCTTTGCTCATGAAATGTTACGACATACTGCAGTGGAGGCAACGGCCTAGAGGTATTATTGCTGGACTGTTGTTAACCCAGAGATCTAGACAATGTTCCAGGGACCCAGGTTCGAATCCTGCCACAGCAGATGGTGGAATTTAAATTCAATCAATATCTGGATCTAAAATGACCATGAATCCATTGTTGATTGTTGGAAAAACCCATCTGGTTCACTAATGTCCTTTAGGGAAGGAAATCTGCCATCCTTAGCCGGTGTGGCCTACATGTGACTTCAGATCCATAGCAATGTAGGATTCTTAATTGCCCTCTGCAAAATTGGGGATGGGCAATAAATGCTGCCTGGCCAGTGATGCCCTCATTCTGTGAATGAAAAGAAGAAAAATTCTGGAAGAGGGTACAGTTGGGTTCGATGGTTATTCGGATGGTAATGGTACGTGGGAACATGGGGATGAAGCAGGAGACTGACACGAGTTAACGGAACTGGATAAGGCACAACGGGTCAAATTGTCTCTGTCTGCACCCTGATAACTCTGATTGAGAGTTAAGACAGCAGGTACGGTTCCATCCAAGTTAAGAAATCCTTAAATCCAAAAATATACAGATAGCTGACACTATTGCCTTTCTGGCGTAGGCAAGGGATAGTTTAGTCTTCTGTGCCACATCCTAAGCATCAACATAATAGAACAGTTTTATTGGCTTGGCATCTATTTCACTTTATTTAAATAGTAAAAGATAAAATTTTAAAAAAGACTGAAGGCAAGCTTTACCAATGCATTAGCAAAAATTCTGGACCAAAGCTGAAATGTTCTACTAGCAACACTTGAGAAGTGGAACACATACCTAGGACCAGCGGCTCAGACGACACAAGTGTAACACTCAACAGATTGACACACCGAGCAAGACTGTATAAAGTGATGTGATCGCTACAAATGTTGCAGGGAAAAATTTAGTACATTTATTCATCAGCAACTTAAGCTCTAGTTTACGTTACCTTTTCTCTCAAAACTTTCTTCCCTTAGAATGCATACAAGAGCAAGAAACCTAGTCACTTCCTTCAGGTACAGGACTGTTGTGTTGTTGAGTTTGATAATTGCCATAGACTCTTTATCATATGCACTTCCAGTGCCATCTTCTTTAAGTCTGCAGAGAATTTATTAAATGTATTACTTCATAGGTCATATCTTTCTGGTTCTCCATAAAGAAATTTAACACTAATGACTGTTATTAAAAAAAAGGAAGGATAGATATACAGAAGATAAACTCAAGTTAAATCATTGGTATACTGTAATTTCAAACACTAGACAGAAGATTATGCAGTTTGCTAGAAAGTTGAGAATAGGAAGCATTCCATTTATTCTTCCAAGGGCATACCAGACACTACAATATGAATTAGAAAAATGCCATCACATTCTCCATATCATTGTCTGCAAAAATCACATGCTTTGAAATTAAACTTAAAAACTGGAAGCAGAGGCATGACGACAAGTGAAGAATTAGGAGACAGGACTGAAGGTGACAGGTTAAATAGAAAAGGCTGTTTGAAAAAAAAAAAGATAAATATTCCAATTGAGGTCTGATCAGTCAGTGTCCCTAACTTTCAGCATCACAGGAAGAACACGAAGGCCACAGCATGCTGAGAAGATTTATTCGAGTGACACGAGGAATACAGGACCCCAGTTAGGTAGAGACTAGAAAAAACTAAAGTCATTCTCTTTAGAACTGAGACAGGTAGAGGCGTTTCAAAAGGTTTTGATGCAGTAAAGGAGGAGAAACTGTTCCCAGTGACACACAGGTCAGCAGAGGAAAAAAGACTACAGGTAATTGGGAAAAGGAAACAGAAGCAATGCAAGGAAATGATTATTTTACACAACAAAATGTGATCTAGAAACAGCTGTCTGAAAGATGGTCAAATGAACTCAACACATTTCAAACGGCATTTAGACAAGTATTTGAAGAACACATTTCCAGGCCATGGGGAAATGGCGGAGGAATTATTTCACTAATTAACTATTTAATTAATTTAGTAGCACTCACAGATGGCTAGTACGGACCAAATGGGCAGAATGCCTATTTGTGCACCTGATTCCAGTACATTGAAATTTACAGATGTGATAATCTGCACCACTCCACTTCAGTGGGAACTTGTAACCCGTTTGAATAACAAGACTTACATTTGGAGTGGGAACAATGGAAAACAGAATGGTATTGCAGAGTCTGAAATATTGCTTGAAACAGTTATTACCAGAGGCGGCACAGCAGGATCCTTTAAGCACCAAGTCATAGATCAACTGAAACCATAATGTGCAGGTTTGAGGTTTCCTGCCTTCTTGCAGAAGGGTCAGTAATGAGAGGATACAAATTTGAGGCAACTGGCAAAAACAGCTAGAGGTGAGATAAGCAGAATTTTTTAAAAAACATTTTACAGCGTGTTATTGTGCAGATTCAATCACAGCTTTCAAAAGGGAATTGAATAAAAACTAAAGGGGAAAAAAACTGTTAGGCTACAAAAGAGGACAAGGGAATAGGATTAAGTCGATAGGATTTTTTTCAAACAGCTGGCACAGGCATTATGGCTGAACCTTGCTGTGCTGTACCATGCTGTGATTGGGATTATAGGAAAACAACTCTCCACAACAGGGATTTTGGAGAAGACTAATTTACTCACGCTCAGAGTGGATGAAAATGAAGCAGATATTTCTTATGACTTAAAACCAGACACAATAATGAAAATCATAATACAGGGTTCAGAAGTGTACCAAAAACTGTAAATATTTATTAATGCTTCTCGTTACTTACCCATAAATGCAGGAGACATCGATCACCACATCTATCATATCACAGCACAGTTCATATGACTGCATGTCTACTGGCGAACTGTCCGTGGCAATATAAATTTTACTGACTACGTCAAAAAGAAAGGCTTTCTCAATCCCAGAATTCTGCAGAAAAAACATTTAGTTTACCATGATTTTTTTAAAAATTGCTTTAAGAGAAGTAATTTCCACCAACTCAAAACCAATACTCGCCATGCTTTATTTTAGAACTGTGACAGCAAACAGTGCAATGATAGCATATCAGCAACTGTTTTGGTTACGAAGACGACAAGGGCAATCAGACTACAACCTCACTGTATTTTGGTTGTTAAATTTCACCTGTAGTCGTTATTTGACTACAACATAATCTATTCCTCTGAATTCCAAGTCATTTAGTTGAAATTACTTAATTTCTGCAGTTCTAAATTTTCACATTATTGATGGTACACAGTTCAAATTGTTGAAAATTACTTATGGTGCATAAATGACAAGTCAGAAGGAGACTAATCTGAAGCATATGCTGAACAGTACTCAAAAAAAAAAACAGAAGGAATGATAGTGGAAGAAAAGTAGCCCAGAGAAGCTTCACTAAGTTGATCCTGCATACGGAAAGATTGAGGGGTTCAGCCTGTTTCATTAAGAATGAGGATTGACATAAGTGAAACATGAAAGATTCTTAGGAAAATTTAGTTGGGTAGATCATGAAAAGTAGTTTTTCCTTGTAGAACAGTAAGGTCAGAGGGGGTAATCCCAGAGTAAGGTGTTATCCTGTTAGGACAGATGACAAATTTCTTCTCTCAGAAGGTAGTGAATCGCTAGAATTCTTTATCTCACAGGACTGCAGAGACTGGCTCATTAAGTACAGTTTGATAGTCAGACTTTTAAATCAGTGAGGGAATCAAGGATTATTGGGGTTTAAAAAAAGAAAGTGGATTTGAGGATTATCAGATCAGACATGAGCTTACTGAACAGCAGGGCAGACTTGAAAGGCTGAACGGCCTACTTCTGCCCTTATGTTTTGGGATCTAAAAACTGTTAGATTTAGAACGTGTAGATTTTTTAAAAAAGTTTTCAAATAAATTATGACATCCATAAAGTTCAGATCTCCAAGAAATTTTCAACTGAAAACTTTACTGATGTAATTTATTGTGGGGAGGATTTTTAAAAAAGAGCAAAATATTGACAAATGGGGGTTTAAAAAAATGAACACTTAAGTGCTTAATTGTTGACAAAAATTTGAAGGTTGTCAATTGTGATTGGCATTTTCCATTCAGGGTATATATTCCCAGTGCAAATAGTGTCTTGATCCATCTGTGCTTGCAGAGTTGCACCCAAGATATTACACCAGCTCTTATTTTCTGCCCGTGTAAACTGTTAACTCAAAATTCAACTCATTAATTTCTCTTCAGAGAGAAAATAAGGCAAATTAAGATAATTTGCAAGAAACAGAGATGACACCAACAAAAAAACCAGAAAGTATTGCTCTTGCATTAACTTTATGCACAAATAATCACTGACACGATTGCATTCCCTGCTTCTTTCACCTTTTTTCCAGATTTATGTCAACGATTAGGAATCCCCAACATAAAGAGCTTTAAAATACCTTTAATGCTGAAACCATCCCAAGGAACTTGAGGTGTACTTGAAAATAAACAAATGTCAAGTCAAAGGAGGAGCGATTATACATGTGAAATAGGTTGGCTCTACCCAGCAGTGACATTAGCCACAAACACAGCTTTTTCCCAATAACCTTTGAAAGATGGATGAAAGGTTTCACTCTTTTCTGGATCTCCCAACAACAATGGCCAAAGCTTATATCCCAGGCCATTCACCAAAGGTTGTGTCTCAGCATTGAAGGCCTCAAATCCCATAAATTATATAAAAGGAAATGAGCAAGTGATTTAAACAAAAACGCCTAAATAATTGAAACAGTTCAAATCAAATCGTCTACTAATAGCATCATTTCCTAACTTACTCTTCTGCAGAAAGAATAGAGTTGCAGAACTTACCTCCCAGTATTTCCTGAGCAAAATGCAGCAGATTACAGTACTATCTTTGTGACTTCACTCCCAAGTTATATTGTACACTGTGCATTGTTTGTGAAGGTTTGGTAATCCACAATGCAAAGTGTATGGTATTATTATCCAGTAATAGAGTAATTCCAGTGTTTAAAAAGACCAGATAATTACAGACTTTTGATCCAGTCTGACTTCTGACATTTCCAGTCAAAAATTGTGGTTTAATAAAGTAATTATTCTTCTCTCTCTATTCCGGATTGAAATGCTAGGTACTAGAATCTAGACTGAAAATCTAGGTACTCACCGATATAAAGATGTTAAGTAGATTTTCCAGTGTTGGCAGCTGTGGGATAAGCTTCTGTACAACTTTACTAAATGCTTCAAATATTGAATGATCATAGATGCTGGTCAAGTAAAAGCTGTCCAAAAGACACAAATATAATCTGTAATATTGAACAGTTTAATTCTTCCAAGTCAAAACTATTCAACCAGCTCACAATAAAAAAGAAACTGATCAGATTTCGGGCAAGTTAAGCTGTGGTTTTAAAACTTAACATGCTTTAGCCAACACTTTTTTTAAATTTTGCTACAATTCTACATAATTGTAGCAGAGAAATTCTAGGAGTCGGGTTTGCAGAAATACTATTTAATTAACCTTTCTGCAGCCTCAAACGTGATCAAATCCTTCTGAAGCCAGAACAACTAAACAATTTGGGGTTAGGCTGCAGTGCCTACACTTAATGGCAGAATCACTGCTGGTCGTTCTCATGAGCACAGGGCTTAGTCATCTCTTGTTGTGAAGAGAGGATGGATTAACATAGAGCAAAGCATTTACACAATAAATTGTTTCACAAATCACTGTTCTCAGTAGTAGCTCGCCCAACCAGAAGAAGTTCCTCTCCTTTTTGATAAACTTCTCTGAAGCTTTGCAACTCTAAACCAGAATGCCCATTAACTGAAATGAATAGTTTACAGCCTTGTGGTCCACTCAGATTGTAAAGTAACAAAATGAATATGCTGTGCATGCAGAACATTCAAGCTCATGGTTGACCAGTTTCTGGCCAGAGGTCCTCAAATGATGAGCTGTACATCTCCTTGAAGAGACTGTGAAAGAGACATGTACCGTCCAATGAGAGGGTTTTGAAAATAAGACAGATCAGTTACCCTAGTCATACGCCCGTGCATTAATGGAGATTTACTGCTTGAAATTTAACATGAATAGTTTTATTCAGAGACAGACAAATGAAAATCTTTATAATGCCACAATATAGTGCTAGAAGAAAGCTTAGTTGTTAAAGGCACAACTGGTCTGCAGGAACAGTGCATGTACACTGGAATTGTAAACTGGCGAAGTGACAGTCATGCAAATTGATTAGTTAGAAAGAGATAAAATAAATTTTTATACAAAATTAAAAACAGACAAATTAGGAAGGACAAGAGGACTGCAAGAAGGTGTTTAATATTTTTACAGTTCAAGGCTACATTGTGTCACAAAATTAATCCCTTAACACAGCTCCAAAATATTAAATGAACATTTGTTTAATTATCACAAGTTAAAAACAAGTAAAACTAGTTGTTCTAGAGATGCACCTTTCCCTGGATATACTGACACCTCAAAGCATTTAAATAGGAAGCATAGGAAGATCTGGGCTGAAGTCATCCTAAAGGAGTCAAGGTTATTTAGGAAAAGCTACACTTGTCTGTACCTGATAAAACTAAGCTTAGTATGTGTAAATTACATAGGATTTACAACTGAAAACAGGGCATTTAGCACAACCAGTCCATACTGGTGCTTATGTTCACTCAAATCACTTCCCATCTGCTGTAACCTAGTAGTATTTGCAGGGACGAGTGTGTTCAAATGAAAATAAAGAGAGTGCTTTTGTTAATTAAAAAAATGTATGATTGACCGTAAGTTATAGGATAAGAAACAGGCCATTCAGCCCATCCAGTCCCTCCACCACTCAATAATGGCTGATAGATTTCTTAATCCCATTCTCCTGCCTTCCACCCCCGTGACTGGGACACAGCTTGACTGACTATACACAGGGGGAATGAGTATTCAGTTTTGTACTGCACCAGTCAAAATAAAAATTGTGCCTGCATTCTTTCTAACCAACCTTTAACCTCTGATGTTTAACACCATATTTAATCTTTATCATCAGCATAACCTGTATACCTTTCTTATGTGTATCTAATGTTCCATGACATGGATCTTGTATCATACACTTTAAATATTCCACATTCCTACCATTTTTCAGATTCCGAAATCTATTAAATTTCTTGGCAAATGGCTTATACTTTTGGCCCTTACTTTCTATCGTCCCAAATAGAAACATTTTCAATTTCTAAAATTATGGAAGGTTTACTACAGTAAAATGCTTCAAAATTGTTTGATGGTCTTGAAGTAGAGGAAGCATAGTGAAACAAGGTGAATTTTGGCTTACAAACAAACAATTCATTACTTGACACAAGCAAAAATTGGCACATAGGTGTCAAATGAAAGAAAACAACAGGTGTCAAATCCTCAGTATTTCCAAATTTTGAAAATATATCTTCAGTCAGCCAGAATGTTATGCTTTCCTGCACAGTTCATTTTTTTAAAAAAAGTGACACTTGCTGTAAGAGACAGCAGCTAGTGTTATAGCAACAGCAGTGGACCACTTGGACCTATAAACAATGTGACAGTGTATGTATTACCAAAGAAGTTTAAGGATGAGTAAGGAGGAGAAATAACTGTTGAGAAGAGTAAATTAGAGTTAAAACAAGTGGGGGAGGGGAAAACAATTGGATTAATAAGAGAAACAAACAATTCACCACTTGTAGGAATGAGACTCAAGTTTACCCAATTTTTGGGTCAGAGAGCTTGATTATTAATGTATCAACAATTACTGCTTTATTAAAATGGCATTTATAAGCATAACTTATGAGTTACCACCTTGATTTGCTGCATGTTTTGAAAATCTGCAAAGCACAGGCTAAATTCCATTCGTGTTGCTAACTGAACAGCATTTCTGGAGAATTGCAGCCAGTGGAGAATTCTTGGAGAAATTACATATCAACTATACAGCAATCATTTATTTTACACCAAGATCATAAAATGGATTACGATATTGGACAGTTAAAAAGCTGGAAGCAGAGATCCTAAACTAATTATCAAGACTGTGAAATAACTGCAATGATTTACTTTTATATCAATGGTTAATTACAAGAAATACATTTGAGTGTATCCTTCAAATCAACAAGCCTAACAGAAATGCATCAGGTATTCTGTCATTTACATCACTTACCTCAGGTGCAGTTTCTCTAAACCAGCATCAGCAAGGTCATCATTGGCTCGCTGGTGAATGTCTCTTTGGGTTTCTATCTTGTGATCATCTGACAAGCCATCTACTTTGTGAATGAATACTTCAAAATTGATTTCAGGATTGACCTTGTACGCTCTGGATACTGTCAAGTGAAGTCTTGCTAGAGCTTCCATATAATCATCCTGTCAAGGACATAACATTCATCAAGACAGCATGTAATGGCAACTGCTGCTCCAAAGACTGAAAGAAACTAGAGTCGTGAACACAGCCCAGTCCATTACTCAAGCCAGCCTCCCATCCACTGACTTCATCTATACTTCCTGCTGCATCAGAAAAGCAACCAACATAATCAAAGACCCCTCCCACCCTGATTATATTCTCTATCAGGCTGAAGATATAAAAGTTTGAATTTGTTTGTATGTGTATACAAAAATAACTTCTTCCCTGCTGTTATCAGGCTTTTGAATGGACCTCTTTAATGTTAGCGTTGATCTGTCTCTCCACCTTCTCAGCAGCTGTAACATTGTATCCTGCACTCTGTTCTGTTAACCTGATGCACTTGTATAGTATGTTCTGCCTGTAAAGCACATAAGACAACACAAGACTTCTCGCTGTAACTCAGTATGTGACAATAATAAAATCAAAACCTGACTTTAGAAAAAAGAAAAACCACATTACATCATCAGCGTGAAAAAAACAAGTTACAAAAGCAAACAAAAAAAATCACATTTGCTTTCCTGAAACAGCAATCACTATAGCATTAACTATTTCATTCACTGTTCAGACCAGGTTAACTGTTTTGCCCAGGCAAAAAAAAAAAAACAGATCAATTCTGCAGATTATTTGCTGCAGGAGGCAGCTGTATGGATCCTGGCATTGTCATAAAGTATCAGAGTTCAAATTAATTTTCAAGGTGACAGCAACTGCTGTCTCTCTCTTCTCCACTTGTCCAAAAATGAACTTTTAGCTCACCTTAAAGTTGATTCTCTAAATTGGTTAAGAGTGCAAATATTTGCCTAGCATACCTACACATGAGCCATTTCTATTTTTAGTGTACAACGCACAAACAAGAAAGAAAACAAAAACAAGCTTAATGACTATACTTTGGAAATATGATTCATAATGGAAATTCATGCAAAGAGAGAAAGAGGTCCTTTAACCAAGAATTACCAGGCTGCAGAAAGAGTAACTGCTCCAGAATGAGAGGTGAATGGTAGAGGGTAAAAGGCATAGAATGACTGCCTACCTCCAATGAGATCAGTGATTGAATGATGTCATGAATCACAGTGCGATGCGTTCAGGGAAATAAAAGTTAATTGATGAGTACAACAGGTGAATAATAGTTTTTAAGACAAAAACAAAAAAAAAGTTTCCAGCTTGTGTTTAGGTCTCTGGTATTTTCTTCTCAAAACAGATTTATATTGGGTTTTTTTTAAGTTATAAGAATGAAATATTACAGTAAAAGTACAAACAGCTGGGAATCCAAGGTCATTAGTTTATAAGTTTAATCAAATAATGATGGCAGGATGAGTGATGTGTTGCTGGTGCAATATATGGAAGCTGCTGGACATCAATGTGATCCAGAGTCAAACATAAGTGTTCGCAGCTCAAGGAACTTCAGATCAGAGTTGAGGAGCTGGGATCAGAGTTGCAGAGGAGGAAAAAAAAGAGGGAAGAGAGAAGCGAGGGAGGAAATGTGTGCTAAGGTTGGATCTGGCAATACTTAATGAAGCAAGTTTATTAAAATGACGTCAAAGGTCAAAAAACAGTGAATATAACATGGTAGAATTTAGCAGTTTGAGGGAAGAGGAACTTGGGTCATGAAAAATTACAACTAACCTTTTCTAAGCTTAGCAAAAGGAATGAAGGCAGGCTGGCTGCAGTGGTCCAGGAAAGGAGTCTAGCAGTAAGGGCAGCTGAGGAACAATGGCAGATATTCAAGAATACAGTTCACGGCTCACAGCAAAGATATATCCTAGTGAGGAAGGAGGATTCCAGGAGGGGGATAAGCCAAGCATGGTTAAGCAGCCAAGGTCAGGAAAGCATCAAAACAACAAAAACAAAAGAGAAAGAAGATAGACTTTGACAGGAAACTTGTAAGAAGTATCAATACAGACAGCGAGAGCGTCTTTAAATATACAGAGGCGAGTACAATTACAACATTTAAAAGACATTTTGACAGGTATGTAGATAATAAAAGTTTAGAAGGATATGGGCCAAGAAATAATAAATGGGACTACTTCAGTTTAGGAAACCTGGTCAGAGGGTCTGTTTCCACGCTGTATGACTTTGAGAGAGAAAAGCCAGAGTGAATATAAGCCCCTTAAAAGGAACAAGGCTAGGAAAATAAGAATGACCAACCAGGAAAGGGCAGAGGAGTTGAATAAATAGACTGCAGTCTTCACTGTAAAAGACACCAATAGCATTCCTTGATTACTAAGTAATCAACAGACAAAGAGGAGAGGAAAGGAAATAAACACAATAACTATCACTAGAGAAGAAGTGCTAGGGAAACTAATGGGACTGAAGACTGATAGGTCCCCCGGACCCGAAGGGATGCATCCTAGAATATTAAAGGAAGTAGCTACAGAGATGTTGGACGAACTGGTAGTAATCCTCAGAGAATCCTTAGATTCTGGAAATGTCTCAACTGGAAAGCTGCCAATATAAAACCTTAGAAAGGCAAAAAAATACACAGGTAATTGTCGGCCAGTTACCTTAGCATCTGTTATTGGGAAATGGTCTATTAAGGTCACTTAGAAATATACAATATGATCAAGCAGAGTCAACATGGCTCCATGAAGGGGAAATCATGCTGACAAATTAATGAAATTCTTTGAGGTCCTAAATAGGATAGATAAAGAGGGAGTAGTGGATGTGATATACAGTAAACTTTTTATTATCTGGCAGGAGTGTGCTGATTTGATCAAATATTCCAGATAAGAGGTTCAAAAATCAATGTAAAAACAAAGTAATAGAAACATAATACAGGAGGTATACTCACATACTTTATTGCAGCATAAATCACAAATAAGGCAACCTTTGCCTTAAATAAAACTTACCAATAAAGAGCCTTCTCACTTGCTGACTAAGTGGCATTTGAGAAGAAACTGACTCAAAATTGAATCAACTCTTCATATTTTGTGTGGTCATTTGATTGAACAAGTATATTTTCATTGAGGTAAGTAAATTTTTAAAACTATAATAACTGGAGAGAATAACCGAGTAAACTTTGCAGTATTTGAGGTATATAATTTTTGCCAGTTAAAACAAAGTTTGCTTTATTTAGATCTTCACAAGGCATTTGATATGGTACCACACATTAGGCTACTTAAGATAAGAGCCCATGGTGTTGGAGGTAGTACATTAACATTTATACAGGATTGGTCAACTAATAAAGAAGTTGAGATAAGGGGGACATTTTCAGGATGGCAACCAGTATTTGTGGCCTGCCAGAGGGATCAGTGCTGAGACCACAACCATTTGTGATTCAAGTCATTGATCTAGTAAGTGATGAAACCACCCCTCCAACCCTCACCGATTTTTAAAATTTTTAAAAAACTTTTGTTCTTTTATTCAGTTCCATTTGGAGTTGTGATCTAGGAACCAAGAGCTGGAAAAGACTTGTGGGTTTTGAGACAGCTTACGTTAAAAAAAAACGACTAAATAAGCTTTGTTTGTTCATCCGGCCAGGCTTGGAGGCTAATTGCAGGCCGATTCTTGACTAAAGGTTTCTATCAGACACTGAGACCCTGGGAAGAGCATTCTGTTTAAACAGACAACGGCTATTAACAAGGTCAGTATCTGAAAATTGATCTGGAGACCAAGCCTGGAAAAATTCCTATGTTTGACTAGATGGCAGTGTTGACTGCTAGTCAAGGCCTCTGGATGATGCAACCAATGTACTGTATAAAAGCAGAGCCAGAATTGAAGTTTTTGAATTATGCTTTTTTGAGGAGACAAGCCTGGTTACTGCCAAGACAGCATGAAGATTGGAACACTCCCTGCCTAGTCTGCTGCACCAGCTTCCACAAGTTCGAAGAGTAGAAAGCCGAGTTAGGTGCCCAGCTCATCTCCACCTCCCTAACCTGTTTTTCCTCTCACCTATCCCCTCCTCCCACCCCCATCTCCTATCTACTAACATCATCCCGCCCCCTTGACCTGTCCGTCCTCCCTGGACTGACCTATCTCCTCCCTACCCCCCTACCTACACTCACCTTTACTGGCTCCATCCCCGCCTCTTCGACTTGTCTGCCTCCTCTCCACCTATCCGCCTCCCCCTCTCTCCCTATTTATTTCAGAACCCTCTTCCTCTCCCACATTTCTGATGAAGGGTCTAGGCCCGAAACGTCAAGTTTTCCTGCTCCTATGATGCTGCTTGGCCTGCTGTGTTCATCCAGCCCCACACCTTGTTATCTCAAATTCTCCAGCATCTGCAGTACCTTTTATCTCTCTTAGGTGTATTACTACCTGTGCCTAAGTGAACTGAGAAGGTGACCCTAACCAACAGTTTTAGTAAAGCAATGAAGGAGTCCACATTTACGCCTGTGAAACAACACTTCGTGAAAGGCAAAATAATAATAACTGGCCAGGTTACTTATTTATCCCTTACCCATGTTTGTCTATGTGCTTTTTGTTTAGTGGACTTGACAGAGTAGTTGCAAAGTGGTAATTTGTTTGTGGGACAGTCTGGGACCAGAGGGCATAATCTCAAAATAAAGGATCAAATATTCAAGTCAGGAAATGAGGAGGAATTGGTTTTCTCAGAGGGTAATGAATCTGCAGGGGATGTACAGGCTGGGTTGTTAAGCATATCCAAACCTTAGATGGACAGATTTTTAAATCAGCAAGAGAATCAAGGGACATTAGGAAAAGGCAACTGGAGTTGAGGATCATCAGATCTGTCATGATCTTAGTGAATGGTAAAGCAGACTGGATGGACTGAATATCCTACTACTAGATCTTAGAATCCCTATAGTGTGGAAACAGGCCCTTTGGCCCAACAAGTCTATACCAACCTGCAGAACATCCTACCCAGACCCATTCCACTATGATCCACCTAATCTACACATCCCTGAACACTATGGGCAATTTAGCGTGGCCAATCCACCTAGCCTGCACATCTTTGGACTGTGGGAGGAAACGAGAGCACCTGGAGAAAACCCACACAGACACAGGGAGAATGTGCAAGCTCCACACAGTCACCCAAGGGTGGAATCAAATACAGGTCCTGGTGCTGTGAGGCAGCTAACTACTGTGCCACCCCACTATACTACTCCTCCATCTGATGATCTTATGGCCTTAACAGCATTTTTTCACATTTGCCCTCTTACCTGCTTGGCCTTGAAGATGGCTCAAGTTTAGTTTCCATATTTAGAAAAGCACTGATCTAATTGACCGTTGGGCACTGGGCAATTCATCCATAGGAGACATCAAGACAAATTCTCTCCTACTTGACATCTACTTTTAAGCAGCTTTGAGGCTTCCTTAATAAAACTGCTCATTAAAAGATAGATTGTGAGGGTTGGATATAACTATACCTTGCTCTCATGTTAATCAGTGCCTATCAAGTTGTATAGGCAAGAATTCTTAAACAAGAACCCCAATAGGCCTAACTTAGGGGGATGGGAGCATAGTCATGGAGGTCAAACTTAGGAACTTACTCGTTTATTAAACATTGCATCATTGTGCTGTCTTACCCTTCAAACAGCAGTGGGAGGAGAAGCTTAAAAAGGGATCAAGGCTAAATCAGATTAAAAAAAAATTGAGATTTTGGTCAAGAATATAAAGGAAGCATATGTCAGGTACAGACAGCAGAAATCAAGTGATTCCCTAGGAGAGTATAAAGGCGATAGGCAAATAGAGTTAAGGAGAATCCAAAAAGGATTCTGCAAATACATTAAGGACAAAAGGGCAAATAGGGAGAGAACAGGCCCCTTGAAGATCAGCAAGTTCACCTACGTGTGGAACTGCAGGAGATGCGGGAAGATATTAAGCATATTTTGTATCAGTATTTACTGTGGAAAAGGATATGGAAGATAGAGAAGGTAAGGAAATAAATAGTGACATCTTGAAAAAATGTCCATATTACACAGGTAGAGGTGCTGGATGGCCTAAAATGCATAAGAGTGGATAAATCCCCAGGACCTGATCAGGGTGTACCCTAGAACTCTATGGGAAGCTAGAGAAGTAATTGCTAGGCCTGTTGAGATATTTGCATCATCGATAGCAACATGCAAGGTACTGGAAGGTGGCTAACATGGTGCCATGTTAGAAAGGTGGTAAAGAAAAGCTAGGGACATTAGACCAGTCAGCCTAACATCAGTGGTGGGCAAGTTGTTGGAGGGAATGCTGAGGGATAGGATTTACATGTATTTGGAAAGGCAAGGAACGATTAGTGATAGTCAGCATGGTTTTGTGTGGGAAATCATGTCTTGCTAACTTGATTGTTACTTCAAAACAAAACTCAGGATTGATGAGGGCACAGTGGTGGATGTGATCTATATGGAGTTCAGCACGGTATTTGACAAGTTTCCGCATGGTTGGCAAAGTCAGATCACATGGAATACGGGGAGAATTGGCTCAAAAGGTAGGAGGCAAAGCGTGGTGGAAGACGGTTGCTTTTCAGACTGTAGGCCTCTGACCAGTGGTGTGCCACAAGGATTGGTGCTGGATCCACTGCTTTTCATCATTTTTACAAAAGGATTTGAATGTGAACATAGGAGGTATTGTTAGAAAGTTTGCAGATGACACCAAAATTGGAGGTGTAGTGGACAGTGAAGAAGGTTACCTCAGCATACAACAGGATCTTGATCAGAAAAGGACCAATAGGCACAGGAATAGCACAAGGAGTTTAATTTAGATAAATGTGAGGTGCTGCATTTTGGAAAGGCAAATCAGGGCAGAACTTATATACTTAATGGCAAGGTCCTGGGGAGTGCTGCTGATCAAGGAGACTTGGAGTGCGGGTTCATAGTTCCTCGATAGTGGTGTTGCAGGTAGACAGGATAGTGAGGGTGGTGTTTTGTATGCTTGATCCGTGCATGGAGGTCATGTTGCAGATATACAGGTCATTGGTTACACCAGTACTGGAGTACTGCGCGCAATTCTGATCTCCCAGAAGATATAGGAAGAATGCTGTGAAATGTGAAAAGGACGTTGAAAAGATTTACAAGGACACTGTCAGGGTTGGAGGGTTTCAGCTATAGGGAGAGGCTGACTAGTTTGGCACTGTTTCCTGGAGCATCTGAGGATACCTTACAGAAATTTATAAGATCATGAAAAGGTATGGATAGGCTAAATAGAAATAGGTCTTTTCCCCATGGTAGGGGAGTCCAAAATTAGAGGGCACAGGTTTAAAGTGAGATGGGAAAGATTTAACAAGGGAACTAAGGGGCAACCTTTTCACACAGAGGGTATGGTGTGTACAGAATGAGCTGCCAGAGGAAGAGGAGGAGGCTGGTGCAATTACAACATTCAAAAGCCATCTGGTTGGTACATGAATAGGAAGGGTTTAAGAGGGAAATGGGCTGAATGCTGGCAAATGGGACTAGATCAATTTAGGATATTTGGTAGGCACGGACGAGTTGGACCAAAGGGTCTGATTCCAAGCTGTGTATCGGTGACTCTGGCATGTAATAGCATCAATCTCATTTGGCATCAAATGATCCTTTAGACATACCTTTGCAAATGCTCATGGATCAAGATTGAATTTGGAGTGTGCAATCCGGGGTAAAATACCTCCTACATAGACTTTTGAGATTTCCTCAGTAGCTACATTTTCACAGGATCCTTTTCATCCACATTACTCATTTATTAGGTGTCACACTGATTGAATGCATCAATACCCATAATTGTCAATGTTAATTTCTTGAAGATTTTAATTAAGCAGTTAATATCCCTTTTTACTGCATCTCAAAATTTAACAATTGACGTAGCATTCATAACAAAGCATCCACTATACCTCTTCCCATATAGTAGCTGTTTAAGTTATATAGCCTTAAACTTGAGACTTGATACTGATTTGCAACAATTACTTCAACGATTTTAGATTTCCTGGCTTCCATTGACCCAAGTACTCCTTTACTGACTGGTTTGAAATTGTTCTCTCCTTTGCAGGCACCCACTCTACATCATCTCCCCCTATCACCCAAAAACAAACACACATCTACGTCATCCCAGACTTTCTTGCAACCACCTACTACACAAACGCCTTGTGGTTAGCCACCAAATCTGACCTCTTGAAGCCATGTACACTATCAACTACCCATTCCTCTTACAACCACTTATTTTCTCAAAAAAGGAGGAACATTCCTACAAAGAACTTTGAAGAACCAACATTTTTAAAAAAGTAAAGAACCTTATCAGATTTAAATGTCTGCTTTTTTGAACCTCTGCCAAAGTAGATTCAAGAAACTACATTTTTCAAGATAGTTGGGAAAATATAGAGCAGCTAGTTCTTTTGTCTCATGACACCGTGTTAGAGTACAACAAGCAAAGACACTGAAAAAATGAGAAATAAAGCAAGATTTGGCATGTTTACAGAACATTCCTTCCAGGATGGACAATGAATTAAGATGTAGTTCACTAAAGCATTGTATTTTCTAGTTTACCAAGAATATTGGAAACACAAACTGTAACCAGGCTCCTTCAGCAAACATAGTTACAAAGCCTCATCTGATGAGTGCTTTTAAGCACTACATAATAGCAAATATTTTTCCATAGATGATTTTTTTAAAAAAGATTTTAGAGTGGACAAACTGTTTAAGATCACGATCTTCTTACAATAGTCACAGTTCTATGTAATCCAGCCTTATTCATACAAAATAACAATGTTGACATTAAACTGGACAATCATCTTTGAGGAAACAGCTAGCCATTCCTTAAAAACTTGTAGGTTCTCTAATCTTATGACAGGAAATACAGAAAACCACAAAAATATGCACATCTGTTTATAATTTCAACAATGGAAAGTAACCCATTGCACTTCAAGCAGATGATATTTATACACCTGAAACGGTCAGAGGCCAATTATTGATCTAACATAGAGTTTCACATAATGACATTTTGGAACAGGCACTTTCAAGATTTAGCCCATCCAATAAACATGTTTTTTTTGTGCTGTCATAAAAGTTGATACAATAAATAGGGCAGCACGATGGCTCAGTGGTTAGCACTGCAGCCTCAAAGCACTAGGGACCCGGGTTCGATTCCAGCTTCAGGTGACTGACTGTGTGGAGTTTGCACGTTCTCCCCGTGTCTGTGTGGGTTTCCTCCCACAGTCCAAAGATGTGCAGGCTAGGTGGATTGACCATGCTAAATTGCCCATAGTGTTCAGGGGTGTGTGGGTTATAGGGGATGGGTCTGGCTGGGATGCTCCAAGGGTCGGTGTGGACTTGTTGGGCCGAAGGGCCTGTTTTTACACTGTAGGGATTCTAATTCTTTAAAAAAAGTCCCATTTGTGACAAGTTTATAAAGTCAGTTCAAGCAACCACCATTGCATGGCACACCAAGCAGAATCACCAACTAGTGAAAGCATTGGACATGGTCTTTCATTCAAGATACTTGAACAACCAGTTTCAAAAATCTAACCAAGTCAACCACACAATAACATTTTGCTGCCCCGAATATGCTGGTTCAATCATGCTAAGGTATTCACACTTTTAGATTATGCCATTAAATTCACACAATCATAATGAAGAATTCAGTCATGAAATATATCTATATTACATTGTGGCATACAATATCTATCAGCTAACAAAGTGCCATGTATTGTCAACAAGAGACCAGCCAGACTTGTCTGGCATTTAAGTCATGTACGAACTTCAGTTATTTAAAACAGCCAGCTGTCTTATGGCCAAGTTATTGCATTCTTCTTCAGGTGCTGCCACTCAAAAGGTGAATACTACAGTCATTACTCTTCAATCAGGATGGATGAAACACTGCCAGTTATGTCAAGACTTCTTGACAGATTTCCACTGCTATGGATACTTGAGCATTTTTACTTCAAGCAATTAGAGTCTCTATGTCAAACTGAATGGAGGAGCCAAAGCTCAAGTCCAGTTAGGTGCAACAACATTCTACAAAGCGGCTGAAAAGAATTTAAAGATTGATTATGTAATGTATCATGTTGTTAGCATGCAAGCTTGCAAATACTCTCTAGTGAATTTATGGAATTCTTGGAAACATGTAGCCAGACAAGTATCTTTGGCCATCCAAACTGGAAGTGGCATCACAAACGAAAGACCAGGAAAATCAGATGCAAGTTCACAATTGAGAAACCAGCCAGTGGTGTAATGAAACAACTGACCATTCAATAAATAGAAGCTTTGTTCTTAGACAGTCCCTTGTGGTCAAGGGGTCTTGCTTCCACACTCAAAAGGAGGTCTCATGTGACTGAGGAGTCCAACACACAACCGTAAGCCTCTCAAGTGGAGCAGAAAGTGATTGGGGAAATGGGAGCAAGGGATGCCCTCAGCTGCGAGGCACTTGTTTGCAGGCAAGCTGAAGTCTTGCATCAGGAAGGTGATACTGTAGTTGTACAGACCCTTCCGAGATGCTTTCCCTCCACTGTGTGGGTCAGGCCAGGACTTATCAGGCATGGACAAGGAAATTGCATTTTTCAAGGCGGCTTCGAGGTTGTCTTTGAAGGGCTTACTGCCTTTCTTGTGCTGGCTTGCCATGTCAGGGAGGCTCATGTCAGGCATGTAAATTATGTGGCCAGTCACGCTGAATGAACATGACCAATACTTCATTGCTGGGAACTGTTGGTCTGACGGAGAACACAGATGTCAGTGCACCTATTCTATCAATAGATTTGCAGGACCTTGGGAGCAATGCTAGTGCAGCACCTCCAGGGTTGAGGTATTTGAACACAGTCCACAATATTGAACCATATGAGGGGGGCAGGAATTACTACTGCTCTGTAGACCAGGAGTCTGGTGCCAAGTTTGAGGTCCTGGTTTTCTTACACTTCAAGAGACTGCATGCTGCATTGTTCAACATCACCTTTTGTGCCATTGATGTCTGCTGTTTTTTTAAATTCATTCACTGGATGTGGGCATCATTGGCTGCGCCAGCAACTTTTGCCCATCTCTAGTTGCCCTTGAAGGTGTTGGTAAGCTGCCTTCATGAACTGCTGCAGTCTATTTTTTGTAGGAACATCCACAATGCTGTCTGGGAGGGAGTTCCAGGATTTGACACTTCAGCAGCAGTGATGTATATCGAAGTCACAATGGTCAGGGGCTTGGAGTGGAACTTTTACGTGGCAGTCGAGGTCCCATGCATCTGCTTAGCAGTAACTGTTGTCAATATGGAAGGTTCTGTCCATGGCGTCTTTCAAGATTTTCTGCAACGCACCTTGTAGATGGTACACACTTATTACTGAGCACGAATGGTGCAGGGAATGAACATTTATACATGTGAGCTAATAAACCTGGCTTTCACCTGGATGATGTCAACCTTCTTGACTGTTACCAGAGGCTGCACTTGGCCAGGCAAATATTTGAATATTCCATTACATTCCTGACTTGTGCCTTGTAGATAACAGACAAGCTCTAGGGAGTCAGGTGGTGAGTTACACACCACAGGATTCTAACATCTGACCTGCTTTTGTAGCCACAGTATTTACACGGCTACTCCAGTTCAGTATCTGGTCAATGGTAACCCCAGGACGTTGATTGTAGGGTATTCAGCAATGGTAATGCCACAATGTGACAGCGTGGTTAAATTCTCTCTTGTTGGAGATGATTTTTGTGTGGTATGTGTAGTGTGAAAGTTACTTGTCACTCATCAGTACAACCTGGATGTTATCCAAGTTTTGCACATGGATAGGAACTGCTTCAGTATCTTAGTTGCAAATAATGCTGAACATTTGGAGATGTTTGCTGGTTGCCCATTGAGGGTGCTAGGCAAATATCACACAGTCAAGTGCGGCCTTGACGTCAAGGGAAGTCACACACGTCTCATTCTGGAACTCATGTCAAGGCCAGGAGCTGAATGGCCCACGCAGAACCCAAATGGAGTGTCAGCAGCTAGTTATAGCTGAGTTTCACAACACTGTTGGTGACACTTTATCAATTTACTGATGAATGATAAGGCAGTAGATAACAGGGGTGAAACTGTCCTGCTTTTTGTGTAAAAATACATGCCTGGGCAGAATCCAGACTTGAGATTGTACTGGAACAGGCAGATAACAAAATGCAGAGTACATGTCTTTAACGTTATTGCCAGAGGCCATAGTCTATAGTGTCCAGAGCTGCCAGTCATTTCTTGATACCATGCAGAGCAAATCAAATTAACTAAAGACTACCACCTGTGATGCTGTGGACATCTGGAGGTGGTTCTGATGCATCGTTCATTCAGCACTTTGGCTGAAGATTGTTACAAATGCTTCAGCCTGGTCACTTGTGTGGGCTCATTGAGAATGGGATAATTATAGATCCTCTCCAGGACTGTTTGTTTAATTGTCTATCACCATTCAAAACTGGACGCGGTAGGACTACAGAGCTTAGATCTGACTAGTTTGCAACCTATCCCATTTAGCAGTGATACATGCCATCATTTCATGTGGCACTAATTTCAATGTGAAGAAGGAACTTTGTTGTAGTCACTCCTAGGCCTGAGTCTGCCTGTTGATCCTGCAAAGCCCTCTGTGCCAACATCTGGGGGCTAGTGTCAAAACTAGGAGAGATGTTTCACAAATGTGTCAAGCAACAGCCTGACAGTCATACTCCTGGAATATTATTGTAAACACCATGTCCCAGACAGTACCATCCCATCCACAGCATTCTGGGGCAACGAGTTCCAGATTCACCACCCTCCGGCGGAAGAAATTCATCTGTTCTAAAGGGGTGTCCCTTCACTCCAAGGGAGTGGCTTCAGATTCTAGTCTCCTACTAGTGGAAGCATCTTCCCCACGTCCAGATTGTTAAATGTATAACATGAATAGTTGTGATCTCAACATTGATCACTGCAGAACTTCACAATCAATGGCTGCCATCTTGAAAAAGACCCCTTTATCCCCTCTTTCTACCTTGTGCCAGTCAGCCAATGCTGTGTCAACACTTTGTGCCCGACACCATAGGTTCTTAACTTATTTAGCAGCCTCCTGTGCAGCACCTTGTCAAAAGCTTTCTGGAAATCCATATAGATCATGTGCACTAGCTCTCCTTCCCGTTGATGAAGCTATTCTGACAACCCTATTTTACCATGCTGCTCCACGCACTCCCCAATCTCATCCTTAACAATGCTCTCTAAAATCTTCCCAAAGACCAAGTCCAGACTAACTGGCCTGTAAGTTCCTGACTTCTGCCTCCATCCCTTCTCAAAGGGGTGTTGCATTAGCAATTTTCTAGTTCTCTGGACCCTCCCTGACTCCAGTGATTCTTGAAAAATCCCCACTGATGCCTCCACAATCTCCTTCAGAACCTTTAGGTGTAGCCCATCTAGTCCAGGTGATTTATCCACCACCATACTTTTCAAGTCTCCCAGGACTTTCTCCTTAGTGGACTACTGATACTCAATGCCCCCTGACTCAAAGTTCTGGTAAGCTACTGGTATATTCCACCATAAGGACTGATGCAAAGTATCTATCCAGTTCCTTCACTATTTCTTTGTTCCCCATTATTATTTCTCCAGCCTCATACTCCACCAGTCTAAAGGTCACTCCTGCTTCTTTCTTACCTTTTAGATATCGAAAATAAATACTTGCAATCTTTAATATTACTGGCTAGATTACCCTCATTTTTATCTTGTCCCTATTATTGCTTTTTATAGTTATTCTCTGGTTTTTAAAAGGCTTCCCAATCTTCTGGCTTCCAACTAATTGTCACTACATTGTATACTTTCTCTTTTGCTTTTATGCTGTCCTTGACTTCCCTTGTCAGCCATGATTGCCTTGTGCTACCTTTAGGATGTTTTGCCTTCCTTAGGGTGAATTTCTGCTGCACCTAAATTATTCCCAGAAAATCCTACGATTGCTGTTACACCACTTTCCTTGCTGGGCTCCCCTTCCAATTAGCTGTGGTCAACTCCTCCCTCATGACATTGTAATTACCTTTACTCAATTGTAATACCATCAGATCCAATTCAAACTTCTCCCTCTCAAACCGCAAGGTGAATTCTATCATATCACATTCACTGCACAACCCCCATGCCCAAGGGCTCCTTGATTTGAAGCTCCATAATCAAGTCTGTCTCATTACACATCACCGCGTCCAGAATTGGATGTTCCCTAGTGCAGGCTACCCACAAGCTAGCCCAAAATAAAATCCATCTTGTAGACATTCTATGAATTCCTTTCCTAGTCATCCCCTACCAACCTGATCTTCCTCAGTCCACCTGCATACTCAATTCCCACGATTATTGTATTAGTGCTTTCTCCCCCCCCCCCTTAAGAAACACGGCTTTTCTATCTCCTGATTTATTTTCAGGTCCACATACTAACTACTACTAAGAGGTCTCTAGGCAACTCCCATCAGGGACTTTCATCTTTTAAAGTTCCTTGTCTCTACCTACGGGATTCTATGCCTTCTTACTCTATAATTGCTTCTTGCTATTGATTTAATTTCATTTCTAATTAAGGAGGCAATCCCACCTCACCTGCCTGTCCTTTCGATATGACACATAATATTGGATATTTAGTTCCCTGCCCTGGTCCCTTACAGGCCATGTCTCTGCAATGCCCACAATCATACCTACCAACTTCAATCTACAAGCTCATTTACCTTGGTTTTGTGTACTGCATGCATTTAAGTACAACATCCTCAGTCCTGCATTGACCATGTCCATTCTCAGCTGTCCAGTAATCTGTTGTGCCTGAAGTTAGATTTTTGTACCTTTTCACACTATCCTATTACTTATTCTTGAAACTTTAATAACCTCTGCTGAGTCATATAAATGTTGATTTGGAAAAAAGTCATGCAGACGTTGTTTAATTACAATTCTGTTGGCCCAGAGTGACTCTCCACATGCATACAATGAGGCGTTTTTGCTTTTGTTCATCTGTCACTGCCTTCATTTGGCACAATGTACAAAAAGCTAAAGTATTAAAAACCCAAATGCTTGTAGCTTGTTATTTTTACATTTATGGCTGATATATAACACTGAGCACTACAAGTGCAGCAGAAACAACAGCTGTTCAGGAAAGTTTCATCTTAAGAAATGAAACTATCATTCTTTATCAGTCTCTAAAGTTTAAGTAATAAATTTATATTAAAAGTTCAGTTCAAGGAGATTACTACATTTACATTTCAGTTGGTTTTAATTAATTGGTAAATCAAAAACTGAAGAGGTGTTATCAGTGAAACAAGAAACATTTTTCTACATCCCCAACCATGAGAAAAAAAGAAAGCAGTTAATTGATTTGAGCACTTGTGTTTAAGTATAAAACTATGCAAAAAAATTTCAAAATACATTTGCTTATTCTCAATTATTTTGGGAGTTTTAAAAAAGCTGAGCCATTGTACTTCAACGAGAGACAGTATAGATAACGATGCCTACTACAAAATCTCTCATTGTGCACAAGTTCAGGATAGAGAATACTGGAATTTGAGGGACTGATTTTGTAGCTGTATATAATAAATCTGGTTTTAAAAAGTGGAAGTTTTTCTTAAATTGAAAGAAGTTAAATATTTTAGAATAAAGCCCAAATCAGCCTTTGAAAAGAATTAATTGTATTTATATAGAGCCCTGTCACTTCCAGAATACACTTCCATTGTGTAAAATTACATCGTTACCTAATCCTGATTGACACACTCACCATACTAGTGTGAACACAAACACAGTACAAAAGAAGTTGCTAGTGGTCAATTGATACAGACCACAAACATTAGGGGCACTAGGCAAGAACAAAAAGCTCAAAAAGTCTTACGACTCAAGTCAAGGATACCATCTGGTATTTCTTCAGATAAAAATATATTTTAGAAGAATGTTTGATCCTTGGTATGTTCACTTGGATTTCATCAATAACTTTATGTAAAATATGGCACCTCACTGCGCAAGAGCAATGTAACTTACCAAATGGATTAGAAAAAAAGTTGATTAGGCAGTGATGGGACCAGGGAGTAGCAGTAGTTGAAAAACAGGTGAGGGGTGTGACAGCAGCCCAAAACTAAAGTTTACTTATAACCAATTACTAACCTGCAGTACCTCCTCAAAAGCACGAATTGGAATCACATCCTTTCAAAAGCTAGTGTCAAATGCAACTTGAATTTGCTTTCTGAAGGTAGGAACATAACTGAACTAAAGCTACAATGCTTAAAAATAGACATAATAAATCTTTCACCAACACCTTACAACGTCCTTACTCTGTGGTATGAATGTTAAATGCTACAGGCGAACAGACTCTTCCAACTCTTGGAACTAACATCCAATGTAACACTTGTTTACAGCTGCATTGTATCGAGCAGTAAAATCTGCTTTTTAAAACAAAGTTAATACTGATCTTAGAAAGAAGTTTCCTTTTACATGTTCCAAATAAAATTCTAAATCACCACTCATACAAAAATTTTGTATCAGCTAAACTGGGAAACCACTCAACTCAAAGTCTTAAATTTTTTGAAGTGCGCTCTCTCTGGTGTACTTTGAAAATCAATACCTTTCAAAAACTCAGCATGTGTATGAATTGGGTCTGCTGAATTCTATATTCTTTGTGATTTAGTGGAAAACATACCAGACTCCACTGAAGCCCATTCTGTAAGCTCAAATTTTTTACAATGCAGATTGAAGACCAAATGCAGAATGGGTAAAAAGGGAGGAAGAAAAGGTCAAAGAGGAAGAAAGCTTAACCATAAATCTACACAACAGCTCAGCTTTGGGTTTACCCCCCTCTGACCTGCATGGCAATGTTTAGTTTTCATTTTAGGTGATTTCAAACAGGATAACAATTTAATGGGGAAAATGTTTTACTCCATGAATCTCACGATTAAGACCAAATTATAGACAGGTACCAAGCACCGGTTAACTAATCATTTTGTTAAAATATTAATTCAAATATGACAGGCTATGCTTTGCAAATGTTATATATCTGATGTTGTAATGCTGGTAAATTTTCAGATGAGAAAATTTGATGCCTTTGCACACAGACAGAAATACAAACCCAGGAAAGGCAAGGGAGCATGTTTGTATGACTAAGAATTTGCAGTTTCACTTCACACCCAGCCTCCAGTTGCTTACCATTACTGTTGCTCAAACTCATCAGTCCTCCACTACAGTCCTCATCTCCAAAGTCTAAAGGCTGCAGATTTGAAAAGATATAACAGACAACTGGTTTACTCATTCACTGTCCGTGACAAACAAATGATCCCTCAAATTATTCATAACTTAACTACTGACCAGCCAACTTTCCCTCCAAGTCACTACGTCAGCCAATGTTGTTAACTATTCTCTTCAGCTGGCTTTTTTTCAAAGCACTCTCCTCAAATCATCAACCTACCATGCCAGTGTTCTTGTAAACTATTGTCCCACTTCCTGCCTTATCTCAAAGTCCTTGAATACATGCTGTTACAACACAAATAAATGCTTCTTTTTCCTGAAACGCAGTGTTTGAATGCTTGCAAATCAGGCTCACACCACTGCCATAGTACACAAAGATACAAAAGTTACCAAATCACAAATGATATCCAATGACTATCAATGGTATACTATTGTTCCTTGTTATTCTCTACTTCTCTGCAATCAATGACACAAATGATCACACCAAAATGACCCCCTCTCCATTTAGTCAGGAGACATTTCATGGATGATTGTACAATGTTTAGCACCATTCATGATTCCTCAAAACTGAAGCAGCCTGTATACATAATCAGCAAAACATAGACAACACAGGCTTGGGCCTTTAAGTGGCAAGTTGTGCCAGGCACTGCCCATCTCCAACGAGAGATTCTAACCACCTCCGAGATTCAATAGCATTAATACTGAAGAATTCTCCACTAATATTATGGGGCCACCATTACCTAGAAACGGAACTGGACCAGCCATATAAATACTGCAGCTCCAACAGCAGGTGAGAGGTTAGGAATTCTGTGGCAAGCATCTCAGTACCTGTCCACCACCTACAACTAAGCCAGGGAGTGATAGAACATTGTCCGCTTGTTTGAAAAGGTTACAGTTCTTACAACATTCAAGAAACTTGATGTCATCTAGTACAAAGCAGTCCACTTAATTAGCACCGCACCCACCCTTAACATTCACTTACTTCAACATTGGACAGCAGTACCTGCAAGACGCAGTGCAAAATTCACCAAGACTCCTTCAACAGAACATTCCTCTATCTCCTAGAAAGGAGAGGGCAATGCACTTCAGTAGGTCTGGAGTCACATGTAAGCCAGGTAAGAAAGTCAAAAGTGAATCAGATGGTTTCACAGCAAACAATATGGTTACAGCTTTTAATTCCAGAAAGTGTGTTTTCAAATTTTATCTGTTGCTACAGTGGGACTTGAACCCAAACCCCAGAGCATTAGCCAGGCCTAAATTCTAGTCAACTGACAATACCACACATTGCTGCCTCCCATTAAAACTATATCATCCTTTCACTGACACTGGCTCAAAATCCTGGAACTCCCTAAAACACTATGGGTGTCCCTAGATATCAAGGACTGCAGTGATTTAAGGCTGTTCATCACCATTTTCTCAAGGTGAATAAATGCTGCTTTAGACAACAATGCCCACAATTTATTTTTTAAAAATTTGGAGAGGCAAATGCAATTAGATTATGATCCAAGTTTATATGGTCAACATTAGACCACACTACACTTCTCGGTAGAATGTGACTGCAGCGAACACTGCTCTCAAAAGCAAATAGTGTATCACTCATTTTACCAGAAGGCAATGAGAACATCAGTTGCACTGAGTCTTGGTAACGTTTACTCCTTAAATTTTAGATTCAAAAGGGAGGACATGGTCAGAAATCAAGAGTACAATTGGGAACAGATCACCAATAGTCTGATTTAGTCCAAAGCGAGTTCCTTTTTGTTGAAATCATTTAATTAATAATATGAAATTTTCAGTTAAGGTTGTTGAACAATAAGTTATGGCAGCTTCTGCTCATAATACCTTAATTTCAAGAACTAAGAGAGGATCTGAAAGTAATGAAAGAATTCCCCTACCTGCACAGCTGCATCATGGGCACCACAACTAACCAGGAAGTATAAATACAAAAAGAAAAAGAAAACACAAATGAAGTGCTGAGATGCATGAAGAGTAAAGTTCTGATTTAGGTACTGGAAATGCAAATGTCACAACTATAAAGAAATGTAGTCTGATTACTGGAGGAGAGGAATAAGTTGCTAACTCATGACAGGAGATTCAGCGTTCTGAAGAGGAGTCATTTCAGACTCAAACATTAACTGCTTCGTTCTGCACAGACACTGCTAGATCTGTTGGTTTCCTCGAAATATTTTTTTCAGATTTCCAGTACCTTCAGTATTTTGCATTTATCAGAAAATTCTGTGCAATTTCCATTGCAAACAAAAGCAACGACTTACATACCCATTGAAAGAAAAGCCCAAGATAACTACCTGCACTTTTAAAGCATCTTTGACATAAAATAGCCCAAGGGCACTTCACAGAACCACTATGAAAATGACACTGCACCATAAAAGGATTTATTGGATCAAACTCTGTTCAAAGGGGTAAGGCGCATCTTAGAAGAAGAAAAGATAGAAAGGGAAATCCAGAATTTACTTACTAGACAGCTGAAGGTACAACCACCAGCAGACCGACAGAACAAAAACTGGATGTTCAAAAAGGCCAGAATGAAATCAATACAAGTTCGTCAAAGAATGTGGTGCTAGAGGAAATTACACAGATGGGGGCAGGGAGGAGACAGAGGGCTTTGAAAACAAGGGTGAGAATTTTAATGCCAAGACATTGGTAAATCCAGATCCAACACAGGTTACTGACCAAAGAGGTGATAAGATCACTAAAATTTGGCTCAAGTTAAACGTGCGCAGAATTCTGGATAACCTCAAGTTTAGAGTACATAATGTAGGAGATTACTCACAAGCATGCTGAATTAGTCAAACAGTTAGAAAAAATATTAGAAATAAGGATTACAGTAACAGAGAAGCTGAGACAGGGGCTGATTCAAGTAACATTACGGAGGTGGAAATAAGTAGACATGACATGGTCAGAAGCTCATCTCAGGGTCAAACATGACATGAAGGTTCTGTACACAACGATTTCATCTCAGACTGTTGCTGGGAAATGAATGGTGTCAGTGAATAGGAAACCCAGTTTGGAGAATGTATCAAAAACAATGGCTTAGTTTTCCCAATATTGTAATGGAAGGTATTCCCGTTCACGTAGCACCACACATCACCTAAATATAGGAGCTATGACATCACGTTGAGTTGTACATGTGGTTGGTGAGGCCACTTTTGGAGTACTACGTACAGCTCTGGTCACCCAGCTACATGTAGGATATTATTAAATTGGAGAAAGTATAGAAAAAGATTTACAAGGATGTTACTGGGACTGGAGGATTGAGTTAGGGAGAGGCTGGGTAGGCTGGGACTTTTCTCCCCTGGAGCATAGGGAGGTAGAGGGGTGACCTTAGAGATATTTATAAATTCATGAGGGGCACAGGAAAGGTAAATAGCAAAAGGTCTTTTCTCTAGAATAGGGGAATTCAAAACCAGAGGGCATAATTTTAAGGAGAGAGGAGCAAGATTTAAAAAAAACATGGGGGTAACTTTTTCGTCAGAGGTAGGCTCATACATGCAATAAACTGCCACAGAAAGTGATAGATGGAGGTACAGTTACAACATATAAAAGACATTTGGAAAGGTAAATAAATAGGAAAGGTTTAAAAAGGATATGGGCCAAATGCAGGCAAATTGGACCAATTTAGTTTGAGAAACTTAGTCAGCATGGACAAGTTGGATCATAGGGTCTGTTTCCACACTGTATGACTATGACTAAGTCTGATATTCTAGCAATGGTGATGAGATAGAGCTGGGTGACATGAACACAGGAAAATATCGCTTTTGTTTTTGCTACCAAAGCAACACTATCAAAAACCAAAAAGAACTGTGGATGCTGCAAATCAGAAACAAAAATAGAAATTGCTGGAAAATCTCAGGTCTGGCAGTTTCTGCGGAGAGAAATCAGTTAACATTTTGGGTAGAGTGACCCTTCCTCAGAGCTAATGGCAGCTAGGAAAATGTCGGCAGAAGATAACGTGGGGACAGGGTGTAAGGAGTAAACAAAAGGTGGGGATAGAGCCCAGAGAGAGAGAGAAAGAAAAGAGCAGTTGGGCAGACAAAGGAGTGGATAATGATCCGGCTAGAAGAATGAATAGCTATTAATGGGGACTGTTAGTAGCTAACAATGGATGATGTGTAATAATGTACTGTGTGATAAGGAGGCTCGGTTGTGGGGACTGGGGTAAGGACATGAGACAGATCAAGCTTGAAAATTATTGAGATTGAAATCAAGTCCAGAACGCTGCAGGGTGCCCAGGCGGAAATGAGATGCTGTCCTTGTGCCGAGCTTCGTTGGAGCACTGCAACAAGCCTGAAACAGATGTCAGCCAGGGAACAGAGTGGTGTGTTGAAGTGGCAAGCAACTTTTGCAAACAGAATGCAAGTCTTCTGTGAAGCGGTCATCCAGTCTATGCTTTGTTTCCCCAATGTAGAGGAGACCACATTGAACAGAAAATGCAGTAGACTAGATTGTGGGAAGTTTAGGTTTACTTGGAAGGTGTGTTTGGGCCCTTGGATATTGAGGAGGGAGGAAGCAAATGAACTGGGTGTTACACCTTCTGCGGTTGCAGTGAAAGATGCCTGGAGGCTGCAGGGGGTGATGGGAGTGAAGGAAGAGTGGACCAAGGTGCCCTGTGAAAGACTGACAAGGAGGGAAGGGGAAGGGACTGTGGGTGTGTTGGTGGCATCTCGCTGATGATGTCAGAAATGGCAGCAAATGATCCTCTGGATATAGATGCTGGTGGAATGGTAGGGAAGGACTATTGCGGGAGGAAGGAATGGGAGTGAGGACTGAAGTGCAGGAGATGGGTCACATGTGGCTGAAGGCCCTGTCAACAACAGTGCTGGGGAATCCTCAGTTGAAGGTGGTGGTGGACAGTAGGGAGGCTCCCTTGTCAAAGCTGGCATCATCCGAACAAAAGCAACAGAGAAACTGTGAGAATGGAAGAGTCTTTACAGGAAACAGGGTGTCAGGATATATAATTCAGGTAACTGTGGGAGTTGGTGAGTTTGTAGTGGCTATTGGTGGCCAGTATATCCCCAGAAGTGGAAACAGAGGTGTCGAGAAAGGGAAGGGAGGTGTCAGAGATGGACCAGGTGAAGGAGAGAAAGGGAGGCAGCACTGATATCAAAATGTTGGAGAGAGAACTGTAGGTGGGAGCTGGGATAGGACTGGAATAAGGAATGTTCCATACACCCCACAAAGAGACAGGCATAACTGGGACCCATGGGTGTGCCCATGGCCAACCCACTGACCTGAAGAAAATGAGGAGTTAAAACAGAAGTTGTTCAGGGTGAGGATAAGCTTGACCAAGCGGAGGCGGCTGGTGGTGGATGGAGATGGTTCAGGAAGAAGCGGAGAGACCCAAGACCATCCTGGTGGGGGATGGATGTGTAAAGGGATTGCATGTCCACGGTAAAGAGATGGTGGTTGGAGCCTGCAAACTGGAAATTCTGAAAGTGGCATAAAGCATCCGAGGAATCGAGGATGTAAGTGGGCAGGGGCTGGATCAAGGGAGAAAAGTCTGAGTCAAGTTGGAAAGAGAACAGTTCTGTGGGACAGAAGCAGGCAGAAACAATGGGTCTGACCAGGCAGTCCTGCTTGTGAATTATAGGACGGGGGTAGAAGTGAGCTGTGGGACTATCAGCTTGGAGGCAAGGGTAAAGGGGACGCAGGAAGTCACCAGATGAAATGAGATTGGTGACCATGGTTGACACAATGACCTGATGTTCCATTGTGAAGCCATACTCCAGGAAGAGATAGGAGGTATCGGAGAGCTGGCGCTCAGTCTCTGCAACTTATAAGTCAGTCCGCCAGACTACAATAGCACCACTCTTTGACGGCAACATGACAAACACTGAACCCAGATTAGAATGTGAATTCAAAGTGGTAAGAAGACTGCTGTTTTTTTTCCTGAAAACAGTCAAAAGCTTTTGTTCTTTCAAAATGAACAAAAAAAAAGGAAACTTAAAAAGGTCCTAGAAGACCAAAATCTAAGAATAACTAAACAAAACGCTGCGTTGCTGTAAAAAAAAAGTGACCAAAACATTTAGTACATGTGAACTAAGTTCAAAGGATGAACTTCATGAGTAATCCAGAGACATGTGCAGAAATGACCAACATATGGTATAAACTTTTATAATTTGTTATCTACCATCTGTTACACCAACATTTAGCAGTTATTTCAGGGAAATATGTAGTGGTTATATGCTGACATGAATAAAATTGCAATAAGCAGGTGGCTATTTGCAATAAAAGGAAGTTACATGCATGTCAAGGCTTGAAAAATGATGTATTCTGATTACTTGATGTAAAAATTAGACAACACTGGACTGAACACATTTACTTGTTAAAATGTGAATGTAATTTTTCTTTAAAACCAACAGCAATACAACTGATCATTTAAGATTATGAAATCAATTGCAAGAAGTACATGACATCTCACAATTAGCACTTTTGCAGCAGAGCTTCCATTGTGCAAATGAATAGGAAAAGAATGGATGTAGCTATGCAATGTTAACGAACACATGGCCTAATAGGTGCCAATATGAGGCTAGCTAACATGCAGCTGGTTACAGCATACAGTCCTCATGACATCAGGTCAAACATGGGCTACAAAATCTGTGATTAGTACCTCCCACCCTACCTCAGTCAGTTAAAATAAAAGTCTGTACTCCATCATGTTGAACAGCACTTAGAAGAAACAGCAAGGACACAAATGTACTAACCTAGTCCATACACTAGGTCAATGGCAAGTGGTTGAAAACTAACAGGGAAAAGAAGCCTACAAATTTATTCTCTCCAACCTATCTGTTACAGATACAGGTCAATGAAAGAATAAATAAGATTCATCACCACACAATCTTTGTGAAGATGAAGTTCTTTCTTCACACAAGATTTCTTCATTGCGCTATATCAAGAAGGGTCAGGACAGATCCAGCAACTCAAAACTGTGAATCCATGATGTATGAGAAAGCAGGATTGAATTCCACCATTACATGTACTGGACTGAGGTGACATTTTCACAATAGTCTCAAATCAGGAGACCAACCTTGGGTCATGAGCCAAGAAAAGCATATCTCAGGCATACTAAAATGTAAGGTGCCAACCTGGTAAGGCTACAAACACAGCTACATGTATGCTAAACAGTGCAAGCAGCGTACCACAGAACTAAGAAAACTCACAAACAATGGATCAGATCAGGACTTTGCAGTAATGCTACATACAGTTGGGAACAATGGTGGACAATCATCAACTAAAGACAGACATAGGCTTTCTTGATTTTCAATGATGGAGAAGTACTTAATTTGAACACAAAAATTTTAGGCTGAATTGTTTGCGACCATCACCTAAGTGCCAAGTGGATAATTTCTTTCCATTCCTCCCGAAATCCCCACTAGACTCCAGCCTTCATGGAATGAATTCATTCCATGTTTAAAAGCAGTTGAATACACTGGTTACAGTTAAGTTTACATACTTTAACAACATCCGAGCTGCAGTACTAAATATCTATTGTCCCGTATTAGCCAGGCCTTCAGTCAAGCTGAACTAATACACCTAGAAAACATATCTATCCAACAATGTTGAAAATTAGCCAGGTATAGCCACATCTGCAAAGCAAAAAAAAAAAAAAAATTAAAAAAAAATACTCGTAGATATATTTTGTAAATAAAGTTCAAAAAAATTCAACTGGAACAATACTTCCTCTCCAAAAACAGTCTACTCTCAAAGTAATGACAGGAATTGACAACAATCTGTCAAGCAGTACTTAACACGGCAATAACATACTAATGCTCGTCTACATTCTGCCAAAACCAATTAAACAGTCCTTAACTCCTTGTCTATACTGGAGAAAGATATTAGATTCAAAGTTCCAACACCACTATACCATCGCAGCAGTGTTTATAATCTACAAGATGCACTGCAGCAATTTACCCAAGATCCTTGGTTATCACCTCCCAAGATTCATGACCTTGTTCCAGAAGGGAAAAGGACAGTAAGCACACAAGAAAGCCACAATATCCAAACCTGAATATTTGCAGCTGCTCTGCATCATTTGGTGAAAATCCTGAAATGCCATGACAGCATTATGGGAGTGTCTTCACCACACGGAATACTGCAGTTCAAGGCAGCAGCTCACTAGCACCTTCTCAACTGTAATTAGGGCTGAGGCAATAAATAGTCAATGTCGTCCACATTACATGAACCAACAAAAGCAGCAAATTTGGCAATTTCACATTTCCATTGCAACACAACAATTTGCAATGCAAATCTAACTGTGGTTCTTACAGCAAAAGGTGCAATGCATCTTGTGCAGGCAGTCAAGGCACTTCCAAAGATTGTTTTGAAACTCTCTGGAAAACGGACATCACAAGTCACAAGACAAATAATATGCATCACCTTTGCAAATGAAAGAATAGATGAAAGCAGAACTATACATGTCAGCTGCCAGACTGAGCGAGAGACAAACTGATTTGGAGTTTGCTAATGGCAAACCTCCCTCAACTCAATTAGTTAAGTCCAGGACACTTCCTCAAAATAATTGGGCTGTATAAAACTAATTGCCCCCAAATGTTGAGGTGAATTATGAAAGCAAGGGGGGGGGGGGCATATTCTACATCTACATAATTCGACCTGACTGAAAATGCTCAGAGGTGTGCAGTAAACTAAAGTGCCAAGGGAAAGAGGTAAAAACCTGAGCAAGTTCAGTTCCCTCCCCTCCATCTTAAAGAGATTACATCATTGGTTTCAAGCGGATCTGTGCACTGGGATGAGGGTGCAGGCAGTTTACCTGCGCGTCAATGACGAAGATCAGAGCCCCGGTGCCCCTGAAGATCATCTCATAGTCGAAGGTGGGGTCGAAGAAGTCCACCTGGCCGGGAAAATCCCAGATCTGGAAGTTGACGAAGGAGCTGTTGGAGATGTCGTCCTTGTAGATCTTGTTGGTGCTCTCCAAGAAGAGTGTCTCGTTGGGGGACATCTTGTGAAAGACCACTTTCTGGATGGAGGACTTGCCGCTGCGCCTGAGGCCCATCAGCAGGATGCGGGGTTTACTGTCCGACTGCGACTCGCTGCCTTCCATGTCGGACTCTTCCACCCCATAGCCAAAGTCTTTGGGGAACGAGTCCACCACCCCGTAGCTGCCGGCCAGCGGCTCGTCATTGCTGTACTGGATGGACATATCGCGGCTGGGTGGGCGAGCAAAGGGGAAAGAGAGGTAGCCACCCAGAGCCCACCGCCAGACCTGCTCTCAACACCGCTCGAGTTCAGCGTCCTACACCGTGCAACCAAGCTCACCTCACCTTACGTCCGTCTCCAAACCCCACGGAGCTGCGTCCCCGCTCATTGGTTGATCCTCCCCAGCGTGCAACCGCCCACCCACATCTCCCGCACGCTTGTTGGGTAGCCCGTGTGTCCATCAGCACTGACACTCAAGCAGGTTTGGTTGAGAACGTCATGTGTTAACATCACCTGACTGGCGCTGGCGACCTTTGACCCCTCGCCCCCCTTCCTGAGGCAGGAAACGGCCAGCAGAGGGAGGATCAGGTAGAGTTGGGAAAACCCGGAGGGATTAGGTTGATTGATTGTAGGGAGTACTGCTGCTTCTGGGAAAGGTGTCCTTATAAATATGGTTGAATTTCTGATTTTTCAACAAGTGGATTTCAGTCAGGGTGACCACACAATAATGTCCATCATGTGGCTGGTGGAAAGCTTTTGTTAATGAGATGACAGATTGTCATGTACCACAATCTGTGGAATTTTAACTAAATCCATGCAGTAACTGCCTGTGATTTGATTGTGAGGGACTGCTGAATGCCATGATACCTCTTTTTTAAAATTTACTTCTCATGGTATCTGGGCATCACTGGCTAAGCCTCCTTTTATTGCCCATCCTTAATTGCCTTGGAGAAGGCAGTGATTGCATGGAATTAACGAACAAAGCAGACCATTTTACCTGGCCAATCTGTATCAACTGTCTGCAACAATTTAGTGTGTCCACCTTTTTTTCCTTCAGATCCCTTTTCCTTTTGGAAGCCACTATTAAATCTGCATTCGCCATCTTTTCAGGCCGGACATTCCAGATTGCAATTGCTTGCTCATTGCCTTTGATTCTTTGCCAATCCCTTTAAATTGGTGTTCTCTGGTTCTTAGCACATCTGCCAATGAAAAATTTCCTCTGTTTAGACTCTTTCCAGACCCCTCATGATTTTTAACACCTATACCATTTCTCTTCTCAGCCTTATTTAAGGAAAACAATTGCAAATGTTTTGTAAAGGGCACTGAGCATGACTTTGAACAGAGTGCTGATTGTTGGATGATTAAGGGAATTGGGATAGAGGTGCTGTTTTGTTCTTTCTAACTTTTTCATCCTCTCATAATTTGTTTCTTACTCTACGAGGTTTGATGAGTATCTAATAAGTGGTTGAGGTCCATTCTAATCCTAATATTTAAAATAATTGTTAATATTGTAATCATAAAACCAGTTTTAAGGTAAGGTTAATAAAATACATCCACCAGCATCCACTCCATCCACCACCGATGCTCAGTAATAATAATGTATACTGTCTGCAAGATGCACTGCAGAAATTCACAAAGATCCTCAGACAGCAATCCGTCCAGAAGGACAAGGGCAGCAGATATATGGGAACACAAATGCCTTCAAGTTCGCTCCAAGCCACTCATCATCCTGACTTGGAAATATATCACTGTTCCTTCAGTGTCACTGCCCTAATGGCATTGTGGATCAACCCCCAGCAGGTGGACTGCAATGGTTCAAGAAGTCAGCTCACCGTCACTTTCTCAAGGGCAACTCAGGATGGGCAATAAATGCTGGCTAACCAGCAACGCTCTCATCCCACAAATGAGTAAAAACAATAAACTAAAATACATAAAAATAAAGCAAATAATTTAATCATATCAGTAATTAAACACATTGGGAATGTCAGGATAGGTGGTGTGTCATGGCTGCACATAATGTAGAAGAGGTCCTTCTGCAGCTGTACAGGGCCCTGGTGAGACAGCACCTGGAGTATTGTGTGCAGTTTTGGTCTCCAAATTTGAGGAACGACATTCTTGCTATTGAGGGAGTGCAGCGTAGGTTCACGAGGTTAATTCCCGGAATGGCGGGACTATCATATATTGAAAGATTGGAGCGACTGGGCTTGTATACACTTGAGTTTAGAAGGATGAGAGGGGATCTGATTGAGACGTATAAGATTATTAAGGGATTGGACACTCTGGAGGCAGGGAGCATGTTTCCGCTGATGGGTGAGTCCAGAACCAGAGGACACAGTTTAAAAATAAGGGGGAGGCCATTTAGAACAGAGTTGAGGAAAAACTTCCTCACCCAGAGAGTGGTGGATATATGGAATGCTCTGCCCCAGAAGGCAGTGGAGGCCAAGTCTCTGGATACTTTCAAGAAAGAGATGGATAGGGCTCTTATAGATAATGGAATCAAGGGTTATGGGGATAAGGCAGGAACAGGATACTGGCTGTGGATGATCAGCCATGATCATAATGAATGGTGGTGCTGGCTCGAAGGGCCGAATGGCCTACTCCTGCACCTATTGTCTATTGTCTATAAGTGCTGGATGCCATTGTGATCCCAGGTAAATAAATCTTCAGTAAGTGCAGCTCGAGCAACTTCAACTCTGTGTTTAATGACCTAGGTGTCAAACTACAAACACTGTGACACATCAGGGAGGGGAAAGTTACCTGATCACTTTTTTCCCAGGATGTGATCACGCCATTTAGGATAGGATTATCTGATTTGGCCACTGGTCAGAAAAGGGAAGGTGTGACTGTGAGTGAGGCAGATAAGGTAATTCCAGAGTGCAGTGCAGACATTTCAGCTTTTGCAATTGCCCAGCAGAGTTGATGCTTTTACAGCTTATCTGCATGAGCTCACTGACCATAGCACTGTAGCACAGGAAACCATTCAAGTGGAATGAGCAAAATGCAATGTAGCAGGAGTATGGGACAGGATTGACATTTGTTCTCTGTGGCAAAGTGTGAGAGCCTGGAAGGATGTGTTGCTTGCCTGGTGCCAGAGTTTGGGACATCTGCTTAGGGCTAACGATGGACTTGCAGTGGAAGGTGAACGATCCATCATGGTCCATGTAGATGCCAGCAACATAGGTTGGATAAAGAAATACATAGTCATTTGAGGTGCTATGCCAAATTAAAAAGCAGAACCTCAAAGATCATAATGTCTGGATTATTACCTGTGCCAGAGGCAATTTGGCATTGGCAAATAACAGTAGAGAAATGAATGCTTAGCTAAAGAGTGGTGAGGTACAAGTCAGTTCTGGTCCATAGGGCACTGGCAACAGTACTGGAGAAAGTAAGGGCTGGACCATTGGTATCTATATTCTAGCAAATCCCACAATTATGGAAGTAGAGAGGCTTTAAATTAAATAGTAGAGACATATTTGGGATGATATGGTCAATCAAAGAGTTGAAACAATGCAAAGGAGAAGTGTATTGATATGGGTAATGATAAACAGACCATGACAGGAAGGGATAGAGAGTACATATCTTAGACTAAATCAATAGATAAGGCTAGAGGCTACAAAAATAATAAAAGGGCAAAACCAAAAGCACTGTGTCTGAATACACAGAGTAGCTATTTCATAAATATGTAGGATGACATAGATCGGCACCTGAACTTTGAATGGTACATGCATTTAGGAAGGGCAGGAAGCTAGAAAATAGATGGAAGGGTAGCTTTGTTAATTAATGATGGTATTAATACAATAGAGGCAGTTGAAACTAAATTCAGGAAACCAGCATGTAGTTACAGTTTAGGTAGATGTGAGAAATAAAAAAAGACAAATAATCAATTGTGCAAGTGGTATACAGGCCTCTAACAGTAATCACTAGGTCGAATGGAGTTTAAAGAAAGAAATGTTGGGAGCTTGTCAGAAAGGTATGCAATAATCATGGAGGATTTAGGTCGATGCATAGACTGGACAGATCAGTTAGGCAAAGGTGGCCTAGGTGTGGAGGTCATAGAATGTTTTTGGAATAGTTTTTTTTAGAACGGCACATATTTGGAGCAGTACAGAGAGCTGACTGGACTAGAGCTAGTACTGTGAAATAAGAGAGGATTAATTAGCAACTTCAAAGTGAAAGCACCCTAGGCAGCAATGATCATAATATAATTGAATTTTATATTTAGTTTGAGAAAAGTGGATCCAGAACTATTTTTAAACCTAAATAAAAGTAATTTTGAGGGCATGAAAGCAGTTCTAGTTAAAGTGAATGGGCAAGTAAAGTTAAAGCAGAAGTCAACAGAGATGCAGTGTCAGATATTTAAGGGGGTATTTCAGAATACACAGAATAGATACATTCCAATAGCGAAGATAAACTTTAATACGAGGACCTAGTTAACTTTCAAAAGTTAAAGATATTATCAAACTTGAAGAAAAAGCACATACTTTACACAGAGGTGAGGGGCCACTAGAGGATTGGATCGAATATAAAATACAGTGAAGAAAATTAGAAGACGAATAAGGGAGGAAGCGTTTGATAATGTGAAAAAGCCATATTGAAACATAAAAAAAGGTAAAAGTTTCTGTATCTATTCTAAATAGACAAGTTAATAAAGTGAGTGCCAGTTCCAAACAAATGTGAGTCTGGGGAATTAATGATGGAACATAGTTAGGGAATACAAGTAAAATCCCAGAAAAATGCTATAAATCAGGAAATGGGACAAAGAGAGGAATGCAGAAATAGGAAGAGGTACTGAGTAATTATTTGGAGAGGCAGGCTTGCAAGTCACAAGGCCTGATGGACTTCATCGTAGGATCTTAAAAGAAGTGGCTAGTGAGGTAGTTGACGAATTCGTTTTAACTTTCCAAAATTCTACAACTCAGGGAATGTTGCATTAGAGTGAAAAATAGCAAATGTAACTCCTTTATTTGAAAAGGGTGACTGAAAGCAGGTAACTACAGGCTAATTGGCTTAACATCTGTAACAGGAAAGATGTTAGAAGTTATTATTACAGATTCAGGATACTTAAAAAGAAAAGTCAGGCAGAGTCAATATGGTCTTATGAAAGAGAAATTGTGTTTAACCATTTATTAGAGTCCTTTAAAGGATGACAGGGAACCAGTGAATTTACCCTGCTGAGATTTCTAGAAGACATTTGATAAGGTGACATATCAAATATTATTACAGAAAGCAAAATCACAAGGTGTGAGGGGAAGCCATATTGGGCAGTACAATAGTTCCACCCTCGGGTGACTGTCTGTGTGAAGTTTGCACATTTTTCGCATGTGGATTTCCTCTGAGTGCTCTGGTTTCCTCCCACAGTCCAAAAATGTGCAGGTTAAGTGGATTGGCCATGCGAAATTGCCCACAGTCTCCAGAGAAGTGCAGGCTCGGTGAATTAGAAATGGGAAATGCAAGGTTACAGGGATAGGGTGGCGGGGCGGGGTGGGGGGGGGTAGCGTGGTGTAGTGGGTCTGCATGGGATGCTCTTCAGAGGGTTGGCATCGACTTGATGGGCAAAATGGCCTGCTTTCACACTGTAGGGATTTTATGATTCTATATTGATGTGGAAAGAAGATTGGCAAGCTAACAGGAAACAGGGTCAGCATAATGGGTCTTTTTCTGGTTCGCACAATGTAACAAGTGGAATTCCACAGGAATCAGTGTTGGGACCTCTTTTTTTTTACAATTTTTAAAAATGAGTTGGATGGAAAGATGGCAAGTATGGATGTTAAATTTGACAACACAAATCAAGGTTGGAAAGTAAGTTGTGAAGTGGACTTAAGGAAACTGCAAAGGGATATCGATGTGTTAAGTGCATGGGAAGAGGTCCAATAAATAGAGAATAATGTGAGAAAATGTGAAATTGTCCAGTTTGGCAGGAAAAACAAATATAAGTACACTATCCAAATTGTAAAAGATTGCAGAGCTTTGAAATTCAGAGAGATCTGGGTGATTTACTGCATGAATTCCACAATATTCATATGCAGGTACAGCAAGTAATTAGGAAAGTTAATAGAATGTTATCATCTAATATGGAAATTGAATACAAAAGTGTGGAGATTATCATTCAGCTGTACAGGGCATTTGTGAGACTACATTGGGAGTACTATGTACAGTATTGGTCTCCTTATTTAAGGAAAGATGTAAATACATTGGAAGCAGTTCAGAGGAGGGTTACTACTCTAATACCTGAAATGGGCAGGGTGTCTAATGAGGTTTGTATGTTGGCATGTATCTACTGGAGTTTAGAAGAATAAGATGTGCTTTGATCAAAATATAGAGTCTGAGGGTTCTTGACAAAGTTGTTGAAAGGATGGCTCCTCTTATGGGAGCATCTAGAACTAGACTTTAATATTTAAAAATAAGGTATCACCCACTTAAGACGCAGTTAAGGAGAATTTCTCTCTCACAAATCATGAGCCTTTGGATCTCTCTTCGATAAAAGGCAGTGATAAAAAATCTTTAACTATTTTAATGGCATAGGTAAATTCTTTATATGCAAAATAGCGAAAAGTTATTGTGGATATGAAAAAAGCAAAATAATCAGATCAGCCATGATCTTATTGAATGACAGAGCAGGCTCAAGGAGCCAAATGGTCTACTCATGCTCCTAATTTGTATGTTTATCAAGGCTCCCTTTCTTTTGTACTTACTCTGTGCGTCAATTTATAAAGGTCAGAGTACTGTAAGCCTTTTTACCTGTGTTCTCAACCTGCCTGCCATCTTCAATGATTTGTGCATATATTATAAATATGTATTAAAAACATTCCAAGATCCTAACTTAGATCAAAATATGGATAAACTCGGTTTTCATCTCATTATCAGGAACATTATCATCAATTTACTTTTTGCCTTTCATGTAGAAAAATACCTGAAAACATTTCACATAGGCATACTCACGTGAAATATAGAAGCCAGGCAAACAAACAGATTATGAGGAGGGTATCCAAAATCTTGATCAAAAAGGTGGGTTTCAAAGATGGTCTTAAAGGTCAAGGGAGATATGGTGCGTCAGTGTATTCTAGGAAAGGAATTTGAGAACACAAAGTCTAGACGACTGAAGCCACAGTGGCCAGGGTATCTGATTCCTTCTCAATCATTGAAGTCAAAAATAAACATTAAATCCAATATATGTGGATTTTAAACTTGAACATGTTGTTCTTCTGAGGTGACATATTCAGCTAGTTCTCTTTTGGGAATAGGATGCTTTTCACCCCTACTAACCGACACTGCCAATGTTGAGGATACGTGGAAGATTAAATGAGGTTTCGTGGGGAATACAGCACTGATAACACCTTCTGAATTAGTTGTTACCAGCACGTACTTAAAATATCTTTTTTTTCAAGAATTGTTGGCTTATCTGATATACTGATCTACTGATTTCTGATTATAGACATTCAGTTTAATCTTTAACATAAAAGTACATATTTACTCAAAGTTGGATTCAGAAGCAATTTTTTTAAAGATTAAAATTAAGTGTGATTTTCATCTAAAATTGTGTTGAACAATGCCACACAGTTCAGGGAAGCTGTCCACTACGGCACTGTTATCAAAAAAAAGTCAAGTTACAAGTTAAGTGGGGAAAATTCAATGAAGCCATCACCTCTTTCCACATCACTGCCTGTCAAAATTTCTCTAGGTGCCTTGATGGTAAAAATACAAAAACACATTTTCTTATCCAAAGTTGACTGCTTGTGTATTGGCAATATATTTTGTTAAGAGGATTGTGCAAATTAGTTGTATGGCAAGTTAATTTTACTGGTGTTCATTGAGAGAGAAAAATTACCAAGTTATCATTATAGCTCCCTCACCTTTGAACAATTGCATGTGCTTTTTAAGATAGACAGGGCCTTGGTTTGATATCTTATCCAAAAGATAGCATCTTCAACAGTACAATACACTCTCAGTACTGCAATAAAATGTAGATAACAGGGCTGGTTGAGAGTGACGGTGTTGCTATCTGAGACAACTTGTGCATACTTAAAGAGAATTTTAATTTGCTGCAGCATATATACATTCAGGCCATAAAGGAATTAAAATCAAATAGTCGATTAACCCCTGGTTTCTACCTCTGACGTAGGCTTGACTGGTCAAATGGTATCCTGTATCACAATGATTCTATGGCTCATTCCCATGCTGTCATTTGCTCAATAAGCAAATCAAACATTTACCTAGCTCAGGAGGAAGCTTCATAAATACATTTCCTTTACATCTTATTGCATAGCTAACATCCCAAGACCATTTTTTAAAAGTCGATTGCACAAAGAAGCCAAAGTGACCACGATGCTCTGTAGAACCTGTTAACCAAGAAACAGGAGGCCAGATGAGTTGTTGTGTTCTTCACTAAGACTACAATCATAAAACCCTACATAGTGCAACCTCTGCGTCACCCAATATTGCAACAACCTAAACATGGCAAGATACATTATGGTACTCCTTTGGGACAAACAGTTCACCAATTCTGTTTAAATAAGGCCTGTCCTTTGAGATGGTCTCAATCTCTGACCCTGCCTCCCAGGCAGTTGGCCGGTACATTATTCCTGCCAACTGTACAAATGATAACACACTATCTAATATTTAAAGGGTGTGGCCCATCTGACTGCAGCTAATTGGCTTATGTCAGATGTTGCTCGGTAGTACTTGTCTCTGAGTCAGAAGGCTATAAAGCCTTTCTTATCCAAAGTCGACTGTTTGTATATAGGCAAAATATTTTGTTAAGAGGATTGTGCAAATTAGTTGCATGGTGAGCTAATTTTATTGGTGTTCATTGAGGGAGAAAAATTACCAAGTTATCATTATAGCTCCCTCACCTTTGAACAATTGCATGTGCTTTTTAATGAAAGGTAGACAGGGCCTTGGTTTGATGTCTTGTCCAAAAGATAGCATCTTCAACAGTACAATACGGTCTCAGGACTGCAATAAAGTGAGGATAATGGGGCTGGTTGTATATTCCCTAAACAGCATGGTAGGTGTGAAGCACAATAGAAGGAATAATGAGAACTTGTCAGAAAAACATGGTAACAACCGTGGGAACCTTTAATCCACATTGAGTGGAAAAGTCAGATGGGCAAAGATAGCCAAAGGAAGAGTTCATTGTGTTTTTGGGATAGTTTCTTAGAACAGCCTGTTCTGAAGCTGATCAGAGAACAGGCTCTACACTTTCTAGTATGGTGCATTGAGATAGAATTAATTAAAAATTTCATTGTGAAGGTACCAAGGGAGCAGCAACCTTTATATAATTGAATTTTACATTTAGTTTCAGAAAGAGAAGACTGGGTACAAGACAATTTTCTTAAATTTAAGTAAGGGCAATTATGAGAGCATAAAAGTAGAATTGGCTAAATTGAACAGGCATATTAGATTAAAGGCTAGGTCTGAATGGACATCACCTAAGTTCTTAAAAGAAATGGTTAATGAGATAGTCAGTTTGTTGGTTTTAATTTTCTAAAACTCCCTTGATTTGGGGATGGTCCCATTAGATTGAAAGATTGCAAATGTAACTACTTTATTCAAAAGAGATGGAAACAGACAGCAGGAAATTACAGACCTGTTAGCTTAATATCTGTCACAGGGAAAATGTTAGAAACTATTATTAAATATGTTACGTCTGGGTACGCAGATAAGTTCAAGGTATTCGGTCAAGTCCACATCATCTTGTGAAAGGCAAATTATGTTTGACTAATCTATTGGACTTGTTTGAAGAGATAACATGTGAAGTGGATAAAGAAGAATGTGTGGATGTATGGTACTTAGACTTTCAAAAGACATTTGAGAAGGTGCCTCATCAATGATTATTAGGGAAAAGAAAAGCTCACAGTGTAGGGTGTAGCATAACGAAATAGACAGGAGATTGGTTGGCTGGTTAATAGCATTAATTTTCAGATAGGCAAGATGTAACAAGTGGCATGCCAGAGGGATTGGCACTGAGACAATTGTTTAGAATTCATAGAAATGACTTAGATGAAGAAATGGAAGGTATAGTTGCCAATTTTGCTGATGACACACAAGGGTTGTGAAGAGGACAAAAGTAGGCTACAAAGGTGGCATGGTGGCTCAGTGGTTAACACGGCTGCCTCACAGCACCACGGATCTACATTCAGATCCCCCCTCGGGTGACTGTCTGTGTGGAGTTTGCACATTCTCCCTGTGTCTGCTGGTTTCCTCTAAATGCTCGAGTTTTCTCCTACAGTCCAAAGATGTGCAGGTTAACTGGATTGGCCATGCTAAATTGCCTGCAGTGCCCAGGGATATGTCGACTAGGTGGATTAGCCATGGGGAATGCAGGAATAGGTAGGGGTTGTGTCTGGGTGGAATGGTCTTTGGAGGTCCAGTATGGACTGGATGGGCCAAATAGCCTGCTTCCATATGGTAGGGATTCTGTGATAAGATATGTATAGGTTCAATGAGTGGATAAAGATGTGGTAAATGCATTATAATGTGGAATTGACCATTTTGGCCAAAATAATTTTTTAAAAAAGTGTATTATCCAAATTATGACAGATTGCAGAGTTCCGAGTGCAGTGGGATATAGGTGACCTGGTACATGAATCACAGAAGTTCAGTATTGAAGTGCAGTAAGTAGTTCAGAAAGCTAATAGAATGTTATCATTTATCACGAGGAGAATTAAATACAAAAGTACGGAGGTTATGTTTCAGTTATACAGAACTCTAGTGAGACCACAATGGAGTCCTGTACATAGTATCGGTCATTTTTGAAGCTTTGCCTAGCATTATAGATCCAAATTATAGCAGCCTTTTGTTGATATGGACATTATTTACTGGATTCTAATAATATTGCAACACAAATAAAGACTTGTATTTACAGAACATATTTCACAGCATCCTAAAGTGCTTTATAGGCATTGTAATGTAGGAAACACTATGCCAATTTCCACATGGCACAGTTCTACAAACAGTGTGAGATAGTGTCCAAACAATTTGTTTTAGTGATATTGACTGAGGGACAAATATCAAATAAGACCACAAGTAGATCTCCCCTCTGTTCTACACAGTACTGTGTAATTGCCTATCCATGTTTTATTCCAAAGACAGCACCTCCAACAGTATAGTACTGCCTTAGCCTGGCACATTTTATGCTCAAGTCTTCATGTAGACATATGAATATGTGAATTAGGGGGAGTAAGCCATTCAGCCCCTCAAGTATACTTCAACATTCAATAAGATCATTATAAGCTTTCACTGCCTCACTTAACAAGGATCTATCTACCTCTGCCTTAAACATATTCAAGGACTCTACTTTAATATTTCAGCCGCCTTGTTGAAAGCACTATTCTTCAGACAAAATGCTAAATTTAATGCTCTGCCTATCTCTCTCTCCCTATCTATCTGTGTTCCAGCACTGTTTAAACTTCAAGTAGATCTGGTGTCATGTCTGATATTATGGACCACACCAAACACCCCCAAAATGTATTTTAAAAAGCCTAGACCCCAACTTTTTCTTCTTTACAGCAAGTGTAAGGCATTATGTTCTGGATGCAATTCAGTTGGATAAACTACCAAGCTTGAAGCAAAACACACTTTATTCTTCCACTATAGTTAAAATACAAACAAAAGAACGAAGAATTAGAGTAACCTAATTCTACTGCAAAACTTAACAGAATAATAGATTATTTAACTGCTAAACAGCAACTGTTCCAATATATTGACATCCCATAAACACACCCTTGGCAAAGACAAATTCAGTCAAATAGACCCTCACATGCAATTCTAGCAGCGGAAGAGAACCCAAGCTTTTAGCTGTAACAGTGAGAGGAATAATAGCTTCCAGATCCAGTTTCAAGACCCCAGCAAATACCGAAAGTTAAACTAATATCCTAGTTCTCTGGGAGCTTGACTCCACCCCTTCATGCAGCTGCTATTGTTCCAACTTAAAAAAAAGAGTCGCAAGGCCTCACAAGCTGTTTTCTTTATTGACTTGGAACAGACCACTCAGACTTGTGTCTTAACCTTTCTTCACAAAAAAAAGGACAAAATACACCTCTTAAGGTCATGGTGTCATCACACTGATTATTTTCTTCCTCGGTGGACACCACCAAAACCAGATAAATGGTCATTTATTTCATTGCTATTCATGGTATTCTGTGATACATAGAATGTTTGCTTCATAAGATATCCTAGTTGTTCATTGTGTGTGAAAGTGCTTTGCTATAATAAGATCTTATTGCTCAGTTTTTGTTATGTAATGAATTATTTTGTTGGTTGGCTTTGCATTGTGTTTTTTCTGTCTATGCTTTCCAGTTTGCTTTACCCATGACCAGCCTGGAGGTGAATGCACTGGTCATAGTCACACATTATATAAATTAACACGTAACAGAAAAGATACAGGAAGTCTAGGATTGATTTCAAGTTTATTGATTGACCTTGCAGTCCAGACTCAATTGATATTTGCCTGTGTGTACTTTTCGTTTGTTAAATATGGTACCATATACCTATTACTCAATGTTTTCCAGTAAAATGTTGAGTTTTGTTACACCTGCCAAGTCTCAAGTTGCATAAACATTGTAACACAATGTGAAAACGTTTTTCTGTACTTAAGCATTCACACGTTTATATTGTTCTGTAATACCTCTTGAGAATTTTCCAAAACAAAGAAAATTACTTCTTAAGTTCTACACCTGACTATCACTTCACAATAAGAACTGTTACTCTACATTAATACATCAAAATATGAAGAATTTTGGAAGGAACTCTAAATTCTCTTTAAAATAAAAAATATCCGCAATTAATTTATTGGTTTGTATTATAGTTTATTCATATAGATTTGAATTCTGAATATATAATTACTGTTTTTGACCAGCAGGGGCCACTATGACAAGATCTGTGAACAAGTATTTTCATTATGGATACCTGGGTAAAATAATAAATGCCTTTTACAAAGTAAACTGGAAACATTTCTTCATTAGCTCCAAAGAGGTTTCTCACTTTAAGAATCTTATTTTTAGGATGACCAGGTAATAAACTTACTGTGAGCATGACAACCAATTATGCATTAGCTAGAGTGTGGTGTGCAATTCTGGAATCCACATTATAGGAGGGATGTGAATGCACTGCAGAGGTTGCAGAGAAGATTTATCAGTACAGTGCCAGTATTGGTTAGTTTTAGTCATGAAGACTAAAGATAGACTGGGGTTGCTTTCCTCAGAGCAAAGGATATTGATGGGGGGTATGATTGAGATTTTAAATTTCAGGGACGTATCGATGAAGAAATTTCTCCCCTGGGTGGCAGGATCAATGAACAGGGGGCATAGATTTAAGGAAAGAGACAGGATTTTTAGACCAGATATGTTTTCACCTTGAGGGTGGTGGGAATCTGGAACACACTGTCTATAAGGGTCGTACAGGCAGGCCAAACCCTCACAACATTTAAGAAGTATTTAGATGTGCATTTGCAGTGCCACGATATACAAGGCTATGGGCCAAGTGCTGGAAAATGAAATTAGAATAGCTGGGTGGTTTTTGACTGGCGCATTCTCAATGGGCTAAAGGTCCTTTTTCTCTTTTGTAGAACTCTGTGGAACACACTGACACCTAAGGAATCCGTAGGTGTTTAAATTTTTTGAGAAGATTTATAGCTCGGGGTGTGGATGAGGTTGTATACTTGCTCACTGTGTTTGATTGCAGACTTTTTGTCACCCTGCTAGTTAACATCATCAGTATATCTCCAGTGAAGCATTGGTGTTCTGTCCCACTTGTTATTAATCGGCCTCAGTTTGCTGGGATGGTTGGCATTACTTCCGGTTCTGTTTTTCAATGGTTTGTAAATTGGTTGCAGTTCAATGTGTTTGGTTGATGGAGTTCCACTTGGAACGCTAGGCCTCCAGGAATTCCCTGCATGTCTCTGCTTGGCTTGTGCTATTACGGATGTGTTGTCCCAGTCAATTCATGTCCTTCTTTGTCCATGTGTATTGAGACCAGTCAGAATTGGTCGTATTTCTTGGTGTGTTCGTGTATCCTTATTGCCACTTTTCTTCCAGTTAGGCAAATGTAATGTTTCTCACAGTCCTTGCATGGTATTTTGTATATTCTGTTAGTTTTATTGGTTGTGGGTATGGGATCCTTTACCTTTGTCAGTGGCTGTCGCAGGGTGGTTGTTGAATTGTGGGCTACCCTGATGCCTAGGGGCCTGAGTAGTCTTGTTGTCATCTCTGATATGTCTCTGATGTAGAGTAGGGTGACTAGTGTATCTGGCCGTGTTGTGTCTTCTTGTTGCAGTCTGTCATGGAGGTAATGGTGGATTGTGCTTTTTGGGTATCCATTTCTTTTTAAAACTCTGCAAAAAACAGGAGCACTTATATGGACTATTTATATGAAATGTCTGCAATCAAACCAGCTCAGCGAGCAAATCTACAACCTTAAGGAATCCCCTCCCTAACTCCTACCCTAGTTAACATGATTCTATGTGCTGATATTTGATAAATGTTGGTAGAACATCACAATCCTCGCATGCATCAGACTAACTTTATACAGCATTAATATGTTTAAAGGGTGGTGATGTGCGTTTAACATATCATTGAGCTTTAAGCATGGCAGGGAATGAGATCATGCCAGCCTGGCCCGAGGTTAACACCCAGGTCGGTGTAGTCTCAGCCATGTAGATGATTGCACAGCAGTGTGGGAAGAAGATCCTTCTCCAATCCAAGCATGCAAGTGCCACCATCTTCTCTCCAATAAGATACTGAGATGATCTATCTCTTACTGCGCCCACCTCTCATAAAGACTCATGCGTAACCACTCCCACTATTGCCTGCAACAGCTTTCTTCACTCACTCTCACCCACCTCAACTAACCCTCATGCCATCTGCACTGTCTTACTCACTTGATCAGGGCAACAAAAGTGACAGCAGGGCCACCCACTTACATTTCCCTTTATACCTGCCTCTCTCTCATTTCATGAGGAAAACAGCCCATAGTAGGGCAGAGTCAGGACAGTTGGTGGGTCACCTGACATTTGGCTCCTCACCCTTATGTGGAGAGCATCCTGACTTAGACTGGCCTGAGTTGGTGAGTGACCCTGTTGAAGCCCCTGGACTGGTATCAGAGTCTGTCTCTGACTTATTGTACCAGAACTCCCTGAGCAAAGGGTCTCCTCCTTGACTGGACTGAGGACTGCTGACAGCCATGACAAGCTTCTTGACTTTCTATTTTTACTAAACACAAAGCAGTACAGCAGTCATGAGTCCAGTGTCTCTGAGTGAGAGGGCCAAGTGCAAAGAGACAAAGCAAGGCAGTGCAAGGCAGGGATGCTGTGAGTATCCAGGTGGGTTCAGAGTGACTGAGCGCAATGACAACAAGTGAACAAGCTGGAGATGCAGCCTGGTCGAGTCTATGAGCTGGGGGCGTGTCCCTGAACATACGATGTCCTTGCCATATGTTACAATGATAGCCACCAGTACAGCATTGAAGTACATATGAGCAATATGCTATGAGGCTTCTAGGAGACTGGCACATGGATGCCTATAACCATGGGGTACAAGTGACCAGTAACCAGGTAGCGTGCCCAAGATGTTGATGTCAGGTGTTCAAATTGGTGATCCAATGCTGAGTTGAACCTGTCAAGAACCCACTCTGGCCTCCATGTCTCAAATGCTCACTGTCTAGCCTGTTCAGCATGTTTGGTCAGGTAGGAATCTGAATATTAATGAGGTGACCTTTGGCAATAATAAGGCTTTTAAAGGCAATATACCTATTAATTGGTAACTCACTGCCTCTAGTGAGAAGCTCGCCATGCCACTAGACAAATGCATAAGAGATTCAGTGGATTACTCTCAATGCCAGAAAGACCTCACCAGATTGTCCACGTGATTCCGTCACAACTCTTACCACAGCCCACATAACCTATAAGATTCTATCCATTGAGTGAACTGTCTCATCTGCTTCAATAAAACTAACTTGAAAAGCCGTTTTGTGTAAATTATTTCCTTTTTATTGTTTCTCATTGCCCCAGTCTCTCATTTTTATGTTGGCAATTGAGGTCACCCAAAACGTAAGCTGCTATTTGTTAAAATAATCTCTGAATAATTTTAAAACAGGTTGTGATCTCCAGTGTACCAGATTTCAGGCTAACTTACATCATCAGCCAAGAACAGAAAGTGATAAGCAACCTGGCATCGAATTCTATGCACTGTGAATTTAAAAATAGTTGTTTCAGGTCTGACGCAGAAGGACAAAGTTGGTAGAGCATTACTTTCCTGGGGATTGTCTCATATGTCGGAACCACTGACGGCAACAAATGGATGGGTCATATTAAAGAACACAAAATATCACATATACCAAGATGAATTATTTTATTTTTATTTAACATCACTTTGCTCTTTGTAAAGCTGCTACAAAACGCTTCACTGGATTTGCATAAGAAGGAACAAGTCTGGAGAACGGAAGTGTAACAATGGACAAAAATTACAAACTTTCTTCCTTTCCACCAAGGCAAAGAACATTAGTGAAAAATACTTTCTGTAGTTCACCACTCTCTCCCTCCCCTGTTCTCCCCAGCTGAGCTGTAGGACAATATATGCAATACTAAATTCTCTGTATGCTGCCCAATCTCAAAACTGCACCCTCAGATCTTCCGTGTAGTATCTCCATTTCCAACAATACTTCCTGTAGTCTAAGAGAAGATGACTTCCAAACATGGGAATAGTTCATAAAAGGTCTGTGCAGTGGACTTTAATTCTAAGGGTCTTATGTAAAATTAGTTACGCATTCCTTTGGTTGTATTTACACTTTTCCATAAGTTCGATCCATATGCTTCGTTGCTGTTCTCTTTCCTAAATGATGAGAAGTTGTAGAAATCTGAAGTTTTCTTCCTTGAAAGATTGCAGAGGCTGGAACAATTGGAGCTTTCAAGGCTGAGATCAATATGTCTTAGAGGGTAAAGGAATGAGGGGAAATGAAGCTGTTGCAAATAAATGAATCTGAGAGGCAAGTCAGCAATAACATCAGAACAGACTCTCGGGACTGAATGGCCTAGACCAGTTCCTGTGCTCCAAATGTAAGAGTAGCAGATTACTCATTTGGAAACAAGCTTACTGATGCATGAATCAGTGTTGTTGCTAAATTAAATATTATGCATTTTTTTATTACTAATTTCCAGCTTTCTGGTAGTTTGCTTGCCTGAGTCCACGTACAGAGATTGTCCTCAGAGATTTCCTAAAATGTTTCATTCCAATCCTGAATGCAGAGTGTTTACTTAGGTAATGCATGGTTGACATTTCCTTTTGTCTGCGGTCTAAATGGCAAAATGGATGTCTTTATTCTATTGTTGAACTTCTACAGTTTGTATTAAAAATACTGAAGATCAACAGCTGTAATCACAAACTACTGTAATCACTAGATATGTTTACTTTCAGACAGATGGTATTTGAACAATTACGGTAGCTACCTATGAAGGTGCATAACTGAACTCCAACACTATCTTTCATAGTTTGCCTAACACTTCCAGCTTCATTAATAAAACTGTTACAGTGTAGCTCCTCTATTAGCAATTAGGGTAAAGTTAGCAACTACTTAAGGAATGAATTCCAGCCAGTTGTTTAATTGGTAATCATAAAACCTGTGGTAGAAGATCACACTGATTATCCAAACAAATATAGCTTGGGGTCAGCATTATATGAGTACGTTACGGACAAATTGCAATGTGGTGTACATTCAATTCCTCTTCACAGATAATGCCAAGGTAAAGTCAGTCAGAACTGGTGAACAGTTAGGGAGGGGAGACAGGTTGGCTGTAAGGATTTGTTTTAAAAGTATTGTCAGAATGAAACAGTTTGACAATTTATTTTAAGCACAGACAGATTTTACTGCATTGCAGCAGTTTATTGTATTAATTAAAACTCTCAGCTTTAAAATTAAGTTTTTCACAGCTATTCAATGGCAGCAAAGTAGAGATTTTAATTTTAACTTTTAAGATTAACACAACCTCAATGTTAGACCCTTTTCTTAAATTAAATGACTCTTTTCAAATATCCTACAATATTACACAAAGACACTTTTCAAACATTTTGGAAGATGCAGCTTACTTTTTCAAGAGAAACAAATTTAGCATGATTGTAATTTTATGATATTAAAAATTAAGATGCATGGCTAAAAATTCAAAAGAGCCCATGCAGAATGCTGAGGATGCCATCAGCTGGCATCTAAGTGGATCCTGCCCAACAGGAAATGAGAACATCCATCAAGTCTTTTTGTTTCTCTGATCTCAATCTGCATGTTTCTGCCTGTTGCAAGTTACTTACCAGGAAGGCAAGATAGGGTTGGGCATACCATACTTCAAACTGCTGCTAATGTTTCACAATTTGAGCAGGACAGAGAACTTTTATAAAGGCTAAATACTGCAGATGCTAGAAATCTGAAACAAGAACAAAGAATGCTGGAATTACTGAGAAGGTGAGGCAGCATCTGTGGACAGAGAAACAGAGCTAATAGATTCATAGAATCCCAACAGTGTAGGAAGAGGCCATTCGGCCCGTTGAGTTTGCAACAACCGTCTGAACAGCATCCCACCTAGACCCAGATCCTCCCCTATCTCTATAAGCCTGCTTTAACCATGTTTAACCCACCCAGCATGCACATCCGTGGACACTACAGGGCAAGTTAGCATGGCCAATCCACCCAACCTCCACATCTCTGGACTGTGGGAGTGTTTCACGTCCACAAGCCTTCATCAGAACAAATGAAGGTTCATCAACCGGAAGTGTTAACGCCGTTTCTGTCTTCACAGATGGTGTCCTGCTGCTGTGTATTTCCAGGTAATCATTATGCTCTCCTGTTTGCCTCTGAATGCTTGTTCCAGTATTATTGCAAATGAATCAATTGTACACGTCAGTGACCAAACATTTTGGAGGAAGTTCTAATGCCTCACCCCAGACCATAACGAAAAAAATCATAAACCTAAACGCAGCCAATCTTCAACATTCTTGGGCAGATAATCTGCTCCCAGGGTGTGGCACCAATATTTAAATATTTTAGAGATGTCTTTAACCTCCAATTTCATCATAATTTTACTGAAAGCAAGTGGGCAGGGGCCCTGGGAAACTGGAGTGAGGTGAGATTGGTTGGATTCAGCAACTAAGTGCCTGTCAGTGCCTTGTGTGGAGTGGGCAAAGCAGCAGATCTTACTCCTGTGCCTCAAACTCACCTACTTCCTCTGACCCCTCCCCCCCCATTCCTCTGCAATTGAACTAACCCCCACTCTTCCTACAATCAAATGTCTGTCCCAGTCTCTCATGCCCTCACTGTTCTTCCTCCTCCCCGTGGTCATAATATCCCCACAAACAACTCTCTCCCATTCTTCTCTCTGATCATCAGGCTGCTGCCTTGTACCTACAGGCTTACCCACCCATTAGCCAGTCAACCTCTCAATATGGCTGGCTGACAGCTCGGAAAGGCATCTGACAATGTAAATAAGGTCCTGCTTTTAAAAGTAGCAGAAACTCTGAGTTACCCATATTTCTAGGTTTCCCAGTCACTACAACATTCTTTCTGTACTGACTCTGCTTTCACGTAAATATCAGAGTCTCACTTTCTAATTCTAGTAGAGAAATCTTGCCCAAACCTAAATACACTGGAGAAAACTTCAAGCAGAAATAGTCAATATTTCTAATACTACCATGTGGTTCTCTCCAGCTGTACTAGTTTCCCAAAAGGATTGCTAGAACCATCAGTGGACATGATAATTTAGTCTCATTAGTCATCATTATTGCTTGGGTTCCATAATGGTGACTCCTAAAATAGAATGTGTAGCACAAGTGAATAAGATATAGTGTAAGTGCAATGCTACCTTTCTTCTCATTATCTTGCCAAATGAAAATTGGAATGCATATCTTTAATAAGGGTAAAAATCTCAGTTGATTAAGTATTAGTGTTGCTAAGTGCTCCTGCAACCATAAAAATTTAGTTGACAATCTGTTATATCAACCTAAGATTATTGGGTATTTTACGAGTTCATCCCTGTAAAATTAAGTGTATTGCAGCTGTGTGGAATAATTTTATAATGGTTAATACTTATTTTCCCATTATTGAAGCATTCTGTTGAACATTTAAAGTTCACTTATTGCAGTGTTTCAGTACAGCCAAAACCACCTTCATGAAGCCAATATGACTTCAATAAAATATGAAGAACATCTATACCATCACAGAAATTTTTCGAAGTGTAGATTTTGTTATAAATGATCCCTTTAAAAATCCCCATTGTGAAAAGTACAGCAGACTTGCAAAACAATGACTTTCTGAATGCAGCAATATGTTAAATCACCTGAAACCAGTAGTTTGTGTTGAGTTTGAGAAGACAGAGGACTCTAGGATTTAAAGAATAATGATAATGATGGACTAGAGATCAATTGTTGAGAGAACAGATTTTTCTTTCCAGGAAACAACTGGTAAGAGATGTGTGTTTAATTTGAAACAACAACTTGTACTTACATAGTGCCTTCAGCATTGTGATGCATCCCATTCATAGGACTATTTACAAAAAGCAAATTTTAACACTGGTTCGCAAAAGGAGTAGGGCAGATCACCAAGTTTGGGAAATGGGGAGGATTTTAAAGATTGTCTTAAAGAAAGAGACAGACTGGAATGTCAGACAGCTATAAGTAGGATATTTTAGAGATTTGGACCTATGTATCTGATACCTCAGTCACCAATGGGGACAGATTACAATTGGGGATGTTCAAGAGGCCAGAATTGGGGAAATGCTGATTTCCTTAAGGGCTGTAGGAGAATATAGGGAGAGAACAGTGAAGCCCGGGAGGCATTTGAAAACGTTGGTGAAGGATTTTAAAACTTAATCTTGCTCAACTAGCAGTCAGTCTAGGCCAGCGAGCACAGAGGTAATGAATTAATAGGACAACATAAGAAATGGGCAAGAGTCTTAGATAAGCTTGAGTTTACATAAAGTGAGAGACAAGAATTCAGTTAAGAAAGGCATAGAATTAGTGAAGTTTGGAGGTAACAAAGCCATAGATGAAAGGTTCAGCAGCAGATGAGTGGAGGCTGGTTTCAGATTTGGGCAAGGTTACAGAAGTAGAAAAAAATTTGTTTTTCTGATTGCATGGATTTGTGGTTAGAGGCTCATCTCAGGGTTAAAAAAACTGTCTTGAAGGTTATGATTGGTCTGTAGCCAGGAAAAGGAATTGTGATGAAAGGTGCATAGCATGTTTCTATTGTTTTGGAATCTGGATTTTAAAATAGAGGCAAATGGATGTGAGCAGTTCTGTTAAGGTAGTTTTTGTAAAAACAGTCAGAAAGTCATTTGGAACAATGAGATAGCCACGTCAATTCTAATAAAGCACGTAACTCCAATAAAGTCTAGCAGAATCCCAATAATGGATGGAATGTTGATCTGCTGATTTTACAACAGACCACAAAGCCATGAGTTTAATTTTGACTTCAGAACAGAAGGTTCAAGGTCTCAGTTCTAAGGAATCAGGAGTTCAGTTTAGAAGGGAGAACATTTCTCCTAATAGGACAATCAAGCTTTTTCTTTAAGGAAACCAGTGACCATAGTCAAACTAGTTTGGTTTGTGGAGTTTCCAAGCCATGACAGTATGCACGGAAATCTTCAAGTTGTTAGAACTGAAAAAGGTTTGACCATCAGAATTGGAAATGGTTCATTCTAATGGGCCCAGAAAGGAATTGTCAAATGTCTCTGCAGTCCCAGGGAAAGAAAAATTATGGGGACAGTCAGTTAGGAGAAAGCTTAAAGGAATGAGATTTTTCTGGAAGTATCTGTAAGACGATAGTGTTGGTGAGCAGCTTAAAACCTTGTTTTGCTGTTTGTCTTAAGATATTATTAACTATCATATATATATAGTTTTCTTTTTTGTGTAATATACTTACGTTGTGTTGTTAAAAAACATCCGCAGCCTAGAATATATATGTTTTGGTGACTAACCAAGATGGTAAACAACAGTAAAAATTCAACACATGATTGGTCAAGCTAGGTTTCCTTCTGGGATCTGACTTGTCCCGTACTACCATCAGCTGGGATCACAACAGATGGAGTTGGTAGCTAGGGAATGGAATTTGGAGGAAAGACTAAAACAAATGGTTTTGGTCTTGCCAATATTTATTTAGAGCAAATCTTTGAGCATCCAGTACTAGATATTGAACAAGCTGTGTGACAAATTAAAGATATTGGAGGCAGTTTTGGAGATGATGATGATGTAGAGTCAGGTATCATCAACAATCTTGTGGAACATGGCATTATGTTTTCAAATGATGTCACCAAAGAGAAGTTTATAGGTCAGAAACAGGAGGAACCAAGGATTTTTTCTTGGGGGATTTCTAGAAGTAGCAGTTTAATGGAGTGGATGAGGTGTGCCAAGGAGTCATTGCAGGTCATTCTCTGACTTGGATTAGCTGGAAAGGAATAGAAACAGGCAAGAGCACTCAGCTGCAAGACCGTGGAAAAGTGTTGGAAGATGATGATCTGGTCAAATGTGTTAAATGTGTCAAGGAGGACGAAGAAGGATAGTTTAACTTTTGTCACAGTAACATAGGTTGTATTTGCGACTTTGATGAGGTACATTTCACTATTCTGGCTTGATAGAAACCTGACTGAAGGAATTCAAAATGGAATTGCAGAAAAGATTGGAATATTATAAAATCATGAGGGTATAGATAGAGTTAATGGGAGGTGTCTTTTCCCTGGGATGGGGGATTTCAAGACTGGGGGCACATTTTTTAGGTGAGAGGAGAGTGATCTAAAAAAGACATGAGGCAATTTTTTTAGACAGGGGGTTGTTCGCGCATAGAATGAACTTCCTGAGGAAGTGGTGAATTTGGGTACAATTACAATCTTTAAAAGACATTTGGATAAGTACATGAATAGGAAAGGTTTGGAGGGATATGGGCTAGGAGCAGGCAGATGGGACTAGATTAGTTTGGAATTATGTTTGGCATGGACTGGTTGGACTGAAGGGTCTGTTTCCATGCTGTATGACTCTATGATTGGGGTTTATAATAGATTTATTACATTAGATATATTAGATTTATTACACTGGGGAGGCAACGGTCTAGTGGTATTATCGCTGGAATGTTAATCCAGAGACCTAGACAACATTCTGGGGCCCATGTTCACATCCTCCCATGGCAGATGGTGGAATCTGAATTCAATAGAATATTTGGAATTAAGAATCTAATGATGACCACGAATCCATTATTGATTGTCAGAAAAAACCATCACTAATGTCCTTTAGGGAAGGAAATTGACATCCTTACCTGGTCTGGCCTACATGTGACTCCAGACCCACAGCAATGTGGTTGACTCTGAACTGCACTCTGAGCAATTAGGGATGGGCAATAAATGCTGCCTAGCCAGCGACATCCTTATCCCATAAGTGAATAAAGGATTAGACTTTTATAATTTTAGATCTTGAAAAAGGGAATTTGGAGAATGATGGTAGTTTGTGAAGGCAGAGTGGTGAAGTTTTATTTTGATTTTAAGAAGAAGGCCGATGATTGCAGATTCAAAGATTACCAAAGTCTTCCTGACTATTCACTCTTGTTTCTCTTATTCAGTCATGAGATGTGGGTGTCATTGGCTGGGCCAGCATTCATTGGCCATCCCTAGTTGTGCTTGAGAAGGTTGTGGTGGTAAGTTGCCTTCTTGAACTGCTGCAGTCCATGCTGTTGTTTAGCATTTCCTGTAACAATCATTTGATTTGTTCTGACACCTCTACTTGTGCCTCTTAACATGGTCGCTCGTGTTTTATGACTTCTGCAGGAAATTACTTTCAGATGATTAGCACTTTCCTGAAAGCAGGCCAGGCATTGAAATCCAACAAATGACATAATTTGGAATAATATCTACTGTTCACTTCTCTTTCCAGTAGAGCTCACTACACTGACCCCTGTATCCCACAGGATATCTTTGTAACATTAGCAATGTTATATCAACACTCTATAACCAGGAGTAAGCCTAAGAACTTCCCAGAATGGAAACTGAAATTTGGAATATAGTTGATAGGAACTGTGCTTTGAAACATACATGTTATTCAAGAGAGGTGACAGTGGCAATTTCCTCATTTACAAATGTCACTGTATAAATTGTTAAGGTTATTGCACCTAAGTCTCAGTGGAGCACAGTGAGCTCTTTCTATTCTCAGCATATTAAGCACAGGGCCTGCGGTATTCCCAATGGTTGGAGAGCATGTGATTATCTTTTCAATTCAAATGCAAAATTTTCAGTAGTTCCTAAAGCCTTTGGTTACTGACTCTGTTTTTTCATAACGGTTAAAAGCTGAAGTACAGTGATCTGAAAGGGAAAAAGAGGAAAGATAAAAACAGTTATACCATAGGAAGTAGGCAATATTAACAATCATCTGACAGAAACAACAGAATCAATTGCCATATTTTACCAACAAAAATTGGTGCGCCACAGACTGCAGGGCTTGATGTCAAAATTCCAAAGTATCTGCTCCTAACAAACAACAGGAGTACTGAAGTATAAAATCCCAGCCAATATATTTAACATATAATCATACCTTATCCTACTATCAGATAAATGATGTATAATCATTACTGTTTGAGGATCTTATTACCATTAAGTATTATGCTTAATTAATTTTTTTCTTCTAAAAACTCAATTCAATATTGTTGATGCAGATTATAAAATAAAACTTCTCTTTGATAATTATGGCTGTAACTTGATTTATCCCTATCTATTGAACGGACTATTAATTTACACACATCTGATTCTTAATACCAGCAGTACTCCTCAGATATAAGTTCCTGCATTTAAGATTTTTCAGGTTAAATTGCTTTTGCAATATGAGCTCTTGATTCGCTTTTAGTTATGTTTGAATCCCAACTTTAAAAAGTTGCATCTTAATAAAGGGAAGAATAATGATGATGTTGTGAAGGAGAAAGACGTACGACAATAAAACAGTTTGTCTAATCTGAAACACAGCAAGTTGCAAACATAAATGAAATACCTAATCGTTTATCAGCTCCTGGCTCCAAAACCACAAGATAGCAAGAAACACAAGGTTCTCTGGACATTGCTTGAACCATTCATCCCTGCATTCACCCTCTCTATACTATACAACCTGCCTAAAGTAGTTCCAGATGTACAACAGACAGCCATTCATGAGATCATTTAAGGTAGTTAAAGAGCCCACTAAAGAATATAAATTGAAGTCCATCAATGAACTTATATTTGCATTAATTCTTCACCATGTAAGTAATCTATTCATAATATTTTACATGTAACACAAGAGCAGGAGTAGGCCATTCAGCCCCTCAGGCTGTTCCCCCATTCTGGGTTATGGCAGTTTATCAACTTTGATGCCATTTTTCTATGCCATTCCTTATATCCTGTGCTAAGAAATGAGGTAGAAAAACTTGCTGTTGAAAAATTAATTATTAGTTGAGGAAAGTTCAAAATCATGCACATTTTGCAATGTGTTTAGAAGAGTATATAACTAACAACAAGCAGAAAGTCAAAGTTTGTGATTTTTGGTGTGTGTACTAATTAGATGGCTCATAGCTACCTGTCTTTGCCCACCACACATTATTTAAAACCGTTCAACATGCAATATTCTATTCATTTTAATGAAGCTTCAGTTTCTTATTTCTATAGACGCCAAGCCCAGTCCCATATAGTTCAACTTGCTCTTGCTCTGCAGAAGCAGAACACACTATTGCTATTCCTGTATGTGTTAAAAAGAATCTAAAAATACTTGCAAAAAAGTAATCACTGCTGTACAGTCAATGTGTCTTTTTTATCTCTGATAACAATGAAAACTGATGAAGCTAAAAGTGAGAGGGCGAATTATATATTACACCACTAAAATATTAAAACCCACTATGTGTCTAAATATACGCATACAGAAAATTTGATTTTGGTGATCTACCGAGTTTCTAAGTACATTTACAAGTGGAGTCATTTCAAGGCCTAACCTGCTTCATAGAGCCCTCTCTGGTCTTGTTGGGGAACAGATCACATTGTAGCAGATGACTTATCTACCACACCACCACCATCAACTTAGTATGTTTTTGCAAAAACGCTGTAAGTGGCATTTAGAGTTATACTAATGTGAATGATTAATTACCCAATTGTACACTATGCCTACAAATAACAACGTTTCATCCATGACACATTCCTCACAAAATTGCATTTTTATTTAGTGTTAGTTCTGAGTAATGTTGTGAATAAGGTGAGGCTTAATTAAAAGCTAAAGTCATTATAAACAATTTGTTAAAAAGATTTCTGCTATTGAAAAATATGAGTCATTGGCTATGCACTCTTAATTCTCTTTATAGTCATAATAAACAGAGACCGCAAGATTAGAACTTATTAGCAAATTAGTTAAAGTTTTGCAATCACTCCACTAACTAGAAGCTTACTGACACAACTCCTGTCCTGTTGGCATTGTTCTTTTCTCAACCATTCTGTCTGCCTACCAAACACCCTACAACCCATTCATCTGTCAATACCCTGCAATATTTGGTGTATTTCAAGGGTTCTTTATAAATGCAAGTTTTTGTAGATATTGTTGTTGAAAACAAAAGAGTGAGAAAGTGTACAAAAGTCGCCATACTGTTATTTAAATAGCTTGCCCCACAACTCTAATATGTATTGTGCATCAGCAGATTATGTGCTGGTCACCGTGATATTTCAGCATACATACACTTCAGCAGAAGGAACTGTTGGCATCTACTGCTGACACTCAGAAATTCAATATTCCAAGTGTCCACTCAAGAGTGCAGAGAACTGAAATTTTGAGAAGACTGAAATCTATCATTTTGAACAGGACATATGTGCCACATTAAGGGAAATCTATTAGATAAGTAGGTTAGGACTAAATCCAGATTTCAAGTATTTAGAAAAAGAAGAAAATCATGGTCAAAGCAATCTTTTGTAAAAATACTTTATTTACATGAAAGAACTATTTGCTCTTTAAAAACTGAAAACAATAAATGCTGGAGATCACAGTGGATCAGACTGCATGCATTGAGAGAGAGCTCTTTAAAATACTTGTTTATCCAATATTGGGAACAACATTTCAGATCACAATTTTTATACTTCTCAGGTATTTATCATTCTCAGTGTGAAATATTTCAAGTCAGTTATTAAAATGGCTTTCATGAATTTACAGCTTCAATGACAAGTGTGAATAAAATTAGCAAAAATTAGTCTGGGTCTCCTCAACCAAGAACACCCAATGAAAAGAAACACGGTTGTATTTCTCCACTTATCCTTTTGAAAAATAAATCCACAAAAATATCTTTTATTCATCCTGCTGGGTGTCCCTTATAATTGCATACAGAGTCCTGGGAACATCAGCAGAAAGTTCAACTGGGTGGCAAAAGTAGAAACTGACGTGTAGTTTTGTGTTCTGTCTGAAGTTCTCTCTCTAGATATCTCTATTTGTTTTACTGCTCCTTTAAGATGCTTCCTTCCCAAGTATATTTCCCTCATCTGTGGCTCAGTGTGAAATTTTGTTTGATAATGTTCCTGTGAAGCACCTTGGAAAATTTTTAAAACATTAATGGCATAACATAAACGCCAGTTGCGACTATGGTTGGTGTGCAATATAAGATTTGAAACATTGGATTGATCCTTTGAAATAGATTGATGTGATCAGTATTGTAAAGGTAGGAGAAGCTGGTGCTGAGTAATTTTATAATCAATCTATACCTTGTAGAATGTGTGTTTATTGTAGAAAAAAAAATGCATTTTTCAACTTTTGACTTGGATCAATTAAATAAACCTGTTCTCAGATCATGGTTTGGATATATCATTAGTCAGCAGTGGCTGCTGAAGTGATCGTCCCTTGCTGTATTTTAATTCGTATTTCACCCTCGTTGCATGACCTTGCCAGTTAGCAGAATTCTCAGAATTGAAATTATAGTAATTATATATCAAGTGATGTGAATTCAGATTTATCACCTATGTTGCTGGTTATATGTTTGCAATGTAAGTTACAGCTGAGAAAACAACACTGAACATGACTCATGTTACAGCTACCACATCTTTATGATTACTACTGTTGTGAGTGTATTAAAGACTTATTGCATTACAAATGTTGAGCTACAAATGTCATTGTGTTGTTAAGTAATGTAAAAGATATCTGTGGAGAATATTAGAGAATATTTTACCAATTGGTATGGGCAGTTCCCAACTTTAAAAGTCTGAATTACTTGAAATAAGGGAACTAAAACAGGTGAATCAATAGTAATACTTCAGCAGAAGTCATATGAAAGACCTTTAGATCTATTCCGACATGCAAGTATAATACTATGCTAAAACAACAAGGTTTAACTAAGGAAACTTGGTTCTGAATGAATTAACAACAGGAAATGAACTGAAAAAGGAAAATGGCTTATATAAATTATCCAAAGTGAAGGAGAAAGATGCTCAATAGAATAATACAAGAAATTCAGAAGAGGTAAAATGTAAAAGGAACATCAAGGTTAGAGGATGAAAACACCCTGGAATTATTTAACAAACAAGCAGCAGGATCTCTGTGGATGAATGAAAGAAGGTGGGACAAATGGCTTTCCTCCTTGATAGCTATTAGTAAAAAGCAAAGTATATATAACAATCTCTTTCTTGATTATCTCACCAATATGAAAATTATTAGAATTTATCTGTCTAATTTGTCTTTTGACATATTCAATCTGTTGCTTATATCTTTAAGAGTGTACAATTAACTGTACTAAGTAATAAGAAAGGTCATACCAGAATGAATGTGCTGTAAAAATAAAGAATAAGGTAAGGGGTGCATAGATAGTCAATGATGCCTGTATATGACATAGGCTGAGTGTGAACTCAGGAGTCTGGTTCACCTGCTAAGTTTTAGTAAGCTTTCCTCAACTATAAATTCAAATTAAGAGTTAGCTCTGACAGTGAAAGTTGGTTAAGTAGCAAAATTAAATGAAATCTGACTGGCAGTGACACATCAATGTCACATTAAGCTAAAGTCTTCCCAGACCATTGGGCTGCTTTTTCATGAGAGACACAGATGACTGGTAGTGGTTTAAATCTGAGGGTCATTATGTCTCAAGCAGAGGGGCAGGTTGAGAGGGAGAGTCCTTCATGGTGATCTCAGCTGGTTGCAGGAATTGAACCCATGCTGTTGGCTTCAATGTGCATTGCAAACTGACCCCTGACAGATTTAGTATAATGTGGGGAAATGAGATATTATTCACTTTGGTCATGAGAATGGAAAATTAGAATTCTTTTGGTGTTCTGGGATGAATCTTACTGGACTTGAAACATTCACTCTGTTCCTCTCTCCACAGTTATTTGCAGACCTACTGAGTTTTTCCAGCACTTTGTTTTTATTTCAGATTTCCAGCATCCATAATACTTTGCTTCAAAATGACATGTTGATTTTTGTTGCAAGGGAATTGGAGTACAGGAATAAAGAAGTGTTTCCACACTTGTACATGTTTTAGTGAGACAACACCTGGAATATTGTATGCAGTTTTGGTCTCCAAATTTGTGGAGGGATATACTTGCATTGGAGTTAGAGCAGAGTTCACATGATTGGACCCTTGGTAAGGAGGTTTGTCCTAGGATGACAGACTGATTAAATTGGGTCTCAACAAAACTCACACTATTGTGAAAGGCTTTCCCAGGGTCAATACTGAGATCTTTTTTTCTGCTGGGGAAAGAGTTGGATATACAGGGAAACAGTCTTAGGAATAGGGGCTTATAATTTAGGACTGAGATGAGAAATAACTTCACTCAAAAGGTTGTGGACCTTTGGAATTCTCTATTCTGGATGGTCCATTATTGAGTACATTTAAAGCAGGTCCTTGGTCTTTCAGGGAATCTAGGAAAATGGGAAGAGGATGGCAAGATGGAGCTGAAGCCCAAGACGATCCTACTGAATAGTGGAGCAACCTCATGAGCTGTTTGGTTTATTGTTGCTCTTCATTCCTGTGTTCTTAATCATTTTACAACTGCATCACCTGTTTCGTCATATATTCGGATGGTTCAACCCGCAACAATCAAGATGCATCACATTGCACTTTCCCACTTTAATCTACTCTTTCAGGATTAGAAAAACCTCCAGCTCTTAGAAACCTTGGACTCCCTTTTTGCTACAATCAACAGACTTTTAAAGCGATTTACCTCACCGCTGATCCCTGATTTCCTCTTTGAAATATCTTGATGGTGTCCAGCAATATTGGTTTCAGCCCCTTCACTCTTGTTTCTCATTTAAAAAAAAAATCGATGGTCTATATATATATTCAAAAATGTCTTAGTTTGCATTGCATGGAACAAACGGAGATCTGTTTGGGGAATGCGAGACTTTATTCGCTGTTTCTATTTCACGGTCACATTTTCATATGACAGGTTGCACTGGCAGCACATTACTGTTGATCTAAAGGTGAAATCTAGGAACAAAACAACCCCACTTTGCTAAGGTCCAAGCATGTATTCTTATACTTAGCAGAGATAAGGTATTAATTAAACTGACGCTCATATCTGGAGGTCGGTGGGAGCACGCCTGCCGCTGGCGTTACTTGCCAATGACATTCTCCGTGAGGGAGAGAGAGCCTGCTGGGGACTGTCGCCATCTCCGCTGTGCTTCGACTCGGAGCTCGATTCACAGATTGACTCGGGAGTGTCGGGTCTGCTGGGCCTTTTGAGGTCGCCTTTAGAAGCTGTCCGGGCCCTGGTCACACTGAAACCACACCTGCCCCTGTGACCGGGCTCAGACTCGGTGGCGGAGCCGCTGCGCTCGGCCACTGTGGCGCAGCTCAAGGTGGCGCTGACTCGGCGGAGCTTGCGACTGGCGCTGGCGGAAATCGCGGGGGGGAACGGGGTGCTGTGAAGGGCCGGGTATAGGGTACCCGCGGTGGACTGCTCCATCTGACTGGCTGACTGCGAGTTCGGGGTGGGAAGGGAAGCCGTCTTTGAGGGCTCATTCCATTCTTCACCCTTTTGACTGGGAACTTCCGATCCGCTGGACTTTTTGGGTCCTTCAGTGCAACTTAACGCTGTGCTCGAGTCTGCATTATATTGAGTGGCCATGGGACGCTGCTGTTGCGTTTCTTTATAACTTTGTTTCAAATCATCCTGAGTGGGTTTGAACTCGGGAGGTGTAAATATCGGATACATTGTAGCCTCCGCTTGTTTCTCCGGCAACAAGCTGTAACCAATTGGAGCACTGGGGACAATGGTGTGTGTGTGTCCCGCTGCCGAAACAGAGATTCGCTGAGCACTTGAATTCTTCTGTGACTTGCTGATGCAGATATCACCCACGTCCTCTTTCAGTTTGGGATAATATCCAAAAAGCCCCAACTCCGACTTCTTACAGCCCAGATGAATGATTTCGAGGATGTTTAGAAAGAGGGAAACTGCTGAGATGCACAGCATGAATAGCATGAAAACGGTCTTCTCGGTAGGTCTGGACACAAAGCAGTCCACAATGTTGGGGCAGGGCAACCGTCTGCACTTGTACAGAGGATCTAACTCCAGTCCATAGAGCAAAAATTGACCCATCATAAATCCAACCTCGACCACAGACCTGGTGAGAATGTGCAGGACGTAAGTGCGGAGCAGAGAGCCTCTGAGCGGTGCTTTGTTTAATTTTCTGCGCTCCAACAGTCTTAACTCTCGCTCTAACCTGCGCCTGTCTTCCAGCATAGTCTCAGTCTCTTCCAGTTCACCCTTCAGCTCCACTTTCTTCTTCTGCCTTTCTTTCTCCAGCGCCCTGAGCCTGTATAGGGCATGGCCCATATACACTAGGGATGGCGAAGACACGAAGATGACCTGCAAAACCCAGTAGCGTATGAGGGAGATTGGAAAAGCCTTGTCGTAGCACACGTTTCTGCAGCCAGGCTGCTCAGTGTTACAGATGAACTCTGACTGCTCATCATTCCATACATCTTCAGCAGCTACTCCAAGGACAAGCATGCGGAATATGAAAAGGATTGTCAGCCATATTTTCCCAACAATGGTGGAGTGGACATGAACTTCCTCCAAAATCCCTCCAAGGAAATTCCAGTCGCCCATGCTGACTGCTTTATTTCAGGTTGGAGTCCTAACAACAGAAATCATTGGCATTTTAGGCAGCTTGTTTGTTTAATTAACAGGTACTCGATGGGCGATAGATCTTTTGGGAAAGGATATTATGTATTATGGAACCAAGGAGCATAGCTGGAGTTAAGATACAGCTTAATTATGATTTAATTGAAGGGGAACATAGGTTTCAGGGGCTTCAGTGATCTACTTCTGTTGCTGTTCGTATACCTCATTTTAACCAAAGATAATTGCTTGGTCCCAAAGAACACCAACAGATTAATTTTCTATAGTATTACACGCTACATTTGACAAGGCTACATCACCCAATTTCCGTGCAATGTGCCCATGGCAATTAAATACCACAGGGGTGCATCATGAGCATTAGATTTGGCTGAATTCCCCAAGAGAAGCAAATATTAGAGACATTAAGAATCTGTAGTTCAGACCACACTGAGTTAATCATACTCCTTTTTAATCAATAATTTTAACACACTCTAGTGAGAATTGAGTGAATATTTGTTCTTCTAACAGCAACCTTGGATAAATATTGAAGTCCATTTGAAAATGTACAAAACCAGAACTAAAAGCTCACTCATCCTCACCAAAACCACCCAATGTACACTCAATAATAATTGCTCTTAATATTAACTTTATTTTGTTATTTTATCAAGGGATCTCATCCACAGGTCATGTAAACCAAAAAGAATAGCATTAAGCAGAGATAACAAGGTGTAGAGCTGGATGAACACAGCAGGCCAAGCAGCATCAGAGGAGCAGGAAAGCTGACGTTTTGGTTTATGTGCCTGAAACAATGGAGATTGTTTACATTCAAAGATTTATACACAAGTAGCATTCCCTGCAACTTCAAAGGAGGTGTGTTTAATACAGTTAAGTGTGATTGTCCCCACATGACCACCTCTACGTCGGGGAAACTAAAGGCAGACAGGTGACCAATTTGCAGAAACATCCATACAGTCAGCAAACCTAACACTGAGCTTCTAGCTGGCAATTTCCCTTCCCACCTTACTCTAACTCTGACCTTTTTGACCTCGGCATGCTGTAGTATTCCAGTGAAATTGAATGGAGGCTTGAAGAACAGGATGTCATCTTTCAACTGAGCACTCAATATTGAGTTCAGCAATTATTAGGTCATAACTTTTACAATATTTTGTTTTTGTTTGTTTGCTGGAATGGTTTCTTCTGAACTAATTTCTCTAATTTCCCTTACTTTTGGATAGTAGCTATTCAGGATTCTACCATCACAACCCCTCTGGACCCATCGTGTGACTCTTTACTTATGCCACTACAACTCCCTTTGGTTTTGCCCCATGAAACCCTTTGTCATGTTAATCTCTGTATTCCTTTATTGCAATAGTCACTCTTTGTCCCATCACCCCTCCCCTTCCCTTGCCCAAAACTTATGACATTTCTCACTTTTGCCCAGTCTGACAAAAGCTCAGCAATCTGAATATGAACTTTGTTTTTGTCTCTGTACAGATTCTTCCAGACCTACTGTGTATTTCCAGTAATTCCGGTAATCCCTGTTTTTATTTCAGATTTTCAGCAAATGCAGTATTTGCTTTTGTGATTCTCTCTGTTTAGGTTTCGGCAGATGTATGGTTAATTTGGTCTGTAGGAATCCCAGAGGTGCTAGTCACACATTGCAGCATCTGTTGGGAGAAGACACAAATTCTCACAGTACTCTCAGAGGAAGAATTGTTCTCTATATTGATGCCAACCAAGATTTATACGGTGAGGTCAGCATCTTGTTAAAGTTTAACACTTTTAAAATGGCACAGCACTGAATTGACACAAGCCTTGAGCATGACCATGTTGGATCAAAATTTTCCCATTTCTCTCCAGGAGATTTTCCTTGAAATAGTGGAGAGAAAATCACCAGCAACCATAAAGAAGAGTAGTCAGAGAATCACCATGGGAAACAAGGAGGAAGTACAAGAGAATCAGTCAAGGGCATGAGAAGGATAGAGGGAAAACCTAATTTAAGGCATAGGGAAAGTCAAGAGGTTATTTGTAGTGGGCATAGGGAGTGATGTTGGGAAAATCGGTTGCAGGCACAGGAAGCACCGGGGAGAGAAATAACATTGGACGCAGAAAAGGTTGTGGTCAGAATCTTGTGGTCGAAACAAGAAATATCAGGAGTAGAATCAGCAATTGCCCACTACTCAGATAGTTGCTTCAGAATATCTTTTGGAAGTGGCCTTTTTGTCCACAGTTTCTGTCCCAAGAGGCATGATTTAAAAATAACATGAAAAAGAAAATACATATTGAGTTCTCTAGTAATTATATTCTTTAAGCATCTGCACATCTGAAAAATTTGATCTTTCCAGTACATTTTCTTCATGGTAATAAGATGACCAACATTGTTAAAATTTATGAATGTCTTACTATGTATCACAAATGCTGTATTGTCCAATCAAAACTCTATTAAATTTATATTGTTCATAATATTGTTGTAAGCTATTACTCATTCTATTTGCTTTCTTTCTAAACTGGAATTTCAGCCAATTTTAAACTGTAACCTAAACATGCTTGATCATTTAAAACATTTTTATATAGCTTCCACATTGCAGAAAATACTCTTGAAGTTTGTCTTGATGACAATTTTAAATGTGTATCAGGAACACAGAGTACAGAGTACAAAACAGGGAGAACTGACCTGTGCTAAATCCATTGAAACACCTGAGCTGTACAATTCACTCACTCGTAGATTTTACATTTGTGCTTCAGGTTCAGTAATCCATTGTCAAGCTGGTAACAAAAGAATGTTTGGATGGTTTATGTTGAAGTAATTCCAGATAGTGCTTGTGTGTGTCACTGATCTCTGCTGCTGCAGTGTAACACTTATAGCAAGAGAGAAATCAATTTGCAGCAGACTGCATGGTGGCTGAAAGGGCAATAAGCTCAATCAGCATTGCTGTACTTATCAACAGCAATGCCTGGAGGAATTATTGTCCTGCTGCATACAAAATTGAATCAAACTACAATATTTTATCAAAAAGTAGGATGAAATGCCTCCTATTTCTGTAAAAGCAACATAACTTGTAGACTTCAAAATCAAATTAGGCATTTGTAACTAAATCACCTGGAGGAGCAAACTTGTTTTGTCAAAACCAAAATTTTTTTTGTTATGGTCCCAGAGGGTGCCAATAGCTGATCAATAATTTTGTGCTTTAAAAACAGGAACCAATCAATCGGTCATGTCCAATTTCACAGTTAAATGAATAACTTTTTGTTCCATTGATAAAACATTGCTTCTGCCCAGATATGAGGAGAAGGAGCGGGATTAGCTTTCTAGAATGTACTTCTGACAAATTAAGAATTGGCTGTTCTGGCAGCAGGTTTAACAGGCTGGTGATTATTTCTTATTCAGTACTGAATGTCTTCATCAGAAAAAGTAGTTTTAAATAGAGTGAGAATCGCTGAGTGAGAAATTAAGTTGATTGGGCACAATGTGTGTCCTTCGAATTCAGAAATGGTGCCTACGTTGTATTCCCAAACTGAAATTACAGGATTTCAAGAAAGCACTCACCACCACCTCTTCAACGGCAATTAAGGATGGGCAATAAATGCTGGCTTAGCCAGTCTTGCTACATCCCATGAAATAATGTTTTAAAGCTGATGAGTTAAATTGTGCTTAACCCCATGATGCTAAAGGGATCAACATGTTTGTATGAATTGTCACCGGATATGTGCAGAACAGACAGATCAATCAACTGATAACATTGATGATGATTGAGTTATGACATAGTCGTCAGAACACAGACATAGCTGCAGAGTTACCAAGGATGTGAACTAAACATCCAGGCAAATTCATTATTTAGGAAGGACAGTCAAAAGGGGAAAGAAGCTGGGTAATGTTGTTAGTAAAGGGATAGTCAATGTTATAGTGAAGAAGGATGTGGCCTCAGAAAATCATCATGTGGAAGATGCAAGAGTAAACACCAAGGGCCAAGAATATTTTTTGGAGGTTGTCTATAAGCTCTCAAAAGATAGTGCAGATATAAGGAAAGGCATTAAAAAGTAAATCAGATGCATGAAATAATGATACAATTGTAATCATTAGTGACTTTAACTTATGTACTGATTCAGCAATAATATTGTGAAGGAGGAATTCCTGGAATTTGTTATTTTTGACCAATTCATTGAGAAACCCACCACAGAACAGGCTATTTTAGACTGGGCATTGTGTGAACAACAAAGGGAACTATGAGGGCATGAGATACAAATTGGCAAGGATAGAGTGGGAAACTTACTCAAGGGTGGCTAGGCATTGGTTCATATTTAAAGAATGTGCGCATAAATTACATGAACAATTCAGTCCTGCCTGGCACAAAATAAATGAACAGTGGCTCAATCATGACTAAGAAAGTAAATTAGGGATGGTATTAGATCCGAAGAGGTGACATGATATTTCCAGAAAAAGCATCAAGGTGATGATCGGGAGCATCTTAGAATTCAGCAGAAAAGAACACAATGTTGATCAAGAGAGGGAGGATAGAATGTGAGATTAACATTGCAGGGAAAATAGAAGCTGCCTGTAAAATCTTCTGTAAGTACATGAAGAGAAAAGGATTAGTAACAACAAAAGTAGGTCCCTGACAGTCAGAAGCCAGGGAAATTATAATGGGAGGACAATGAAATGGCAGAAGACTTAAACCCATACTTTGGTTCTGTCTTCACAAACGAAGGCACAAATAACCATCCAGATAGGTTAGGGAACCAAGGGTCTGGTGAGAAGATGAAATTGAAGGAAAGCAGTATTAGTATTAGTGTTAGGGAAATTAAAGGGGTTAAAGGCTGACAAATCATCGGGGCCTGATAATCTACATCCCGCAGTATTAAAGGAAGTGGCCTTGGAAATATTGGATGCATTGGTGGTCATCTTCCAAAATTCTACAGACTCTGGAGCTGTCCCTACAGATTGGAGGAATGTAACCACTAACTAAAAAGGAAGAAAGAGGGAAAAAACAGAATCACAGACCTGTCAGCTGAACATTAGTAGTGAGGAAAATGTTAGAGTCTATTGTAAAAGATGTGACAACAGAACACTTGGAAAGCATTAGTGGGATTGGACAAAGCTAGCTTGGGTTTATGAATGGTAAATCATGTTTAACAAACCTTCTGGAGTTTTTTCAGGATGTTACTAGTGGAATAGATAAGGGAGAACCTGCGGTCATGGTGTATTTGGATTTTCAGAAGACATTTGATAAGGTCCTTCACAAAAGGTTAGTGGGCAAAATTAAAGCATGTAGGATAGCCAATTATGCATATTGGAATGGATCAAAATAGGGTGACAGGCAGACACAGAGAGTAGGAATAAATGGGTCTTTTTCCAAGTTGTAGGCAGTGACCAATGGGGTACCAAAAGGATCAATGTTTGGGCCCAGCTTTTCATGATATATCTAAATGACCTGGATGAGGTAGCCAAATGCAACATTTTCAAGCTTGCTGATGGCACAAAACTGAGTAGGATTGTGCTTTGTGAGGAGAATGCAAAAGAAGGCTTCCAGGTGATGTAGACAAGTTGAGTGAGTGGGTAAACACATGGCAGATGCAATACAGTGTGGCTCAGAGTGAAATTTTACAGTGTGAAAACAGAAAGGAAGAGTATTTTTAAATAGTGAGATATATTGGGAAGTGTGGATGTACAAATTGTTCTGGGTGTCCTTGTACAGAAGTTAATGAAAGTAGACAGGCAGGTGTAACAAGCAATTAGGGAGACAAATGATATTTGGCCTTCATTGCAAGAGGATTTGAGTTCAGACATAGGGATATCTTAGTTATACAGAGTCTTGATGAGATCACCACCCAATGAAAGGATATACTTGACATAGGGACAGTGAAATGGAAGTTCAGTAGGCTGATACCAGGGATGGCAGGATTATTCAATGAAGAAAGATTGGTTTGACTGAGCTTCTACTCACTAAAGTTAGAGGGATGAGAGGTGAAGTAATTGGAATGTATAGAATTCTAACAGGTCTGGACAGACTAGATGCAGGGAGGATGTGTTCCCTGCTTGTGGAGTTGAGAAACAGAGGTCTCAATTCAGGACATGGGGTACACCATTTCAGACTGAGATAAGAAAAAAATATATTTACTCAAAGGGTAGCGAGCCTATGTAATTCGCTACCATAGAAGGCTGTGGAGCCCAGTTCACTGAATATATTCAAAAAAGAGATACATTTTTAGGTTTTAAAAGCATCAAGTGGTATGGCGAGAAAGCTGGAATATGGCATTGAGGTGAAGCCTCAGCCACAAGCTTAATGAATGGTAGAGCAGGCTTGAAGTGCTGAACGGCCTATTCCTGCTCCTAGTTCCCATGTCTAGTTGATGTTGGCAGTACCATTGCAGAGATCAATGCTCCAGCTAATGCCCTCTCTTCAAACTGTATAACTGAACATGCATTCAGCAACAAGGAAGCCCTCACCCACCAGTGGAATTTAAAAAGATTATAAGCAATTGACAGTTTAGTGATTTTTTTTTGTCTGTTTCTACAATTCTATAGATGTTAGGTGCTTTATACAGTCATTTCAAGTTGCAGAAGTCTCCTGGGATTAGTGTACCAGGTGTTGATGGATGTTTTGTTGACTTCAAAGTTTCTATGCAAAATGCTTGTGCCCAGACATGGGGGCATTTGTAGCCATTCCGTTTGAGAATGGGAGAATAAGGAGAGGCCGCAATGAGCAGGACAAGCTGTCAGAGAAGGGAGCAGGAATGGGAAGAGAAGGAGTATGAGAAAAGCTCTCCGCAGGAAGCCATATATACACTGGGTGTTCAGTAAGCAATTCTGCCATCTGAAGCTCAGTAAGGAACGATGTGTGCGACATCTGAGTTCTAGTAAAGACATCTTCACTGAAATCTGCTACTTTCTACGGCCATATTGCAACTTCAGAGCAGAACAGAGACTACATCACCAATGACTGGCAATTAATTTTTACTCATCTGGCGTCTTCCAGACTGGAGATGGAAATATTTCACAAAGTCTCCCCAGTTTGGTGTAAAAGAGGTCACTGAGGTTTGCTGCTCAGTCAGAGGTATCGACATTTCATTTCCACTTGCCAGAGGCAAGCAGGCTGAGTGAACAATAGTATGACTGGAGCTTCAATGCTTTTATTATATGTTAATTGCATTGTAAACACCACATGCTAACTCTACCCTATACTGGAGGCAAATGGAATTCCATTCTCTCAATATCCAGTTGGGGTGTGATCACTGGCAGAGAATCATGCAGGTAAATGCCTGGTTTCCTAACAGAAGTCATGATGCCTTCATTCTGTGGCTGTTCCATCTGCACAAGTCAACACAGAATAACTGAGGTGGTTATTAGTTGAAAAGGGCTATCCACTGACAGCACAGCCAATGCTTTCAGTATTCAAATGCAGGTGCATGTGTGCAGCATGCATACAACATGACCCTTGGTGTCAAAGGAATGAGATGGAGCAAACCAATGATGTGCTGAAACAAAGATCTGCTTCCCGTGTCACTGTGGAGAAACCCTGCATTGCTCAGTAGAGTAGGTGTCAAGACCCATGATGGTCTGCTGCATGCTGAACAAACTCACTATCATATGGGAACAGCCCTTTGCAAAAACTGTCAGATGAGCAGCTGATGAGACAGAGGAGGAGGAGGAAAATGAGAATAGAAGGAAACAAACTAGAAGCCTCCTTTCTGCCCTGGATTCCTGCCATGGCAAGCAATCGGTTACAATACAAAAATGAAATCTACCACAAATTAAACACATCAAACCAAATTTATAACCATGCATTTTGCATACAAAACATTCAGTAGTGACGCTTCTGCTTTTCCATGGGATCTATTTTGTTTGTCTGTCCCTGTCCGAGTGCCTCAATGTAGTGCAACCCCAGTGGTTATAACATTGCGGGTGGAAGGCTGCTGTTTTTCAGTGAAAGAGATCTCAAAGACCTTGAATGGATGACCTGGAGCAGCTTAAAGGCTTGATTGTGAATGGCATCATCTCAGCCTGGGCAGAAGCAGTTTCAGATGCTGGATGAACAGCAACAATTACAGTGGTGGAACCCAGAGAGAGGAGGATGAAGATCCTCTTTCTGAGAGACTACAGTTAAGTTTATGCTCAAAGGAGACACTGCCACTCCCTTGTGATGTCTTAGTGATCCCAATAATCTTTTGCAGCTCAGGTTGCTGGGTTGCTGTGACAGCCCAGAAGCCCCTTCACAATCTTTAATCCTCAATCACTGATGGCAGCATTCTGAAGTTGCATGACAGCAATTGGATCTTCCACTGTTGCATTCATAAGAACATAGAAATCAAAGGAGTGATAATTCAGCTGCTCAAGCCCATAAAACCATAAGATATAGGAGCATAATTAAGCCATTCAGCCCATCAAGTCTGGACCACCATTTGATTGTGGTGGATATGTTCCTCAACCCTATTTTCTTGCCTTCTCCCTGTAACCTTTAATCCCCTTACCAAACAAGAACCTATCTATCTCTGTCTTAAATACACTCAATGCCTTGGCCTCCACAGGCTTCTCTGGCAATGAGTTCCACCAATTCACCACCCTCTGGCTGAAGAAATTCTTCCTCATCTCAGTTCTAAAGGGTCGTCCCTTCACTGTGCCCTTGGGTTCTAGTCTCTCCTACTTGTGGAAACATCTCCCCCACTTCCACTCTTTTAGGGCTTATCTATATTCTCTTTGGGGTATATACAGCTTCCTCCACCATGAAAACTGATGCAAAATAGTAGTTTAAATTAACCACTGTTTCCTTGTACCCTGTTACCAGTTTCTCAATTGCATCCTCCAAGTATCCTATGTTTACTATGGCTACTCTTATATACCCATAAAAGCACTTGCTGTTTGTTTTTATATTTCTGACAAATTTACTTTCATAATCAATTTTCTCCCTCTTTATTAGCTTTTTAGTCTTCTACTTTTGGTTCCTAAAAAATCCCTACCTTCTGACCTATCATTAATTTCTGCCCCCTTCTTTTGATTTGATTTATTATTCTCACATATACCTAGTTACAGTGAAGAGTTTTGTTTTGTGTGCATAACAGGCAGATCATACCATACAGAGTTCCTTAGCTTTTGATTGGACACTCCCCTTGACCACATTGTTAGTCATAGATGGTTCATCCTTCCCATCAAATCCTTCCTTTTTGATCAGAATAATTTTTTGCCAGGCATCATGGCGATGTTTGTCATTGCTCATCCACTGACGTTCCCAGACTGTTTTCCCAATCTACTTTAACTGCATTTGAAATTCTATCATGTTGTGATCACTACACCCCAGAGAAACTTTAACTATGAGATCTCTTATTAATCCTACTTTGTTAAACATTTTTATGTCTATAACAGCCTGTTCCCAGGTAGATTCTGCAATGTACTGCTCTAAGAAATAATCACCAATGTACTTTACAAATTAATCTTCCATGTTACCATTGACCATCTGATTTGTCTAGTCAATATGCAGATTAAAATCACCCATGACAATTGTAATGCCCTTCTTACATGTCTCCATTATTTTCCATTGATAATTTATTCTACACAGGGGGGTCTATGGACAACTCCCACCCAATGGCTTCTTCCCTTATTGTTCCTTATTTTCAACCAAACAGATTCCACATCATACTTTTTTTGCACCTACGTTGCTCCTCACCAATGCACTAATAACTTTCTTTGTTACAAAGTTACCCCACCTTTGATTCACTTTTTCCAATTCACCTGAAATTTTGGATACCTTTGAATACTGAATTTCCAGTCCTGGTCACAACTGCAATCACATCTCTGTAATAGCTCTCAAGTCATTTTCATTTATTTCTATTTAAGCTTTGACTTTTTAAGCATTTTTTCTGGAACTGTCACCCCGTCTTTACCTGTGCCCAGCCAGCCAGCCAGCTGCTAAATCTCCTGCTTATATTGGTCAGACCTGATTGGTCCAGGTTAACAACCCTAATCAAGGATCATGTGGTCAGCAAGATTCAGCTGCTTGCAATCACTACATTCCTCCCCACCTAAGTCTGGGGATGTAGGCCTGGTCTTTCAGCTGGTCTTATAGCTTTTCTTGTAACGATTTTGCCCCTGGTCCAGTTCCTGTGCCTTGGACTCAGACACCGGTGCACTTACTGGACTGTAGCCCATCTCTTATGTCAGGAACGTGTTAAGAGAGTTGCGTCCACTTCTTCCGGCGGTAACAGTATCAAAGCTGCGTCCATCTCAGACTCTGAGGTTTCCTCGACATTAGACAGAGGGGGAGAACCCACAGTTTCTGACAGGCCTTCTGGCTATTCTGAGGGGCCAGGTATGTTTTGCTTCTGTTCCATTTGCAAGGTGACAGCTTTCAGGTGATCCATGTGTTTGTTCAGAACTTTGTAAGTCACAGGACCAGACCTCACGTCAACCTCTCCTCGTACCCATACAGGGCTGTTCCCATGGTTCTGGCAGCAAACTTCATCCCATGAATTAAATTGTCTCTCTCACTTAGAAGAGGCATGTGGCTGGCATTGGCGTATCTGCTGCCATTTCACCCTTCCCTCCCCCCCGCCACCCCAGGTGTGCGAATATCTGGTTTAAACTGGTGCAGAGTCTTCTTCCCATCAGCAATGCTGCTGGAGCTATTCCTGTTGCATATGGGGTGGTCCTATAATTGAACAGGAACCGGGACTGTATGGTATCAAGTGACGCTGTAGGCTGCTGCTTCAAGCCTGCCTTCAATGTTTGGACTGCGCTTTCTTGTAGACCATTGGACAATGGATGATATGGAGCAGTCCTTATGTGCCAAATGCCATTGGACTTAAGGAAATATTCAAATACTGCTAGTAAATGACATTCCATTGTCCATGACCAATACTTCCGGAAGTCCGTGTATGGTGAATGATGCTCGAACCTTCTCAATCAGTACGACCAGTGCTGCCCATTCCACAAACTGCACTGGTCTGATGATTCCTCCGTGCCCCCCAGCCTCCTGATTTCTGCCTCTACTTTTGCCCACAAGGCAAATGGCACTGGGCAGGCCTTGCAGAATCTCGGAATTGCTTCCGGGGCAACATGTTAAGTGGCTTTGGCCCCTTTGATGGTTCCAAGCCCTGCTTCCAATACACCTGGGTATTTCACTAAGTCTTCACTGAGGCAGCCATTTTCTAATTGAAAAATGTTGAACCAATCCAGGTGAATCTTTCTCAACCAATTCCACCCCAATAGGCTTGGATCCAAGTTTTTTATGACCTTCAGTGGTAACTGCACTAATTTCTTCACATAGGAAACTGAACCGAAGTCATACCCTTAATCTGCAACACTTCCCCAGTGTATGTTCTCAGTCTGGCTGAGATCTTGCATAAACTTAAGGGTTGGAGTCCCTAGCAAATCTTTTCAAGGACAACTTCTGCAACCACAGATACAGATGTGTGGGTATCGACCTGCATGTGAACTGGGTGACAATTTAACCGAACATTAATTTTAATCTGCTCCAATTTAGATGTCGCTAAGCAATTCAATTGTTTCAACCCACATATAGGGGTCTTTCCAGGGTGTACAGACTCCTGGGTACCAACCTACAAGGTTTCTTCCTCAGGTCAGGCCTTGTAGGACTCCTTTGCCGTCTCGAGTCCACACACCGGTAGCAACTACAATGGCTTCCGGCCCAGATCCTGAAGAACATTTTAGCCATTTATCCGAGGCTCAGCTTTGTTGTGGAGTTCTGCTGCGGGCTGGCCTAGGGTGTGTCTGCTCAGAATATGTCCTAAGTGAGGCTCTGCAATTGCCTACACACAAGTGGTGTTCGCCAAACTCTGTCAGACAGGTGAGGGAGTTCACTTCTGTTGGTATGCCCTGTAGCTCCCATGCTCCACTTGCTGCATTTTCCAATGACAGAGCCAGTTGTCATGCCTGTTTGAAGTCCAGTTGGGCTTCAGCTGGTAGGCACTTCTGCATGTGTCTGTCATTAATCCCACATACCAAACCATCTCTCAGCATCTCACTCAGCATTTACCCAAAATCACATGCCTCTGCCAGTTGCTTCAACCTCATCAAAAATCCTCATACGGAATCCCCCAGTTCTCTAACAGCTGAATAAAACTAATAGTGTCTCACCTCTGACTTAAATAGGTGTTTTCCTAACCTGCGATTCAAATCTTTCCCACAAGGGGAAGCAACTTTTCCACATTTACAATGTAAACCTTCCTAATAATCTTCTACGTTTCAATAACATCACCTTTCATTCGTCTAAGCACCAACGAGTACTAGACCAACCTACTCATTCTCTCCTCTTAAAGTCCCTCCAAATGCAGGATCAAGTTAGTGAAGTTTCTCTGGACGACTTCTAATGCCACTATATTTTTCTTTAGATACTGGGACCAAAACTGTTTACAGTACTCCAGCTGTAGGCTGAAAAATGCCTTGTATAGTTTCAGCAGGTTCTCCTTCATTTATATTCTATTCCACTTAAAATAAAGGCCAACATTCCATTTGTCTTTCTTGGACTTGAATAGTAGGCATTTTTTTTTGTGGTTCATGCACTAGCACCTCCAAATTTAATAATGCTGCAGTTTTCTGAAGTCTTTTCCTATGTAAATGATACCCCGTTCTTCCATTCTTCCTGCCAATGTGCAAAACCTCACATTTTCCCACATTTTATTCAATCTGCCAAGTCTTTGCCTGCTCACTTAACTATAGCCCTCTTATACTCTTTGTGTCACCTTCACTAATTGTCTTCACACCTATTTTTGTGACATTTGCAAGCCTGGCTATAATACATTCATTTTTGTCACCAAGTTGTCAATATGTGTTGTGAATAACTGCGGCGCTGATCTCTGGGACTCCACTAGTTACAGGTTGCCAACCTTTACCCCAAGTCTCTACCTTCTGTTAGTCAGCCATTGTATTATCCTTGCCAATATACTATCTCCAACACAATGAGCTCTTATCTTTTTAAGCAACATAATGTGTGGTACCATATAAAATGTCTTTTGGAATTCTGATACATTACACCGACAGGTTCCACTTTAACTACCCTGCTTGTTACCTCACCAAAGAATTCTCACAAATTTGTCAGATATGATTTCCCCTTCATAAAGCTATGCTGACTTTGCTGATTATTTCATGTGTTTCTAAATGCTTTGTTATGATGTATTTTTATAATAGACATTTACTCAACGATAGATGTTAAGCTAACTGGCCTATAGTTACCTGTTTTGTCTCCTTCCCTTTTCGATAGAAGTGTTACACGGGCACTTTTCCAATCTTCTGGAACTTTGCCAGAATCTAAGGATTCTCGGAAGCTTACTGCCAGTGCATCCATCATCTCTGCAGCAACCTCCTTTAAAATCCTAGGAGGCAACCCATCAGATCAGGACACCTTTTGGTTTTTTAGCCCCATTAGTTTCCCTAGTACATTTTATCGAGTGAAAGCCATTGTTTTTATCAACCCCACTCCTCCCCATCCCATAAATATTTGTACAACTCCTGTTCAACAAGACCGATTTCTGGATGGCAGGGCTGACCATAAACAGCAATTGGATTAGCTTGGATTATTTTCGTTGGAAGAATGAAGGTGGTTCTCATAGAAACCTATAGAATTTTACAAGACTAGACAGGGTAAACATAGAAAGACTTGGATGACTGGGAAATCTGGAACCAGAGGTCACATCCTGCTGATACCAGGTATGCTATTTAGAACTGAGATGAGGAGAAATTTTTTTTCACCCAGAGAATAGCCAGTCTGTGGAATTCTCTGCCACACAAAGCAGTTGAGGCCAAAACAGTGAATGTTTTCAAGAAGTTAAAGATAGTTCTCAGTACTAAAGGCATCAAAAGTTATGGGGAGAAAGCAAGAACAGGATACTGAGTTGGATGATCAGCCATGATCATATTGAGAAGCAGAGAAGCTTGAAGGGCTGAATTGCCTAATCCTGCTCCTATTTTCTATATTTCTATGATTTTGCATTGGTTCTACCATCTGCTTGCTCTCCATTTTTATTTCTGTAGGAGGCTTATTTTCACTATTGCTTTTCCCTTCATCTCTATATATTTGAAGAAGTATCTGATCTGTATTTGATTGTCTTAGCTAACAGTTGGTGTTATAGCAAGCTTAAGTAACCCATACCATTGAGAAGGTGCTGGAAGTGAACATAGGATCAGACTGAGAGTGCCGAAAGAGAACAGCCAAAATAGCTGCCGGTACATGTGCAGATATGGCCTGTGATACTAGCTGGCCACAATAAGCTGCAGGAAGCATCTGCTCCTGCATCACCGGTGAAGCTGAGTTTCTGCTCCCTGCCAGTGACTGGCTCCTTGACTTTCTCTGCTTCACAATGCTTGCCCAGCTGCTGCTACTGCCTCACCACCCAACCCTTTACAGTTGCTGCACTGCCGGGTGATGGGTCCTTCCTGGAGCTGGGAGGCAGTGCTGCTGTTGCACCAGTTCCTCCCCACCTCCCAGTTCCCCTCCCTACTCCTTGTTGAAATTCCAAGCTATCCATGGACAGCCAGTGGAACAGGGCTGGGTCTGGCGTCTCATTGCTGCAGCTGCCCTTCAAAAGTATCAAATCTGACACCCATCTCTCATGTTCTATGTAGGATATGATTTAGATTACTGAGTCATAGAGTTATAGAGCTGTACAGCATGGAAACAGACCCATCAGTTCAATTCGTTCATGCTAACCAGATATCCGAAATGAATCTGGTCCCATTTGTCAACATTTGTCCCATATCCCTCCAAACCCTTCCTATTCATATACCCATGCAGATGCCCTTAAGTATTGTAATAGTACCTGCCTCCACCACTTCTTCTGGCAGCTCATTCCATACATTTACCACCAACTGCGTGAAAAAGTTGCCCTTTAGGTCCCTTTTAAATGTTTCCTCTCTCACCTTAGACCTATGCTGTCTAGTTTTGGACTCCCCCATCCCAGGGAAAAGGCTTGACTATTCACCCTATCCATGCCCCTCATGATTTTATAAACCTCTATAAGATCACCCCTCAGCCTCTGATGCTTCAGGGAAAATAGTCCCAGCCTATTCGGCTTCTCCCTATAGCTGAAACCCTTCAACCCTGGCAACATCCTTGTAAATCTTTTCTGAACCCTTTCAAGTTGCACAACATCTTTCCTATAGCAGGGAGACCAGAATTTCACGCAGTATTCCAATGGTGGCCTAACCAATGCCCTGTACAAGTGCAACATGACCTTCCAACTCCCATACTCAATGCACCATTAAAGGCAAGCATACCAAACGCCTTCTCCACTGTTCTGTCTACCAGGGACTCCACTTTCAAGGAACTATGAGCCTGAACTCCAAGGTCTCTTTGTTCAGCAACACTCCCCAGGACCTTACCATTAAGTGTATAAATCCTGCCCTCATTTGCTTTTCCAAAATGCAGCACCTCATATTTATCTAAATTAATCTGCTCCTTCTGGGCCCATTGGCCCATCTGATCAAGATCCCATTGTACTCTGAGGTAACCTTCTTTGCTGTCCACTGCACCTTCAATAATTTTGGTGTCATTCACAAACTTACTAAGCATATCTTCTATGTTCGGATCCAAATCATTAGTATAAATGATGAAAAGTGGACCCAGCAGCGACGCTTGTGGCACACCACTGACCACAGGCCTCCAGTCTGAAAAGCAACCCTCCACCAGCAACCCTCTGTCTTCTACCTGCGAGCCAGTTCTGTATCCAATTGGCCAGTTCTCACTGTATTCCATGTAATCTAACCTGACTTACTAGTCTTACCATGAGGAACCTTGTTGAATGCCTTACTCAAGTCCATATAGATCACTTCCACCACTCTGCCCTCATCAATCCTCTATGTTACTTCCTCAAAAAACTGAATCAAGTTAGTGAGACGCTATTTCCCACGCACAAATCCATGTTGACTATCCCTGAACAGTCCTTGCCTTTCCAAGTACAAGTAAATCCTGTTCCTCAGCATTTCCTCCAAGAACTTGCCCACCACTGATGTCAGTCTCACCAGGCTATAGTTCTTACCTTTCCCTTACCACCTTTCTTAAATAGTGACACCATGTTAGGCAATCTCCAGTCCTCCAGCACCTTGCCTGTGGATATTGTTGATACAAATATCTCAGCGAGGAGACTAGCAATCTCCTCCCTAGCTTCCTGCAGAGTTCTAGGGTCCACCTGTTCAAGTCCTGAGGATTTATAAGACTTTGGTTCAACCACATTTGGAATACTGCGTACAGTTCTGGTTGCCACTTTACCAAAAGGATGTGGATGCTTTGGAGAGGGTGCAGAGGAGGTTCACCAGAATGTTGCCTGGTATGGAGGGCACTAGCTATGAAGAGAGGTTGAGTAGATTAGGATTATTTACATTAGAAAGATGAAGGTTGAGGGGGGACCTGATTGAGGTCTATAAAATCATGAGCAGTATAGACAGGGTGGATAACAAGAAGTTTTTTCCCAGAGTGGGGGATTCAATTACTAGGGGTCATGATTTCAAGGTGAGAGGGGAAAAGTTTAAGGGAGATATGCGTGGAAAGTTCTTGACGCAGAGGGTGGTGGGTGCCTGGAATGCATTGCCAGCGGAGGTGGTAGAGGCGGGCACAATAGCGTCATTTAAAATGTATCTAGACAGATACATGAATGGGTAGGGAGCAGAGGGATACAGATCCTTGGAAAATAGGCGACAGGTTTAGATAGAGGATCTGGATCGGCACAGGCTTGGAGGGCCGAAGGGCCTGTTTCTGTGCTGTAATTTTCTTTGTTCTTTGTTCTTTGTTCTATCCACCTTTATGCTTTTTAAAACGTCCAGCACCTCTTCTTCTGGAATATAGATGTTTTTCAAGATGTTGCTATTTATCTCCCTCACATTCTCTAGCCTTCAATATCCTTCTTCACAGTAAACATTGATGCAAAATACCCATTTAGTATCGCCCCCATCCCCTGCAGTTCCACACATAGACGGCCTTGCTGACCTTTAAGGGGCCGTATTCTCCCCCTAGTTACTCCTTTGTTCTTAATCTATTTGTAGAATCCCTCTGGATTCTCCTTAACCCTATATGCCAAAGCTAATTCATCTCCCCTGATTTCCCTCTTAAGCATATACTCCTACTGCCTTTAAACTCTTCTGGGGATTCAGTCGATCTCTACTGTCTATACATGACATATACTTCCTTCTTATTTTTGACAAAAGCGTCAATTTCTCCAGTCATCCAGCCTTTCCTACACCTACCAGCCTTGCCCTTCACCCTAACAGGTACATACTGTTTCTGGACTCTTGTTACTTCATTTTTGAAGGCTTTCCATTTTCCTCCAATTTAGAACTTTAACTTTTAGATCTCATCTATCCTTTTCTATCACTATTTTAATACTAATAGAATTATGGTCACTGGCTCTAAAGGGCTCCCCCACTGACACCTCGGTCACCTGCCCTGCTTTATTTCCCAAGAGTAAGTTAAGTTTTGCACCTTGTCTAGTAGGTAAATCCAAATACTGAATCAGAAAATTTTCTTCTCCACACTTAACAAATTCCTCTCCATCCGAGCCATTAACACTATGGCAGTCCCAGTCTATGTTTGGAAATTTAAAATGCCCTACCATAACCACCCTATTATTCTTAAAGGTAATGGAGATCTCCTTACAAATGTTTTTCTCAACTCCTGCTGACTATTTCGGTTCTACAGTATAATGCCATTAAGGTGATCATCCCTTTCTTATTTCTCAGTTCCACCCAAATAACTTCCCTGGATGTAGTCCTGAATCATACAGAACTTCCCAGCTCCAGGAAGCTCCACACAGTGTGGCAGCTGGAGAGGGCTGGATGGTGAAGTTTCTGATCCTAAATTTGCCACAGCAGATTGTTAACAAATTCATGTCCATTTAGCTGAAAAGGTGGCAATTCCATGAAGTAGGGAATATTTTCTCATAAAAGATGACAACTTCCGTTTGGAAAGGGTCACAAGCTTGGTATTCCAGATTGAAGCTGTCATGTGAAATTTGAAGAGGTTACAAAGCAGTACGCTTTTGGATTCAGGGTTACTGACATAGCTTTCTCAAACAGTTGAAGAACAAGGGTTGCAGACAGAGACCTCAGTAATCTGATCAACACAGCCCCATTACAATCATATACTTTAAAAACTGTGCTGAAATTGTGAAAATAATGCCATCCCTGCATTGCTCTGAGGCACATTAGATACATAAGATTTACAGCATACCCGGAAATAGATAACATGTACAATGCAAATGCTGCATAGTTCACAACCCCATCCTCTTAGTATAAAAGCTCACAGACCAAATTTCTTCTGATTTGAAAGATTCTTCTTGTAGCACTAAATCTGAAGTAAAAATGATAGTCAGAAAGCCTTCTACTGAATGATTCAGATCACAGGTGAAAAGCCTGTGGACGTGAATTGATTTTCCTTGTAACTTTGTGGCACATAACTCCAAGGCACGTGGCCTGTGCCAAATGTTTCTGTGGACTACGAAGATTAACAGGACGAGGAAAAATAAAAAGTGGTGTTTCCTCCCAGCTGTCCATAGCAGAAATTCTACCCTCAAGAATGTGATCAGATATAGAAACCAAAGTTGGAAAATGAGCTTCATCCATAGAGTCCGACCAGTCCATTCTGAACATAATTCCAAACTAAACTAGTCCCACCTGCCTGCGCTTGGCCCATATCGCTCCAAACCTTTCCTGTTCATGTCCTTATCTCAGCATCTTTTAAACATGTAATTGCACCCATATCCACCACTTCCTCAGGAAGTTCATGTCACACGAAAACCACCCATGTATAAAAATTTGGCCCTCATGTCTTTTTAAAATCTCTCTCCTCTCACCTTAAAAATGTGTCCCCTAGTCTTGAAATTCCCATCCTAGGGAAAAGACACCTATCGTTAACCCTTCCTATACCCCTCATTATTTTATAAACCTCTATAATGTCACTTCTCAACCTCCTACCCTCCAGTGAAAAACATCCCAACCTATGCAGCCTTTCCTTATAACTCAAACCTTCCATACCTGGCAACATCTTGGTAAATCTCTTTTGAACCTTCTCCAGCATAATAATATCCTTCCTACAACAGGGTGACCAGAACTGGATACAGTACTCCAGAAGAGGCCTCACCAATGTCCTGTGCATGCTCAACATGTTGTTGAAATCTTCTGAAATTAGTTGTAATGCCCAAATTTAATTTACCAAAGTTGAAGGGCTTGGTGAATGAACTCTTCCACTTCTGAAGGGTGCAATTTATGCTATTTTTTCAGTACAAAAATGTGTTTTTCTCGTTTCTGATCTTTATAGTTGTCCTTCCTTTATAGATTTTTTTGGATTTACTCTAAATATTCCACCACTTTGAAAAAAGTCCATTTGCCCTAGTGATCTCTTAATTAATTAATTTTTGTAATTTTATTTTGAGGTTCGGTCAGGCCAGGTATTGATGGCTAGTAGCTAACAACATTTTGTTTGTGGAATTATTAATTTCTCATTAACTTTTGATAAACTGGTTAACCAGGCTGTGAAGCATTCAATACAATAGATAATGATTTTCTATTTAATTGTCTTGCATTTACAGCACTGCTGTGGGTGATTTAAATCAAACCCTTTTATTTACATAAATAACCAACTTTCAACCAGTCATTGATTACTAGCTGTCAGTGATAAACTATATGTGCAATTGCACATTTGCCAAACTGTGGTTTATTTGCAACTGAAAGTGCCTTTAAAATAGCCACAGTTAGAATGATACCAAAATAAAACATTGCAGGTGCTGGAGAGCTGAAATCGAAACAGGAAACTCAGCAGATCTCAGAGAGAGAGAGTTAATGTTTTGAGTCATTATGACTTCTTCTGAAAGAAAAATGTTAATTCTTTCCTCTCTCCACAGTTGCTACCAGACCTGTTGAGTTCTCCAGCACTTTCATTTTTACTTGTTATTCCAGTAGAATGATGCTGACTAAAGTCAGTTACTAGTAAAGCTTCAAAGATAAAAGAGATTGAAGGTAAGAATAAAGAACAAAGCCTGTACTTGGATCAAAAGCACCTGAATTGAAATAGATTTTGGACATTAAAATGAGTCTGGTTAGCAGACCTTTGTCTCCACTTCAAAAGTAATAGAAGAAAAAAATAAGAATACTTTCAACATTTTTGAATTATGTTATTTAATTATATATAGACACAGTTATCCCATCTTTATTTTAAAATGTCCTGATTCGGAACCATTAAAATCTCGCACAACTGCATAAACAACACACATTATGTCCTCTAAGTAATGGAAAATTCTCAAAAAAAAATCAATCTTGCTGTATTGAACTACACGTCATCAATGTTTGCATCACAGACGAAATTAGGCTAATCATTATAGTCATTTACATTTAAACAAGAACTCAGCTTGCTATCTTGATAGCATGGCCATTGGAAGGTCTCATTAGAAGCTTCGTGGTTCCTTCGAAAATGTGAAAATAATGCATTGTAATACTATCTGCTCCTTTTACTTTCGTCATGAGTATGAACAGTCAATGCTTGGGAACAGATTATCTACCCATCCACACGACAAGGTAAAAGTCATGTTAGCCCACACTGTGATGCCATAGAGCACCCCTCCTGAATACTGCAGCTCAACTGGAAGCCAGACATAGAGTTAGTGACAGGGTGTCTTTGGGCTTACTCTGTACTCTGTACTCTTACTTATGCCCTAATTACTTAGAGAATTTTGGTGAACAATTTTACAGTAAGCTGATTGAATATTAATACCAAAACCCTTACAAATGTTCAGTTTGTTGTCATTGTTTATTTTTTCAAGAGGTAGGCTGGCACTCTTTTTTTGAAATAAATTTGTACTTAAAATAGTCAGTAATGTGTACAGATGTAAAAACGTTGCAACGGATAAGAGAAATGACATGGTACTAGGGAAGAAATTCATTTCACAAGGGCCACTAAATAAGAAAAACTTTTTACCAGAAATGTACAATTTGATATATGTTTACAGATTATAAATGAAATCAAAAGGAAGAGAAGACAACTTCTTGAGTTCATAGAAGAATCAGGTCTGAATTTCCTGGTCAAGTGGAACATGTGAGATCAATAATATCCATCATTTTAAACCACTGAAGGTGAGGTGCCAATTAGAATAGTGATCAAATAATAAAATCTAAAAATAACTGTAGACCACATGTGCTTTGCAATAGTGAAACCCTTTGCAAGAATTCACTGAGTCATGTGTGCCACCCCTCACTTTGCCACTCACAAATGCGCAGAGTCTGATCGCCCACCTGAATATCAGAAATATCAGTTAATAAATTTATTTTATTCAATAGGTGTCATTGGCAATTATTTGCTCTTTTATGAACATTTATTGGTTCTTCCTAATTCCCCTTGAGAATGGCTTGTTATTCTTGTATCTGGAAACACTGAGTGGATCCAGAATACGTTTTCTGCGTTACAAAATACACCACTCATTTAACATTCAGGGAACATTGTCCCATGGTAGTTAGATTTATTTGCTAACAAAACATGTACATGTAATCAATTATTTGAATATTATTTCATATCTCAATGTACAAAAAATTGCATTAAAATGATTACAAAATTAATCAAATGCTTATAGTAGTACACAGAGAGTAAGAAGAGAATCTGGACTGGAGCAGACTTAGTTTGAAAACAAAAATAAAAATGGCTCCGTCCAGTCTAACAGGAATAGAAGTGGCAAATGGAAAACTGTATCACAAATTTGGCCCAAGTGATCGGAACACCGGACCATTTGGAGAAACTGTGATGACACAAAGAGACAGATGAAAATAGGTTAAAATGCAGGTCCTAAGTGGCTGAGCAGAATTCTTTTTCCATTAAATGTTTAACAACAAAAGTATACAAAAACCCTTTAAAATTAAAAAAACAAACTTTAAATTCAAGTTCACAACAATAATGATTTACCTTGAATTGTTATACTTCAAACTTTAAAAGGTTAAAATTAGACAAAAAAATTAATAACGTTAGCGAATTCAGTAAACCGTTATCTGCAAAAGCATGATGAATGCATGTGCTGAAACCTGAGACTCAAGCTATCAGTTCCTATAGTATATATTGAGATAATACAAATAAACATACTACTGGAAGAGCATGACGAGGAAAAATTGTTGGACAACGATGGTGGTTCAGGAAATAGTGTTGTAAAAGTTTAAAGATGCAGTCTAAAAAAGTGACTGATAGTCTTACACCAAAATCTGGACAAACTTGCGATATTTACTCTATTAAATTCAATAAGTTCAATCTGGTCACACTGGGACCTAATTTTCATTCTGTTGGAATGTGTCTCCGTTGTGGCGAAAATGCCAGAAGACATCAGGAGTCTCAAGTCCATTCCTCGAACTATGTTTCTCATTTTCACAGGGGCAGGATTGGGGCTGATCAGTAGATCAACGGGCCATTTAAGTTACCAGCTGCCTCCATTGAAATTGGATTTTGGAGTCTAGAACCTTGAGTAGATAAATCTTGATTCCCGTATCAAAATGTGTTCTTGTGAATGAAACTGCTTTACTAAATAGAGTGTAGTGTTCATTTTGGCTTGGGTCGTGCATGGAGAGTGTGTATGTTAAAAGAGAGTGGAGTGAGGACTGGAAGAAAGTTTTATATCTTTTCCCCTTTTGAGAGGTAAGATACACCGTTGGATGTGGTCCCAAGGTTCCTTTGGTGGAGGCATGCCACCCATTGTAGAGGATAAGGCATCCTTTGTGATGTTGAAGACGTACACTTATGCATAAACAGTTCATAAATTAATTGGGATTGCTTGGGTTTTCAAGGAACTTCCTAAAAAAGAAGTGAGGAGTGGAAAAAAAAAAGCTGCAAGTATTTCGGTGTGCCGGTTAACACAAAATTATTACAGGTTTGTGCTGCTTTCCCAAACTACCATTTTTACAATGGGGTGTCTAACAAATTAACAGTTTGCTGGACAGTTCCAACTGCTTATTGAATGGAAATGTTTGTTGACAGTAAGGGATTGGTTGAAGGAATTTCAGTATATTGACATTATTCTCAAATCAGTAAAAGCAGTTTTTTCTAATAGTGAGATCTTTAACAGACACTATCTTCATAACTCCTGAGTTTTACCCACACTAGGTTAGTTGGCATGGATAATGTTGTGGGAATCTCCAGGATTTAATAGTTGCCTTGTTATCCTCTGACCCTTATCTGCAGAGACTGAGTAGATGGAGATTTTCCGGGTGTTTAAAACATACATTATTGCTTGCTGTAGCAAGGTGTAAAGAGTATCTGAACCTAACACAATGGGGACCTGGAACAAAGGGTTACAGAGTCAGTTATATTTTTGAATTCAGTTACAAGAATTTAACATTTAGCGATTAAGAGGTGTAGAATTATCTAAATTCAGACATTACTATTGATTAGAGATAAAAGGTACTGCAGATGCTGGAGAATCCGAGATAACAAGCATGGGGCTGGATGAACACAGCAGGTCAAGCAGCATCATAGGAGCAGGAAAACTTGACGTTTCGGGCCTAAACCCTTCATCAGAAATTACTATTGATTAGGTTGGCATCATGCATAGCATATAAATACAACTAACCAATCACTATATAGGTACCCCTGTCTAATCGTAATATACAATTAGTGTGAAGGCATGTATGTACTACAGAATCAGGTTAAATTGTAATACAGGCTATAATTTGTTCTTAACATGATAGTTTATGTCTGGCTTTTGAATATCAATCATATTCCCTGGTATTTTAATGATGTCCCTGGTATTTTAATGACATCTGTCAAGGCACAAATGTTCAATGGATAAACAACCCCTTTGCGGAGCTGTGAGCATTAATTTTCCTTGCTCTCTTGCAGGCAAGTTAACTCCTACGGCAACTGGTATGGTGATCCCATATGTCTTCCCATGTATTGTTTAAAGTGTCAAGGCCTAAAGCCTGTGGTATCACTTCTTGGGAACTGACAACTTACAGTTTTGTGTCCTTGTATTTTTATCCATAGCTAGCAGCTCGCATCTTGCAACTGCATGCCATTGAATATTACAGTACAAGTTTTTTTTATTAGCTTTTTCATGGAAGAAAGGATAAAAGGTGGATAGTGGGAGATGTGAGTTGCCATGAGTTGGCAAAGGGGCTTTAATAGCCATTGGAATGATCAGTGACATGGGGACACATAAACTTGAAGAGACTGTGGGAGATGGATAGAGGAGAATAGGATGGCATAGGGGCAATATAAGGTCAAAAGGGGAATGTGTTAATGAACGCAGAGTTCACCAGCTTTGAGAAATGGATAGATAGGCATTGAATGGCACGAGGGGTATGAGGAGTCATGACGATGAGGAAATGGGCATAAAGCAACACAGCCTCTTAGATTCACCTAAGTCACTCAGTGCAACTCCCAATCCATCCAACTCCCTGGACTGAACATCAGAATTATGGCTGGCCATTTTGAAAGGTGGGATTTGCTGAGCTAGATTCTCTTTCATATCTAACTTGGGAATGAAAATCAGGCCTGGGGTGTATTACTCAGTCTGCTGCTCATCCATTCAAAAGTGTGAACATGTAAGTACACTAAAGATTGTAATTTCAGCACTGGGATCAATAAAACTTTACAATACTTCAACATAACAAAAAAAGGACAAGCTGTAAGAAGGTCGCATATTGTAACATTGTACTATGTAACTTATCAAAAAAGGCCATCAATTCTCTATATATTCTTCTCTTTCTCTATATTGAAGCCAAGCCACAAGTTGTTAAGAGACGATGATTCATTAAAGTCAACTCTACAAACACTGCCAGTGTTAAAGGGCGAAAAATAAATCACTACATTGTTTGCGGAAATGTTTGTTCCACTGCCCTTCAGAAGCCACAAGGGGTTCCTTGTCATGACTGTTTGGTGAATAATCTGTCTGCATTACTGTACATTTTAAAAAGCGTATGACCAAGCTATTCTGGCTCTATTGTTTAAGTAGCAGGAGACAGGAAGATGTTGAATATGATGGCAAACACCACACATGAAACATATGCTAATATTGAAGCCCAAAATCTGGGATCCTTTAAGAGTTTCTGATTGTAGCAGCTGAAAACCACATAGCCGATGGTCATTCCAGCTAGACCGCCTGCAATGTGAGCCACAAATGATACCTATAGGGAGTAGAAGCATGATGTTAGAACAAATAATCTAAAGATAATTTTTAATGTCACAATAACATGGCAGAACAAACAAAATCAGGTGGTAATTCTATTTAATTCCAGCAAATCAATATTTTGAGTTCATCACTTCTAATTGGCAGCATGAACATTAAATTCACTTGGCTAAAATAGGACTGATGTGCTGATCCACTTCCACTTTCAGACACAGTGTCTGCAGTTTGCAGGCGGAAATGGTTCAGGAGAATGACTCAGAAACCTTGTGCTATGTTTTTATCCATTCACCATGACTGAAAAAGTTGAAGTGGGTACTAAGTAGTCTTCCACTTTTTTACACATTGATGAATGAAGAAAAAACTCCTTTTGTATAAAAGAAACTATTCTCTCCTACACACAAAGAAGTAAACATTTAGCACGGGCATTGGCCATATATTTCATCCCTTAAGCCAGTAAATGTGGTTATTGTAGTGATTATAATGAGGTCAGCCAGATGGACATGATAAAATATGAGCTCCTGATTGGGGCTGTTAACCTGGTTCAATCAGGGACCCCTGGCTGACAGACATAAACAAGAATGTCACAGGACCTTTCTCTCTGAGAGCTGGCCCTGTGGAAGCCGGACCAGTGTCAAGTATTATGCATGTGTAAATAAAAGGTGATTGGAGATGGGATACCAACCTCTGTGGAGTTATGTCAGTTATCACTTGTAGTAATTAGCAATGATTACACACATACTGGCTGTGGTTTCAGAAAGCATATGATTAGACAAAACTGACAATGATAATTGTAAACTGTACTTCTGCATTTTCTGCAATGTTACGAGTAGGAATCCCAATAAGAATTTTATGCTGTTTCTTTATTTCAATGTTTTGCTAAATCTTCCAGGGTCTTAATGACTTCAGAATTAGATCCTCTTTGGTTTCTTTCTAAATGGAACCATTTAGTTCCATATCTTCTTTCACCTCTTATTATGAGGCAGTGTACAACTCTTTCTCATGTTAATCTCTAAATGAATATCATTTCACATTGTGAAAGACACGTGATAAAATTTTGTCACATGGTAATGCAATAGGCTCCACATTGGCACTTCCATTTGTACACCCAGGTGATTCATAGTGTGTTCTAGCTTGAAAGCAAACAAGAAAAGCATTATTCCTTTGGGCTATTCCTATTATTCAAAATGCAATACCGCCTTTAAGCACTTATGAGTCATAAAATTGCATATACTCCCATCCAATTATCACATACACAAGAATAACTTTGCCCTTACCTTGTGTGTGTATCTGTAGTTCAATTTTTTTCAATGTAAGAGTTAAATAAACTCAGCAGAAGTGAGGAAGTAAAGCCAGAAAAATATTACTTTCTATAAAAGCAGAAAAGAAGAAAGGCAGAATAGGATGTGGAGTGGTGAAGGATATAAACAAATAGAAATGCTGCTGCAACCATCAGAATGTTTCTGAGCAAATAAGGCCAGTTATCAAATCATTCCTATTTATTTCTTAACAGTCTGAACAATGAACCTTGCAGATATTCAGGTCCACAAGTGATTATTCTAGTCAAATGTCATTGGTTTTATTGCCTTTCACTGTGTCAGTCAGTGTGCATTGCTCATTATAAAGCATAAAGAACAAAAAAGTCAGCTTGGTAATGAGGTGTTACTGTATGTTAGTAATGACATAAGAGTAATTTTGATTTTGGATGATACTGTAAAACTGGCCTTATCAGCTTGTCAACCATGAGTAACTTTATAAGATTGCAAGATAATAAGAATTAGGAGCAGAGGCAGGCCAGGATTCCTTGAGTATGTCAGGTTATTGCTTCACTGGACAGCCCGAAAGGTTTATAGGGAGGACTTTAAAGGGTCAACAAGTCTATATTTTCTGTTGTCATTTCAGGTAGCAGATCAATGACAGGTAGTCCATGCAGTTTAGTTCCTTTCTGTAGACTTTGTAGTTTAATAGGGCACAGTGACTTGCTACAGCATTTCAGAGGATAGTTAACCACATTGCTGTGAGTCTGAAGTCAAATGTAGGCCAGACCAGGTAAGGATGGCAGATTTACCTCCTTTAAAGGACATTAATGAACTTGATGAGGTTTTTTTATGACATTTTGGCATTATATGGTTGTCATTCTTCATTTCCATATATTATTGAATTTTATTTATTTAAATGGGCTTTAAACCATAGCCCCAGAATATTAGCCTGAGATTCTGGACTACTAGTCCAGTGACATGACCACTACATCATAGCCTGCCCTGTAATGCTCTCTTTCTTTAGTGCCTTAGGATGAGGACCATCTGTTGAGGGGACTAGCCAACTTATCATCACATTCATTCTTCTGGTACTTCGCCTGCAACAATCATGAATATTTTTCTCTGTTTTGTCCCATGATTTTCTACTGTCCTTGGGGTGCTTTTTGCTCCTTTTAAGACAATACAAAATATTTGTTCAAAGATATATTAATTTTTCATTCATTAACATTTTTCCCCATTATTAATTCCCCAATTTCACTCATTAAGGAACTGTTGCTACTCTTCTATGTTTTATATACATATAGAGGCTTTCACCATCTGTAATACATCTCTTGCTATTTTCTCTCATACTTCAAATTCTCCTTCTTCATCATTTTTTAGTCATCATTTCCTGTTTTCTAAAATATTCTGGCCTACTTTTACAGCAATGTGCATCTTTGATACCATCTGAAACATCCTTAGTTCATCACAAATTCTGCATCTTCTAATAAAGTCTTTCTTTCTCTTCAAAAAACTCAATTAAGTTGGTCAGACATGGTTTCCACTGCACAAAGCCACATTGACTATCTCTAATCAGTCGTTACCTTTCCAAATGCATGTAAATCCTGTCCCTCAAAATGGAATTTTTTCTGAAAGTCTTAAACATCTCCTTAAATTTCTGCCACTACTTTTCTACTATCTTACGTTTTAACTTATTGTCCCAGTTCATTTGAGTTCGTTCTGTCTTCAAATCCTTGTAATTGCTTTGATTGAAGTTTCAGACACAAATTTCTCAACCCCAAAAAAAATCTGATGTTTTATCATATTATGATCAGTGTTAGCCTAGAGGATCCTATATTATTTCCTTCACTGGACCCAAACATCTTTCAAAATCAAATGACCTTAAGAGTTCTTTCTCTCTTAGACATTGACCGCAATTCCAACTCAAACTTCTCAGATGAAGATCTTAACTATTAATACGATAAACTGAACAATTTTATAAAATTTCTGCCATTTAGGTTAGGATTAACAGTTCACAAATGGCATACTAATGCTAAAAATTCAATAGCTTGGAGCTACTTAAAGGGCCTACAACACACATTATAGGTTAGCGCGCAGCTGAGAGGCCTATCTCACTACTAGGAAACCTTCCCGACTATGGGATATTTTGGGGGTGAAAACCCAGTGCAACTTCCTACTTATTTTCCCATCCACTGCCTCCCAACCAGCCAACTCAAGGTCAGTAAAATCCTACCATTGGTTAGGACAAAGGGACAATCCTGCTGATCTTCTTCACATACTACCACGGTACTCTTTATTTCCGGTAGACAGGACAGATTGTGTTTTAGTTCAATGTTTCATTTGAAAGATATTTTTCTGACAATGATGCATTTGTTCGGTCATATGCTGAAGGATAAGCTCAATTACATAGCAGGAGTTCAGAGACAGTATGTTCTTGTCCATGTGAAGAGCAAGGCTGGTAGGTGTAGGGAATGCTGGATAAATAGAAACATTGAGGCTTTGGTCAAGAAAAAGAAGGAAGCATATGTCAGGTATAGACAACAGAGATCAAGTGAAGGAGTATAAGTGCTATAGGAGACTAATAAAGAGGGAAATCAGGAGGGCAAAAAGGGGACATGAGATAGTTTTGGGAAATAAGTTAAAGCAGAATCCAAAGAGATTCTACAAATACATTAAGGCCAAAAGAGTAAGTAGGGAGAGAATGGGGCCCTTTAAAGATCAATGAGGCCAGCTATGTTTGGAACCACCGGTTCCACTGCAATATTTCGTGTCAGTAGTTACTGTGGAGAAGGATGTTGATGCTAGGGAACTTGTGAGGTCTTGAAAAGTGTCCGTATTATAGAAAAGGGGGTGCTGGAGGTCTTAAAACACATAAAGATAGATAAATCCCTGGGACCCAATCAGGTGACTCCCGAACTTTGTGGGAAGTTAGGAAAGAGATTTCTGGACCCTTTGCTGAGATATCGTTCTTATCAACAGCCACGGATGAGGTGCTAGAAGACTGGAGGTTGACTAATGTGGTGCCATTATTTAGGAAAGGTGATAAGGAAAAGCCAGAGAACTATCCACTCGTGAGCCTGACATCAGTAAAGGGTAAGTCGGCAGATGGGATTCTGAGGGACAGGATTTACATGCATTTGGAAAGGTAACGACTGATTAGAGATAGTCAACGTGGCTTTGTGCAGTGGAAACCATGTCTGACCAACTTAATTGAGTTTTTTGAAGAGGTGACAAAGAAGATTGATAAAGGCAGAGTAGTAGACATTGTCTATATGGACTTCAGCAAGGCATTTGACAAGGTTCCGCATGGTAGACTGGTTAGCCAGGTTAGATCACATGGAAACTAGGGGAAGCTAGGCAATTGGATACAAAATTAGCTTGACGGTAGAAGACAGAAGGAGTTGGTACAGGGTTTTTTCTTGGACTGGAGGCCCGTGACCAGCGGTGTGCCACAAGGATTGGTGCTGGATCCACTGTGTTTCATCATTTATATAAATGATTTGGATGTGAATATACAAGGTGTGGTTATTAAGTTTGCAGATGAGAGGAGACGATGACCTAGTGGTATTATTGCTAGACTGATAATCAAGAGACCCAGATAACAGATTCAAATCCCACCATGGCAGATGGTGGAATTTGAATTCAATAAATATCTGGAATTAAGAACCAAATGATGACCATGAATCGATTGTCGGAAAAACCCATCTGGTTCACTAATATCCTCTAGGGAAGGAAACTGTCATCCTCACCTGGTCTGGCCTGCATGTGACTCCAGATCCAAGCAGTGTGGTTGACTCTTAACTGCCCTCTAGGCAATCAGGGATGGGCAATAAATGCTGCCTGGCCAACGACAGCCTCATCCCATGAATGAATAAAGAAAAAAAAAATTGATGGTGTAGTGTATAGTGAAAAAGGTTAACTAAGAGTACAACAAGACCTTGATCAGATTGGCCAATGGGCCAATGAGTGGCAGATGCATTTTGGAAAGGCAAGCCAGGTGTGACTTATACAGTTAATGGTAGGATCCTGGCGAGTATTGCCAAAGAAAGAGACTCGGGTGCAGGGGCATAGTTCCTTGAAAGTGGAGTCAAAGGTAAACAAGATGGTGATGAAGGTAATTAGCACAATTGCCTTCATAGGTCAGTCTACTGACTTGGGACATCATGTTGCAGCTGTACAGGATATTGGTGAGGCCACTTTTAGAATACTGCGTTCAGTTCTAGTCTCCCCACTATAGGCAAGATGTTGTTAAACTTGAAAGGGATCAGAAAAGACTTACAAGGATGTTGCCAGGGTTGGAGGGTTTGAGCTATATGGATGAGCTAAATAGGCTGGAGATTTTCTCCCCTGGAGTATTGGAGGCTGAGGGATGACCTCATAGATAATTCCAAAATCGTGAGGGGCATGGATGGGGTGAATAGTCAAGGTCTTTTTCCCAGGGTAGGGGAGTCCAAAACTAGACGGTATAGGTTTAAGATGAGAGGGGAAAGGTTTAACAGTGAACTGAGGGGCAACTTTTCCATGCAGAGGGTGGTCCACGTATGGAACAAGCTGCCAGAGGTGGTAGTGGAGGCTGGAACAATTACAACATTTAAAAGACATCTGGATAAGTATATGAATAGGAAGGGTTTAGAGGGATATGGGCCAAATGCTGGCAAATGGGATTTGATCAGTTTCGGATATCTGTTCGGCATGGACAAGTTGGACCAAATGGTCTGTTTCCATGCTGTATGTCTCTATGACTCTAACTAAGATTCTATGAATTCAAGCTTTTGGAGTGAAACCTGAACTCAGAAACATCTGACTCAAAGCTGGAAGTGTTACCAATAATCATAAGTCATTATTATCAAGCATTAGTTTACTTTCTGTTAAGCAAACACTTTGTTAATTTAGTAGGTTATCATATTAAAGGTTATGTGCTTGAATGTCTTAGTAGTGAGAGGTTGAGACAGACATCTGGAATACTCACACGCAAACCATCTCCTCCAACAAGGAACCTTCTGTATAAGGCAAACCCCATATCAGTACCCACTGCAAATAAGTATATTCAAATGATTAATTTAAATTATATAATTGAATAACCAGAAAATATAGACATTTGACACCAAAAGACTAAATTTAAAGCATGTCAAAGGCAGGATTTCCCAAACATCGTCAATGCAGAAGCATGGGTTGAAATCCCTCATGACAGAAGGACTTAAGTGAACTGTCCAAGTCACGTGCATGGAATTATCTACTTCAAACTCTTTAATTAAACAAAATATCAAGGAAATTACATGCAATGGGAGATTATGTTATTAAAAATGAATGCTACTTATTTGTTCATGAGTAAGAACATTTTATTTGGTATTCCCGATTTGATATTGGCCTGGATTTTTATCTTCGACACACCTAAAAGTAAAAAGAACGTTTCTGAACTGTGTGCTCCTATCTCAGGAGGAAATTCCTGGAAATGTAGGATCTTCCTTGCTGGAGTTCAGTTGAAGACTGGAGTTGGTCCTGCTGACCCAGGAAAGAGAGCAGAAATAGTCACATGGGCTGCCAGATGGTGGAGGTTCCTGAGAATCCATTAATTTGTTATAACAGCCCGGTATCAAGAAGAGTATTACTGAATTGACAACTTTGGCTCTCTAATCTCTGCTATCAATTGCACATTACTTACACAAGATTACAAGTTTCAAATGCTTACTATTTCTGCTACTGAGACTTGAAGGGTCAATAGGATTGTTTCTTTTCTAGCCCAATAGTAAAGTAAGTTTTCTTAGAATGGTGAAAACTTATGAATGAATGAATGAATGACTGACTGACTGACTGACTGATTTTTAAAATTTTCTATCTAATACTTCTTATCGTCACTGTAGGGTTAATTGGTTCTTTACAATTGATAATAGGTCAATAGGCATGTGGGTTAGTGGGTTAATGAGCCACAGGTTGGCATAGTGATTTTAACCTTTCAAATGCAGACTATGGTTCACAACGTCTCTGAGGTGTCCCAAACTACAAGTATTTTTTTAAAAAATTAGACTAATTCCTTGACAATTGCAGAGAAGAAGACAGGTCTATCTTGGCAACGGAACCAGTCAGGTCACAACTGCAGGATGTGAGCATGCCACCAAATCCAGTCAAAATACTTAAAAGGTACTGGTGAAAATAAGGAAATACCAGAATGTGGTTCAGAGCCCTGAAATCAGGAGCCACCCATCATTGTTAAAAGCATGTTAACTTAATACTGTCCTGACTCAGCAAAACCTGAGGCCAAAACTCAGCGAATCTCCTCCCATTCAAGACAATGATAATTGTACAATGTTACTAAAAGCTCCAAAGTAGTTTATCCCCAATATTGTCTCACCATAGAGCAGTTGTTTAATACACCTCTAAAATCAGAAATTCCCCTTTGTCCCACATCATGACTTCTATATGATGATAAATTAGAGGAAATTAGAAAGGAGGGAATTATAAAACTGTAAAACAAAATTTAAGATAACAAGGTGTAGAGCTGGATGAAGACAGTAGGCCAAGCAGCATCAGAGGAGCAGGAAGGCTGACGTTTCGGGCCTAGACCCTTCTTCAGAAATGGGGGAGGGAAGGGGGCTCTGAAATAAATAGGGAGAGAGGGGGAGGCGGATAGAAGATGGATAGAGGAGAGGATAGGTGGAGAAGAGACAGACCGGTCAAAGAGGCAGGGATGGAGCCAATAAAGGTGACTGTAGGTGGGGAGGTAGGAAGGAGATAGGTCAGTCCAGGGAGGACGGACAGGTCAAGGGTGTGGGATGAGGTTAGTAGGTAGGAGATGGGGGTGCGGCTTGAGGTGGGAGGAAGGGATAGGTGGGGGGAAGGACAGGTTTGGGAGGCGGGGACAAGCTGGGCTGATTTTGGGATGTCCCCACCTCCCTAACCTGTCCATCCTCCCACCTATCCCCTCCTCCCACCTCAAGTCCCACCCCCATCTCCTACCTACTAACCTCATCCCACGCCTTTGACCTGTCCGTCCTCCCTGGACTGACCTATCTCCTTCCTACCTCCCCACCTACACTCACCTTTATTGGCTCTATCCCCACCTCTTTGACTTGTCTGTCTCCTCTCCACCTATCTTCTCCTCTATCCATCTTCTATCCGCCTCCTCCTTTCTCCCTATTTATTTCAGAACCCCCTTCCCTTCCCCCATTTCTGAAGAAGGGTCTAGGCCCGAAACATCAGCCTTCCTGCTCCTCTGATGCTGCTTGGCCTGCTGTGTTCATCCAGCTCTACACCTTGTTATCTCAGATTCTCCAGCATCTGCAGTTCCTACTATCTCTGAAACAAAATTTAAAGTATGCTTACCTATGATCAGAATAAAAGCTAGTCTGAAAACACCGAATAGTGGCACCATTTGTCTAAAGTTCTGCAAGCAAACAAATAAAAATATTATGGAACAAAAGTTATTTTTGAAATTATCTTTTTCACTAGCTCTTCCGCACAAATAAGTTCCATTGGTCACTTCTGACTTGATGTCTAAGATCTTGATGAATGGCAAAAATCTAGTGGAGATTCGCTGACGATAATGCTCCTCCTGTAGCTAGTACTTAATGTTGGTGAACTGATCCATGCTGTCCATTGCAATGATGTTACAATTGACTGCTTAGTTTATGAGAACTGCTCCCCCTTCCAGACTTGCGTCAATGGAGTAAACAAACCTTCAGTATAGCAAACAAGAACATAGCTGAAGTGCTCAAAAATGCAAATAACTTCTTGAGGAAAAGAGATATTAATGCAGGAAGTAAATGAAAATAGCTCCTAGTGTCTGTGTTGTTTTCCCTTAAAAGGCAAGAGATCACTTTGCTTGTCACCCTGTTTAACTTTCAGGAATGCACAAATCACTGAAGAATTCACAGCTATTAAGGCAGAAAGGCACATTTAAATTTCCTACGACAACATTTAACAGCAGGAATGCACGAATATCTGTTTCTCCCATGAATGTTTAGCTTTCTTTGTCCTTTGCGATATCCAAACTTTCTTAAAATACTAAATATGTATCAAGGCCATCTGAATATTTCATTAATCTGACCTGACTTGAATAATTATGTCAAAATTGTACTGGTATGTTCAATTGTTTCAATGTTATCATAAAGATTACTAACAGTCAGGTCCACTGGAGAGGCCGAACTAAGTGGTTAAAAATAATTGTAAAAGAATACATATAATCCTAGCTCTCAATCTGTGCAAGAATGCTAAATTTCAAATGATAAGAACAGTTTCGACTACAGAAAAAGAGTCTTGATTGGTTGGCATTGCCATGGAGAAAGCAACAGGGAACTGCAGGCTTCCCAAGCTCTGTGTAATTTAAAGAGGGTACAAAACTGGAACCTTTTGTTCACAGCGAATGAGTTCCCACATATGAATACATTACATATTTTACATTACCACAATTCCAGACCAAAAATTGGTTTAAATAATACAAAAGTACATTACTAGGATTGATTCCAGGAACATTTACAAGTGTACAAAAAGGAGGCGAGTAGCCAAAGTAAATGCTGGTCTCTCAGACAAAGAGATAGGAGAAATTATTATGTAAAATGAGTAAATGGCAAAGACATTGAACAAATATTTTGTGTAGAAGAAGATGTCGAATAGAAATAATAGAAGCTTAGGCCATGAAAAGGAGAAAGTTAAGGAAAGTATTATCAGAAGAGAAAAACTAGTAGAGAATCTAATCGGATTCCAAACCAACAAATGGCCAGGGCCTGATGGCTGACATTCTTGAATTCTAAAAGAGAGAAAACTGCAGATCTAGTGGATAGTAGAATCTCTGGCTGTGATTTCCAAATTTCTTAGATTCTGGAATGAGTATAGCAAATAGTAAATTAGCAAATGTAACACATCTATTCACAAAAGGAGAAATAAAAGAAAAGGGAACTGCACTTAGACTGACAGTCATTAGGACAGTACTGGAATCCGCTATTAAAAAAGTCTGAACAATATATTTAGAAAATCATAGTGTGATCAAAGTTAACCAGTTTCACAATTGAGAAATCATGTTTGATTACATTTTCAGAGTTCTTTGAATAAGTAACTAGTAAGGTAGATAAAGGGGAACTAGTAGATGTAGTATACTAGGATTTCCAAAAGGCATTTGATAAGGCAGCACACGACAGATTAATTGGCAAGATAAGATCTTGTGGATTTAATGGATAAGATGATTGGTTAGTGAACAGAAAGCAAACAGCATGTATGAATGCATCATTTTCAGTTGGCATAGCTGTGACTATTGCAATGCAACCATGGCAGAACTGAGGCCTATGCTATTTACAAACTATATGAACAAGATAGATGAAGAGACAGAGAATAATGTATTAAAGTTTGCGGATTATATAAAGCTAGGTGGAAATATAAGTGACAAAGAGGTCTCTAAGTCTTTAAATAGACATAAACAGGTTATGGGGGTGAGCAACAAGATGGTAGAATGTTATGTAAGGAAGTGTGAGGTTATTTACTTTGCTTATAAGAATAGGGAATTAGAATATTATTAAAAGACATGAAACTTCTAAAAATTGATGTTCAGAGAGAGTTAATTGCACTCATTCAAGGAATACAGACTTAGTATACAGGTACAGCAAGCAATTAGGAAGGAAAATGGCTTGTACATTTTATAAAGTGATTGTTTATGGCTTTGGTGAGAACTGCATCTAAAATCTCTGTTCAGTTCTGGTTTCCATAGTTAAGGAAGGATATACTTGCGCTGGAGGCAGTTCATGGAACATAAGAACAGGTAAGCACAGGAAAAGGCCCTTTGGCCCACTATGTTTGTGCCAAGCAGGATGCCAATCTAAACTAATCGCATCTGCCTGGGATGCACAAGGTCCGTATATTTCGATATGCCTGTTCATGTATCTGTCTACATCTCTTTTACCATTGCTTTCATATCCACTACAACCACCTCCCCAGCAGCGCGTTACAGACACCTACAACCTTCTGTGTAAAACATTTACCTTGCACATCACCTCTAAAGTTTTTTCCCTCTCACTTTAAACCTCGGCCACTAGTACTTGACATTTCCAGCCTGGGAAAAACACTCCGAATATCTACTCTATCCATGTCTCTCACAATTTTGTATACTTCCATCAGGTCGCCCTCTCGGCCGCCAATGCTCTAGTGAAAGCAATCCAAGTTTGTCCAACATTTCCCTATAGCTAATACACACCAATCCAGGCAACATCCTTTTACACCCTCTCCGAAGCCTCCATAGCTTTCCTACAGTGTGGTGGCCAGAACTACACACAGTGCTCCAAATGTGGCCTAATTAAAGTGCAACAGGTGCAACATGACTTGCCATCTTTTATACTCAACTCCCCAACCAATGACAGCAAGCATGCCAGACACCTTCTCTACCACCTTGTCCACCTGCAGGGAACTATGAACTTGCACCCCTGGATCCCTCTGTATATCAATGCTCCTAAGGGTCCTGCCATTGTATAAAACAGTGAAGGTTCACTGGATTGGTCCCTGGACTGAAAGGATTGGCCTAGGTTGAGAGATGAGTAACTTAGTATCGCACAATAGAATCCCTATAGTGTGGAAGGAGGCCATTTGACCCATTGAGTCTGTAATGACCCTCCAAAGACCCTCCCACCCAGACCCAGCCCCAGCCCCCTGCCCTTTCCTGGTAACTCGCACTTACCATGGCAATCCATCTAATCTGCACATCTTTGGACCATGGGAAGAAACCACAGCACCCGGAGGAAACCCACGCAGACATGGGAGAATGTGCAAACTCCACACAGACAGTCGCCTGAGGCTGGAATCAAACTCAGGTCCCTGGTGCTGTGAGGCAACAGTGCTAACCACTGAGCCACTGTGCTGCCCTAGGACATATACTATCTTGAATTTATAAAAATGTTAGGCGATATCATGAAACATTCAAGATTCTGAAGGGGCTTGATGGAGTTGGCACTGAAAGATTGTGTGTGCTGCTGGGAATTGAGAAAACGAATCACAACTTTAGGATAATGTGTTAATTATTTAAAACTGAGAAGAGGAAAATTTTCTGCTCTTGATTTGTTATTTTCTACCTGAAAGAGTTGTGGAAGCTCCACATTTTAGGCTGTGATAGAGACGCCTGACCCCTTAGGGAATCAAGAGACATGGGGAGTGGTGGGGAAGTACAGTCAAAGCTGAAGATCAGACATCATAAAGAATAGTGGAGCAGGCTCGATCAGCAGTATAGTCTCTCACTGTCTTCTTGTGTTCTGTATTCTGATAATTAAAGTCGGCCATTAAGATGTTATTACCTTCCCTCCTATTCTGACACCAGCTAATAACGTACTATTTTCTGTTTAATACAAAATGTCTTCCCAATTTTCTGTGCACCTTGGCAGCATTCTCTGGTGTTATGTCCTGGTTCCTACATCATTGCCAAAATGTAATCTAGATATAAATGCTTTAAATAAAAAAAAGGCACTTTAAGTAAAAAACATACATTAATTTGTTAAAAACATTTTTCTACTGATTCCCTCTCTGCTCTCCAAAGCACCGACAACCAACGTGAATGAAATATTAGTTAATTCTAACCACTTACCACTAATGCATTCATAAAGTAGCCTCCCATTAGAGCATAGCCTCCACCTGAAGCTCCAACTAGTTGAAGCATTGGATCAAATATTGAGCTAGCCAATGAGCCTGCAACAAAAGAAAAACATGAAACAGAACATAAGTTTCCTTGTTCAACATCAAGTCAAGAACACGAAATATTTCAACTTAGCTCAACATAAGTTACCAGAGCTAACAGCTCTCAGTTACAGAAGTTTAGTCTAATCACAATTCTAAACATACCCTCTTAGTTGATACAACTCTCCCCTTTATCACTCTGGTCATGTTCTCATGTGCATAAATACGCACTGCACACTAATTGGCAAAAGTACTGTACATATGTGCTTGAATTCTCCACTTGACTGTTAAACCACTAGACATGTATTGTGGTCAAAATTGGACAGTCACAGAGATGTCCCCTTGAACCAGGCTGATATCTGGCCTGAGAATCATTCGGCCCCACCTTGTGGGGAAAGGCATCTGGAGATGGACATCAGTGGCTTGTTAGAATATTGCATGCTTAGCCATATTTTAATTTTTAAGAAGTGACACCCAAGCATGTGCAATCAATTGTATTGAATTCTTAACCGCTTTAAAAAGGACAATCAACCACTCCATAATCCAACACAAAGTTGTACACTGGGCACAAATATGTTCCAGTTTGCAATTATTTAAAGGCCAGGATAAACATCAAGATTTTTAGATAATGTTTGAATGAGCCTACATTTAGGCAGGCGTATTTCATGTGGTTCCCACCTCCTTCATTTCTGCTAAGAATCTAAGCCATAACGGCCAAATGATTAATCTTATTACTTCCAATCTATTGCTGCAACACACAACACAAGAAGCTCCTGTTTTAGGAACGGTAAGCAGAAGGCCCACTTTGACTGAATGCGTAGTTATTACTAACTTACAGAAACTTGGTTTAATAAAATAATAAGAGCTCCTATACAATCTCTGAGATGTGAGGTGTACAAGTCACATACACCAGCTTGTAAGGTAGGTTCAACACAGCAAGTTGCATGCTGAAATGAAATCAAAATACTTGTGGAAATCTGAAAGAAACACAGGAAATGCTGGAGAAACCCAGCTGGTCTAGCAGAATTCTGAAGAAGTCATACTGGACTTGAAAGTGTTAACGCTCTTTCTCTTTCCACAAATGCTGCCAGGCCTATTGAATTTCTCCAGCATTCTCTGTATTTGTTACAGCATGTTGCACATCAATCACATCCTGCACTTGTGGAAGAGCAATCAGAGACCTGATTCCGAATGTCCACACATTTTGGCTATTGTTACCACAGGGGAAGGTTACACAACTTCTAACCTTGCGAACAGTCCATCAGTTACCTTCCTTACATCTTTGCGTCACTGAATGCAAGACTTTTGCTATGGTTCTAATGGCTCCCCAGAAGGAATCAAGGCAAATAAAATTGAGGATTGTGATGACTTTCACAACCATATGCAAATGCCAGGTAAGAAAGGTTGGAGTCTGTTTCTACCTGAATGAGAACCTCAAATATTGAAAGCACTGTTCCTCTAAGAGGTCAAGGAAGCTACGTCTCTATCCTGTAAATCATATTAGGTGTGTTTGGTGATTAATTGCGCCCTAAAAATCTCAACTCCCCCTTTTGTTTCCTTCTCTCCTGTTCACCCACAGTTCCCTCCACAGCGTGATTTGATGAGGCTTGGGCTCTTCTTCATTCAAAGCCCAGTCTAAATCAGCCACAGCATCATCCACCATAATGTTCTCTGCAAATATCCCCATACAAGCAGTACATATCATAAAGCTGTAAGTGAGGTCAAACTTCTCATACTCCATTGAAAGTTATTCAACCACATTACACTTTAAGGTCTGCAATGCACTGTCTAATGCTCTACTGGAGGCATTCAAATATTCAAAATGACATGAGGTTACTATCTGAGAAGGAAGAATGCACGGTTGCAGAGAGAAGGTAGGAAAGTAGCTCTAAATGAATTACTCATTTGGAGAGTTGGTGCAGACATGATGGGCTGAAGGGCCTCCTTCTGCTCTGTGATTCTGTTATGAAGTGTCAAACTTGAAATGTTATACATATACTTACTAAAACTGTATAAACAAAGTATACTTTTGGGAAAAATAAAATCATTTTCACATTGTACAAATACAGCTTTTATAATGCTCCGGCATACCATTTCCCACAGTGAAGTGAGAAAACAGCTCGCACATTGAACCTTCATCATGCAAGTGCCTCTTGCTTTTGCCACAGTTTCACTGCTGAGTTTTCCCACTGTCTTGGAAACCCGTTAAGCAGCAGTTAATTTGACATCAGGCTTGCAATTGCATTATAAAAGTCTGATATATTAATGATAGAATACCCTCCCCATGAGGAGATACTCGGAAATCAAATAGCAGCATGCGAGGTAGGTCACAGTCACATTCTATATTTTTGATGGTTTAATGCAACCCTTTTCCATCCGTTGTGTGGCATCAGATTGTTAATACTGAAGGTACAATTTTCAAATGTTTATCAGAAAGAAATGAACTATTTCCAAGAATTAGAGAAGGAGGTGTAAGGTGACAGTTACACTGCAGGCAGTAAGTGTAAGTTTCTCCAAAAGTAGCTATTCCAAGTTAGATTTGGAAATGTTCAAACAAGTTTGGCATGATGTGGAAGCACCCACATATAAATTACACTGCAAATGGATAGCATACAACACTACTCAAACAGATATACCATGAATTAGTGTGTGAGTACTTATGCTAAATCTTTATCCTGATGTCCTTCCAAAAGCCTATTTTACCCTCTCTCCTAAAGCAAAATGATTCCTCAATGTTAATCTCATCACTTGGAATGGCATCTAAAAGGATTGTGAAACTGTAAAATTAACTTACCTGCAATTACCCCTGCAAGATAGACCAGCCCAACCCGATGACCTTTGTGAACCAACTCTAATGGAATTCCCAGAATAAGTTGCATAACTAGGTTCCCTATTATGTGCTGGACACTGCAGACACAAAAGTGAACAGATTATTTCCAGGTATTTGTAGATATGCATTTCAACAACTTGACAGGTTTTTTGATCAATGATGAATGTATGGTGGAGACAGCAGTGAAGTGATCCTAGTCAACCTTGTATCCAGAAGATATCTTTGCTGCTACAAACATGCTTTGATTCTCACTCCAACGTGTTTGGGCAAACCCCTGGCCATTCATGGTTCCAGACAGCAAAGTCGTCCTTCACTACAGCACGTTTTGTGCATTTCATATTTTACTTACAGGGTGCTTTTCTAGATAAGGAGTTGTTTGGCCAGATTTCATTGATGTTCAGGATCTTTATCTCAATATGTTGGAATGATTTGATTACACATGACTGTGCATTGTGAGAAATGGATCATGCCCAATGAAGGTGAAATCAGAGTGAACATGAGTTTTACTTCAATAATCAAAACCCAGATAAATGTTAAGTCATAATACTTCAGTGCAATCAAACAGCAAGTTAGTTCTTCCACAACGAATAGGCACGAGATATGCAGTTTGTCTACCAAGCGTACAAAGTGGTAGGTTATTGTTGGTAGAGATATAACATCAAATCTTAGAATAATTCAACAACCGATGAAGCCCAATGTTACTTATACATTTCTTCACAACAGTACAGTCTTTTATTGCAAACGTATACAAGCTACACAATTATTTGAAGAACAGTTGTCACACTCAAACTTACTTCCACTTGAACAAAACATTGAATATCTTAGCTTCTCTCCCTAGCTGTTGACAGGGAAGCAATTTGTAATGTGCCTCTATTTCCACAGATGACAGCAACCAAATAAATTCATTGGTATTAGCTCAGTGTGTCATATGGTACTTGTCATTGAGATGGTCACTTGTTTTTAAAAGGTTACACTAGAAGCTAATTATTATTAAGGTCCAATTCCAGATATTTCCTGCACTGTTTGTCTAAGATACACTTACCCAGCATGCACTAGCATGTATGAAACAAATCTCCAAGCTTCCTGTCTCTTGTCTGGCCTATATATGAATGGACTTTCCAATACCCCTGTGTCCAAGGTAATCCATTGCTTCTGAGGCTTCCAGACTGCATAGTAAATAAAAATAGCCAGCTGTAAAATAAAATAAGGTAAATAATTTAGTCAATGTCAAGGTAAATATGCTGTACTTTGAAGGGATGATGAATTCCTACAAAGTGATGAGTGGGGTGATTTGATTTTTTGTACCAGTCAGAGATCCAGTATTTGTATATTTGTACATCTGAATCCAAAAATCAGATCTCATGTGACACCAAGAGGCATTCTAGGCCACTAAGGAAAATTATAGGTAGTTTTCTTTTAAAACAGCCTCATTCTCTTATCTCTCATTTTGTTCTCGTTTTCTCTTTATTATCATTTTACAGTAGTGTGTGCCAATGGTGGAAAACTGATCTACACTTCCCTTCCATGACCAACCTTAATACATCCAGCCAACTACAAAGTGGAAAGCAATCACTTCCTGATAATTGCCCACTTGGTGAATGGGTGGGATAATTAGGAAGAAGCAAAAGACCTCACTGTCTTTCCGCTCCACCTGCCACAACAGGTCAGAGGAGACTGGCAAGAACTGCAAATAACAAGGTGTGGAGCTGGATGAACACAGCAGGTCAAGCAGCATCATAGGAGCAGGAAGGCTGACGTTTTGGGCCTAGACCCTTCATCAGAAATGGGGGAGGGGAAGGGGGTACTGAAATAAATAGGGAGAGAGGGGGAGGCGGATAGAAGATGGATAGAGGAGAAGATAGGTGGAGAGGAGACAGACAAGTCAAAGAGGCAGGGATGGAGCCAGTAAAGGTGAGTGTAGGTGGGGAGGTAGGGAGGAGATAGGTCAGTCCAGGGAGGACGGACAGGTCAAGGGGGCGGGATGAGGTTAGTAGGTAGGAGATGGGGGTGCGGCTTGAGGTGGGAGGAGAGGACAGGTGAGAGGAAGAACAGGTTAGGGAGGCGGGGACGAGCGTGGCTGGTTTTGGGATGCGGTAGTGGGAGGGGAGATTTTGAAGCTTGTGAAATCCACATTGATACCATTGGGCTGCAGGGTTCCCAAGCTGAATATGAGTTGCTGTTCCTGCAACCTTCGGGTGGCATCGTTGTGGCACTGCAGGAGGCCCAGGATGGACATGTCGTCTGAGGAATGAGAGGGGGAGTTGAAATGGTTCGCAACTGGGAAGTGCAGTTGTTTTTTGCAAACCGAGTGCAGGTGTTCTGCAAAGTGGTCCCCAAGTCTTCTCTTGGTTTCCCTGATGTAGAGGAGGCCACAACGGGTACAGCGGATGCAGTATACCACATTAACAGATGTGCACGTGAACATCTGCTTGATGTGGAAAGTCTTCTTGGGGCCTGGGATTGGGGTGAGGGATGTGGTGTGGGGGCAGCTATAGCACTTCCTGCGGTTGCAGGGAAATGTGCCGGGTGTGGTGGGGCTGGAGGGGAGTGTGGAGCGGACAAGGGAGTCATGGAGAGAATGATCCCTCTGGAAAGCAGACAAGGGTGGGGAGGGAAAAATGTCTTTGGTGGTGGGGTCGGATTGCAGATGGCGGAAGTGTTGGAGGATGATGCGTTGGATCCGGACATTGGTGGGGTGGTACGTGAGGACGAGGGGGATTCTTTTTGCGTTGTTATTGGTGGGACGGGGTGTGAGGGATGAGTTGCGGGAAATGCGGGAGACACAGTCGAGGGCGTTCTCGACCGCTGCGGGGGGCAAGTTGCAGTCCTTGAAGAACGAGGACATCTGAGATGTACGGGAGTGGAAAGCCTCATCCTGGGAGCAGATGCGGCGGAGGCGAAGGAATTGGGAATAGGGGATGGCAATATTGCAGGAAGGTGGGTGGGAGAAGGTTTTTCTAGGTAGCTGTGGGAGTCGGTGGGCTTGAAATGGATATCGGTTTCTAGGTGGTTGCTCGAGATGGAGACAGAGAGGTCCAGGAAGGTGAGAGAGGTGTTAGAGATGGTCCAGGTGAACTTAAGGTTGGGGTGGAAGGTGTTGGTGAAATGGATGTACTGTTCGAGCTCCTCGTGGAAGCACGAGGTGGCGCTTATACAGTCATCAATGTAACGGAGGAAGAGGTGGGGTTTAGGGCCAGTGTAGGTACAGAAGAGGGATTGTTCCACATAACCTACAAAGAGGCAGGCATAGCTTGGGCCCATGCGGGTACCCATGGCCACCCCCTTTGTCTGGGTCCCGCAGGCCTGACCAGTCCCCCTCCACTGACACCCTCATCCGCTAAGCCGAACTCGTGCTCACCCTCAACAACTAAACCAGTCCCTACACACCTGCTTTCCCCATGCAGATGGCCTAAAGGCCCTCCGCTTCTTCCTGTCCCGCAGGCCTGACCAGTCCCCCTCCACGAACACCCTCATCCGTTTAGCCGAACTCGTCCTCACCCTCAACAACTTCTCTTTCAATTCCTCCCACTTCCTACAGACAAAGGGGGTGGCCATGGGTACCTGCATGGGCCCAAGCTATGCCTGCCTCTTTGTAGGTTACGTGGAACAATCCCTCTTCTGTACCTACACTGGCCCTAAACCCCACCTCTTCCTCCGTTATATTGATGACTGTATCAGCGCCACCTCGTGCTCCCATGAGGAGCTCGAACAGTACATCCACTTCACCAACACCTTCCACCCCAACCTTAAGTTCACCTGGACCATCTCTAACACCTCTCTCACCTTCCTGGACCTCTCTGTCTCCATCTCGGGCAACCACCTAGAAACCGATATCCATTTCAAGCCCACCGACTCCCACAGCTACCTAGAAAAACCTCCTCCCACCCACCTTCCTGCAAAAATGCCATCCCCTATTCCCAATTCCTTCGCCTCCGCCGCATCTGCTCCCAGGATGAGGCATTCCACTCCCGTACATCTCAGATGTCCTCGTTCTTCAAGGACCGCAACGTCCCCCCCTGCAGTGGTCAAGGACGCCCTCGACCGTGTCTCCCGCATTTCCCGCAACTCATCCCTCACACCCCCTCCCCGCAATAACAACCAAAAAAAGAATCCCCCTCGTCCTCATGTACCACCCCACCAACCTCCGGATCCAACGCATCATCCTCGGACACTTCTGCCATCTGCAATCTGACCCCACCACCAAAGACATTTTTCCCTCCCCACCCTTGTCTGCTTTCCAGAGGGACCACTCTCTCCGTGACTCCCTTGTCCGCTCCACACTCCCCTCCAGCCCCACCACACCCGGCACTTTTCCCTGCAGCCGCAGGAAGTGCTACACCTGCCCCCACACCTCCTCCCTCACCCCCATCCCAGGCCCCAAGAAGACTTTCCACATCAAGCAGATGTTCACCTGCACATCTGCTAATATGGTATGCTGCATCCGCTGTACCCGTTGTGGCCTCCTCTACATCGGGGAAACCAAGCGGAGACTTGGGGACCACTTTGCAGAACACCTACGCTCGGTTTGCAACAAACAACTGCAACTCCCAGTCATGAACCATTTCAACTACCCCTCTCATTCCTCAGATGACATGTCCGTCCTGGGCCTCCTGCAGCGCCACAACGATGCCACCCGAAGGTTGCAGGAACAGCAACTCATATTCAGTTTGGGAACCCTGCAGCCCAATGGTATCAATGTGGATTTCACAAGCTTCAAAATCTCCCCTCCCACTACCGCATCCCAAAACCAGCCATGCTCGTCCCCGCCTCCCTAACCTGTTCTTCCTCTCACCTGTCCTCTCCTCCCACCTCAAGCCGCACCCCCATCTCCTACCTACTAACCTCATCCCGCCCCCTTGACCTGTCCGTCCTCCCTGGACTGACCTACCTCCCCACCTACACTCAACTTTACTGGCTCCATCCCCGCCTCTTTGACTTGTCTGTCTCCTCTCCACCTATCTTCTCCTCTATCCATCTTCTATCCGCCTCCCCCTTTCTCCCTATTTATTTCAGAACTCCCTTTCCCTCCCCCATTTCTGATGAAGGGTCTAGGCCCAAAACGTCAGCCTTCCTGCTTCTATGATGTTGCTTGGCCTGCTGTGTTCCTCCAGCTCCACACCTTGTTAGGTCAGAGGAGAAACTGGGCAACAATATAACTGGAATTCATGCTCAGGTTTTGCTCTTGCATTTCAAGCCCAATGAATTTTGTAGCAATAGACCTCTCTCGCATTATCCAACTGTGGCAACATGCAACTATTTGTGAGATCATTTGAAATAAATTTGGCTTTTTTGTCAATTCACTGGTTTGTGGACTGAATTGTACTTTTTTTGGCTAAGCGTGAGTTGCATCGAGTTTTTTGGAAATGTTTCTCACCATATTGTACCAAATGTGGCTCATTAAGTACCTCCAACTCTTCCTTCTCATGTCCTCCTCATCTGATTTCAGTCTCGCTTTATCACACGCCATTCCCAGAATGCTCATCACTGACAGGATATCCCTGGGCACACTGGAACTCCTCACACCCGTGTGATCTTTAAAAGCTAATTGGGCACCCAGACAAGCACTGTCACTCTGGAGCTGTCCTGCACAGTTCTTGACACTTCCATAGGGCATACTGGGATAATTAGCAGCCTGCTTCGCAGACAGGGACTCACAAGTCATTCTAGATGGGCTGGTGCAGAGGTAGGATTTCCTTCTTCCCCATGACAGTAGACCATACGAACCTGGTCTGATGTTGTTACCCACGTTAGAGAAGTCTCGGCCATCTGGAGAAATGGTCAGCACTTGTAGGAAGGAGGTCAGCTTTGTTCTCCACTCCTAAGAGCCCACTGTCTTCTCTCTGATGCCTCCCACTCACTTTATCTCTGCTACTGTATACACCTACCACAAAGGCTTGTGACCTCATTATTGTCTGCAATGTCTTCCCCACTTGCTGTCACCCACTCCAACTCCAACGATTCCCCTATCCCCACACACCTTAGAGCTGCTTACTCACTCACATTTCCCCACCTGGACAGAAAACTAATAGCCACTACACACTTCATATCCAATAATACCTGCCTGTCTCTCATTTCAAGAGGCAGGTAGGTCATAATAGGGCAGAAAGAGTCTAGATAGGTGGTGGACTGCCCATCATTTGGGTTCTCACCAGTTATATGGACAGCATCCTGACTATGAGTAGCTGACTGACCATCTCAAACTCCTGGATTAGTGTGTTAGAACCTCCTGAGCGAAGGTCATCTCCCTTGACTTGACTGAGACCTGCTGACAACCATGACAAACTTCCTGCCTTTGTGTCTGCACTAAATGGCAAAGTAAGGTACCAATAATATGAGCCTGATAGCTCTGGCTGAGTGGGCAACGTGTGCAAAGGCAAAGCAGTGATGATGTGAGCATCCAGGTAGGCTCAGAGTGAGTGAGCACTTTGACAGTGAGCAAAGAACCCAGAGGTGCAGCCTGGTCCGGTCCATGAGCTGCCTCATGTTCCTGAGTGCATGGTGTCCTTGCAGCAGCTTTACAATGATACCTACCACTGCAGCACAAAATGAGGAATCATCCTATACGTGAATTAGAGATGTGCAATGTGGATTCATTGAATTTGGTGCATGTCAGCAGCTAATGGCCATGAATATGGGGTGTGTGGCCAGTGTCCACTGAGCATGCCCTGAGATGTCGGTGCCCTGCGTCCAATTCCTTCATTTGGAGGAAGTGGTGAGCTGGAGTCGCTACATACGAGCTCTGATTCCCATGTCGATATTTCTCAATGTCAAGCTTGTTTGGTGCATTTTGTAAGATAGAAAGCTTATTATTAATGAGGTGACTTGGACTGCTAACAAGGCGTTGGACAAGCAATAATACCCCTTAATTGGCAACACGCCACTGTCTAGTGAGAAACTCACCTCCACACCCAGCAGTTGCATAAAAGAAGACATAAAATGCTCCTGATGTCGAGATGGGCCTTGCTGGACTTCTCATGTGATTCTGCCACATATCTCACCATAGCCCACATTGCTCAGACCCCTCTAAGATTCCACCCAAAGTTTTATTTGTGTTTTATTCTGCAAAAATGAGTGATAGATTTCTTAAATCATGGTAAGTCAAATTATCTATTTTAAATAAGACTGTAGGATACGCTCAGCAATAAACTGCACTGCTGTGCCAGTTTTATGCATGGAAACACAATTGTCACTGAAATAATTCTAGTTGTAAGTGCTTTACAGGTAAAATAGTGTAAGTAATTGCAAAATATCTCAACCACATCAGGCCACCCTAAACAACTATAGCAGAAATATTCTTCACATTCTTCACACGCTTCACACTCTTCGCATTCTTTTCAGCAACCTCAGAAGTTGAAGGCAAAATGCTGAGCCACTGTATTGTTCTGCACAACTGAAATAAATTGTCATGTTTAAAATTCCCACACAAGTTGTTTTCATTTCTCAAAATGCTTTTTATTGTGTATTTTTAAATTATCTTTTACACCATCCTCCAAAAGGCATTTGTGTTTTGCATATTGTTTCTTGACTCTAAGGATTTCTACAGAGATGTCAACCTCTAGATCTCTACAACAGTAAAGGAAAAGACAATTTCAAAGGGACCAATTGTCTGCATATCACAATCTCTATAACATACATTTTTGAACAATAGTTCTCCAGATCCTAGGATTCTATCTGGGTGTCCAAGGGTGTAAAGGTCCTATTATTCAGTTGCTATATTTTTCCATATTGGTGAATTTACCAACATAATATTTCTGAGTGTTGGATATTGAGTACTGTCTTTCAGAAGTTGAGGCATAGGTCCTGCTGAGATGCCTTGATTTTTACAGGGGCTCCCTATATCGAACAGCATGAAAATCAAAGCACAAAGCCAAGGTGAAAATCATATCGTGGACTACATCCAAGATTTTATAAATCCCTCAACAAAGTTGTATTGCATTATACAAAAGTTGGAAAAAGTTATTTGTTATGAATAGGAGTCATTGGCCCCAATTTATTTTCACAGGTCAGGTAAATAGAGTCAGGTGGCATGGAATTCAGACTGGGCAACCCAGGAAGAGCTCAGGATGGTGCCAGATTTTGAGGTGGCTGGGTAGAAAGATTGCTTTCCAGATAAGCCAAAAAGTTAAAAGGAAAAAGATATAAAATATTCCTCTAATCCTCACCCCTCACCCCACACATGCCCTGTCCATGCCAATCTATGCCATCCAATGCCATCTATCCATTCCCCTAGTGGCCCCATACCAATTTATGGCCTCTGTAGCCATTCCCCACTTTCTGCCATTTACTGCCAGCTGATGACATCTCATTGTTGTACCCTTTCCTCTTTCACCCAGCATGCCCAACCACCTAGTATCCATTAATAACTATATGGACAGGAGAAAAATGTCCCATTAGTTAAAGTTCTATATTATAGACTACACTGTACTGAGGAAAGCACTCTCATTCGTATAGACATTTCTTGATAGTTCTTGACAAGTTTGACCCTTCTTTGAAGCTCTACAGTCCCAAGGGGTTTACACACTTTTATCAGCACAGTTTTCTCTACTATTGATAATTCAAAAATCTCAAAGGATACCTGAGACCCTCCTGAGGGTTCTTCACAATTGCCCTGCACCCCAACCAAAACATCTCCAAATTTCGGCAAGAATCATATCCATATGTGCATCCTGGCTATCCAAATTAATCTATAAAGTTTAGATTTGCTCTCCTCTTCAGGTTCCACACTACAGGAATGCCAAAGTCCCACTTCAGTGGAAGCAGCTGGGTGGTTGTATGTTCTGGGTGTCACAGTGGCTCAGTGGTTAGCACTGCTGCCTCACAGCACCAGGAACCTGAGTTCGATTTCAGCCTCGGGTGACTGTCTGTGTGGAGTTTGCACATTCTCCCTATGTCTGAGTGGGTTTCCTCTGGGTGCTCCAGTTTCCTCCCACAGTCCAAAGATGTGCAGGCTGGGTGGATTGGCCATGCTAAATTACCTGTAGTGTTCAGGGATGTGTAGATTAGGTGGGCTACAGGGGGGTGGGTCTGGGTGGGTGTGGACTTGTTGGGCTGAAGGGCCTGTTTCCATACTGTAGGATTCTATGACTCTAAGGAAAATATTGTAGAATCTATTAATCAGAAATTGAAACAGATACAATTACTTAAAACAACAACTTTGTTCCTCTCCACAGATCTCCTGGACAACATTTTCAGTTTTAATTTCTTATTTCCAGCATCTACAGTATTTTGCTTCCGTGTTAGATAATTAATTCACTGCCACTTCTAGCTATTCCCACCTATAAGAATTTCTGCTCTATGTTTCTCTTTGTTTCTTTTATCTTGTTCATCCTCATTGGTTCTTATTTCCTTCCTCATGTTTGGTCAGCTATCCATTCAGACTCACTTTTCAGCCATACCTCCATTTTTGATGGAAGGTCATTGATCTAAAAAATTAACTCTATTTCTCTCTCTGCAGATGCTGCCAGACCTGCTGAATATTTCTAGCATCTTCTTGTTTTAAGTATTGCTGGAGATGCTTGTTCATTAGCTAAATACTGAAGCTGGATCACTACCATTTTTCTTCTTATCCTTTAATGGACAGATTTTGATGTTGGCTGCTTCTTTTTATAATTCTGATTACTGGTGAGTAACAAAGGATATCACTGGATATAATGTCGTGATGTTGCATCTCAGAAGTACAAACACTGAAACATAAAGGACAATGTAAAGTAATTTTAGTCCATCTGGCCAGTCCCAATCCATAGCCAAAATGTGAACTCTTAGAAAAGCATCTTATGCACAAAATGAAGAATTTACCTGTTCAAGTCGTGCACTAAAGGTTACATTATTTTAGCATAAATGTAAACTATACCTCAGCCAAACTTATAGAGATAATGAAGATCGGTGGAGGAAAGCAAGTTGCCCTTTCCAAATAGCGACTTCTCATGTCTTCAGGGAGCATCCAATTAGACACCGTTGTGTGCACCTTTTGACACCACGCACAACATTGTTGTGATTCTCTGTTCCTCGCTTCATTAAGATTTTCATTTTCTTCTTCTGTTGGGTTCATCTCCATTTTCAGTAGTTCAGTAATTCCTAATTCAAGGTTATCTGTATTTTTATTAAGAAAGGTCACAAAATCAACATTTACAAAGATATCAAAATCCAACAGTTCAGAATCACACTGGCCAAGATCATAAATATATTCTTCTTGGCTTATCAACAGAAAAGTAGTAAAGAAGTTTTGTAACATATCGTTTCATTTCTGTCCCAAAATGTCATCAAACCAGATAGGTGCTGACTGTTAAAAATGCTAGGGTTGAATGAATAATATCAGTCTTGACAACCACAACCATCTTCCTTTGTGTTAGGTATGACTTCAGCCAGTGGAGACTTTTCCCTTTGATAGCCATTGACTCCAGTTTTGCTAGGGCTCCTTGATGCCGCATTCAGTCACTAAGCTCTGTCTATTGCATGCTGGTAATGGTTTTTGGCTTGTAGGTAGTCTTGTGTCATACCTTCACCAATTTGATACCTCATTTTTAGCTATGCCACTTGATGCTCCTGGCATGCCCTCCTGCACTCTTCATTGAATGAGGATTGGTCCCTCAACATGATGGCAATGGAGGAAAGGGCATATGCCACACCATGAAGTTACAGATTATGGTTGAATCCAACTCAGCTACTGTCAATGGCTTACAACTTCATGAGTGTCCAGTTTTGAGTTGCTAGATCTGTTTGAAATCTATATCTTTTAGTATGATATTCATGCCTCATAACACAATGGAATAAAGCGTGAAGTCAGAACCACACCACCACAAGGGGTGGTCACTTCTATCAATACTGTCATGGACAAATGGACCTGTGACAGATAGACTGGTGAGGATGAGGTCAAGTATGTTTTTCCTTCTTGTTGGCTCCCTCATCACAGACCCAGTCTGGCAGCTGTGTCATTTAGGACTCCACGAGCTCTCAATAAGTCACTCTTGGTGATGGACAGTGGAGTATCCCATCAAGTATCCCACACTCTGTACCCTCGTTACCCTCTGTGCTTCCTCCAAGTCGTGTACAATCATAGACAAGAACAGATTCATCAACTGAGATGGGGTGATACATGGTAATCAGCAGGAGGTTTACTTCCAGACCTGATGCCACAAGACTTCATGGGATCCAGCATCAATATTGGGGACTCCCAGAGCAGCTCCTTCCCAATTGTATACCACTGCGCCACCACCTCTGTTTGATATGCCTTACTAATGGGACAGAATAAACCCAGGGATGGTGATAGTAATATCTAGGATATTTTCGATAAGGTAAAATTCCATGAGCATTCCTATATCAGGCTGTTTGATTAGTCTGCTGGAACACTTTCCTAATTTTAGCAAATGCCCCCAGCTGTTAGTTAGGAGGCTGGACTTGCCAGTGTTTTGCGAGTGCCTAGGTCAATGCATAGTTGACTATCTGGTTACTTTCTTTTTGCAGTTTAATACAACTGAGTGGTATTCTAGGCCATATTAGAGAGGGCTTTAGAGAGTAAGAATCAACCACTTGCTGTGGATCTGGAATCTCATGTAGGCCAGCCCAAGGAAGGATGACAGATTTCCTTCACTAAAAAAATGTTAGTGAAGTAGATGGGTCTTTACAACAAACAATAATAGGTTTATTATTTCTGATGGTTCAGCTTTTAATCACAGATTTATTTTATTAATGAAATTCAAATTTCACCAGTTGCTGTGGTTGGATTTGAACTAATTTTCTCACAACTTGCTTCATACATGACTGGATTACTTGTGTATTGATACTACTGCGATACCATCCACTCCCCAATTTCACTGAGTTTGTGAGGGATCTAATAGAGATCGCAGCAGAAAATTAGGGTTGGAGGAGGATAGAGAGATGTAGTAATAAAGGAGAAGGCAAGGAATTAGTCAATTTTAGCCTCAAGATCATGGGTAAAGACAGGTCTTGGGAGAAGACAAGGTCAATATGATAGCCAAAGCTGTGAACTGGGCAAGTTACAAGAAGGGAAGAAAGAAGACAACTAAGTTAAAGGTGAGAAGAGGAAGAATTGGAACTGATGGTTGAAACAATCAAAATCCTCATTTAAAGATGAAGGAAGGTGAGAAATGAGAAAGGAGTACACTTCAATAATGAAACTAATTTAAGGCAATGAACAAATAACAAGGATTAGAAAGGGAGATATAACGGATGGAAAAAAGACTGAGGTGCTCGAAAGAAATCGCAGCATATGAGATACTTGCCTGTATTAACCAAGGCACTGAATGCAAGGATAGGGTTCGATTATGATGGAGTTTTGCAAGACATTAGTTAGGCCACACCTGGAGTACTGTGTGTAGTTTTGGTCACTGTACTTTAGGAAGGATGTGATTGCAGTGGAGGGGGTGTAGAGAAAATTCACCTGGATATTGCCTGGGCTGGAGTGGTTCAGCTACAATGAGAGGCTGGATAGGCCAGAATTGTTTTCCTTAGAGCAGGGAATGCTGAGATGGGAACCTGATTGGGGTCCACAAAATTCTGAGAAACAGAGAAGGAGGAATAAATATTTCCCCTTAGAGGGATCAAACTCTAGTGGGCATAGATGGGCAGGATGTTTACTGGAGACTTAGGGAAGAAATTTTCACTCAGAGGTGGTATGTATCTGGAACTTAAAGGATGGTAGAGGTGGGGACCATCACAACATTTAAGAAGTATTTAGGTGATCAATTGAAGTGCCACAGGAATAGGCTATGACCAGCACTAATAAGAAACAATCTAACCACCGCCCCTTGACATTCAATGGTGTTACCGTCACTGAATCCCCCACTATCAACATCCTGGGGATTACCATCAACCAGAAACTCAACTGGACTCATCACATTAACACAGTGGCTACAACAGCAGGCCAGAAGCTGGGAATACTGCAGCGAGTAACTCACCCCCTGACTCCTCAAAGCCTGTTCACCATCTACAAGGCACAAGTCAGGAGTGTGATGGAATACTCCCCACTTGCCTGGATGAGTGCAGCCCCAACAACATTCAAGAAGCTTGACACCATCCAGGACAAAACAGCCCTCTTGATTGGCACTACATCCACAAGCATCCACTCCCTCCAGCACTGACACTCAGTAGCAGAGTGTATACTATCTACAAGATGCACTGCAGAAATTCACCAAAGATCCTCAGACAGCACATTCCAAACCCATGACCACTTCCATCTAGAAGGACAAGGGCAGCATATATGTGGGAACACCGTCACCTCCAAATCACTCACCATCCCGACTTGAAAATGTATCGCCGCTCCTTCCCTGTCACTGGGTCAAAAACCTGGAATTCCCTCCCTAATGGCATTGTGGGTCAATCTATAGCAGGAGGACTGCAGCGGTTCAAAAAGGCAGCTCACCACCACCTTCTCAAGGGCAACTAAGGATGGGCAAGAAATGCTGGCCAGCCAGCGACGCCCACATCCCACAAATGGAAAAAAAATGCTGGAGAATGGATCTGGATAGGTAGGGGGCTGATGACCAGAATGGAAATGATGGGTCTGTCTTCATGATGTAAAACCTGGTGACTTTTTGAAGAAGCATGGAGGGTAAGGGGATTGCTGGCAGCAAAGGATGAGCTTTCCTAAGGTTGGTTTTCAGGGACCACCAATTTGAGAGAGGCAAGAAAAAAAAACAAAATTACAGACTCTCCTGACACTAAAAAGTACTTCAAAAGATTTTCGCCATAATGAACCTGTTTTAACTGGTACTTCACACTGCAGGGTCCATATGCTAAACAGATGCTTTAGGATGATGCATTCCTCTTTCCCCATTCTACAGGTTTTTCCCTAAGCTTTCTCATCACAAATTAATTTTAAGGAGAGCAGCTTGAAGTTGGGATAGCATAGAATACATTTATTACAGACGACCTTCATGCTATATTTGGAGACTGTAACAGCCGCATATCACATCTGTCATTTTACTAACTAAAAGAATGTCAAGAAATTTATTTAGAAATGGAAATCCTGTTTAGGCAGGAAATTACGCACATCAATTTTATAATGTGCAACATTACAAACATTAACATGAAACTTTCAGAGTTGCTCATCTGGCCCCTTGATATGGTACCATCCAAGTGCATGGCTATTTTCTTAAAGAAAATAGGACCATCCTTTAAATTTATTCATACATTTTGAGCTTATAGATGTACACACTGCAAACTCTTGTGGAAGTATTTTTGAGTCATAATTACTTCCTGTGTCTGAAGCTGTAATTAAACTAACAAAGACAGCTGGAAAACACGTACTTTTAGCTGGAGGCGTGTTTCATAAACTGGAAAATCTGCATCTATAGTACACTGTCCTCAAGATACCCCAAACTGTTTGACACTAACTGCTTCAGTATTATTCAGTCAGGTAGTTGGGCTAGATCTTAAAAACCCTCTGATTCACAGACTGAGTATTGTTTGAGCCGAGATGACAAACAAACTATTCTAATTATCAGATCTGCAAAGCCTACCAAATGAGTATGTCTCTGTTATCCTCACATATAAACAAAAGCCTTTGTTTTCATAGTAATTTGTGTCATTCTGATGGTGCTTTTTTCCTATGGGGACCCTTGAAAAATACTAAAAAAGTATAAAAAAGGAATGATTTACACCAGTAGTTATAGCTCTCCATTATATGAAAAGTTGATTAGCCTTGCCCTTGTTATCAAAGGTAGCTACTTCTCAAACATAAAGATATGGCACTAGTGATCGGGCAATAGCCTGATTTATGTATACAAGGCTGTAACTGTCAATTATATGCAAAACCTATTGTGGGAAATGGGACTGGTGAGAGGTGCACAGCTGTATTTGCTGTTAATCTGTTGTAGCAGCCAGCCTTGGTAGTCACTGCAATGCTTCACACACTGTACCTACATATATCCTTCCCTGTACCTACAGTCTGTGCTCTCTCTCCAGGTTCTGGGATTTGCTGTGATAACAAGCATGGGGCTGGATGAACACAGCAGGTCAAGCAACATCATAGGAGCAGGAAAACTTGACGTTTCGGGCCTAAACCCTTCATCAGAAATGGGGGAGGGGAAGAGGGTTCTGAAATAAATAGGGAGAGAGGGGGAGGCGGATAGAGGATGGATAGAGGAGAGGATAGGTGGAGAGGAGGCAGACAAGTCGAAGAGGCGGGGATGGAGCCAGTAAAGGTGAGTGCAGGTAGGGGGGTAGGGAGGAGATAGGTCAGTCCAGGGAGGACGGACAGCTCAAGGGGGCGGGATGATGTTAGTAGATAGGAGATGGGGGTGTGGCTTGGGGTGAGAGGAAAAACAGGTTAGGGAGGTGGAGATGAGCTGGGCTGGTTTTGGGATGCGGTTGGGGGAGGGGAGATTTTGAAGCTTGTGAAATCCACATTGATGCCATTGGGCTGCAGGGTTCCCAGGCTGAATATGATTTGCTGTTCCTGCAGCCTTCGGGTGGCATCACTGTGGCATTGTAGGAGGCCAAGGATGGACATGTCATCTGAGGAATGGGAGGGGGAGTTGAAATGGTTCGCGACTGGGAGGTGCAGTTGTTTGTTGCGAACTGAGCGCAGGTGTTCTGCAAAGCGGTCCCCAAGCCTCCGCTTGGTTTCCCCGATGTAGAGGAAGCCACAACGGGTACAGCGGATGCAGTATACCACATTGGCAGATGTGCAGGTGAACCTCTGCCTGATGTGGAAAGTCTTCTTGGGGCCTGGGATTGGGGTGAGGGAGGAGGTGTGGGGGCAGGTGTAGCACTTCCTGCTGTTATAAGGAAAAGAGCTGGGTGTGGTGGGGCTGGAAGGGAGTGTGGAGCGGACAAGGGAGTCGCGGAGGGAGTGGTCCCTCCGGAAGGCAGATAAGGGTGGGGAGGGAAAGATGTCTTTGGTGGTGGGGTCTGACTGCAGATGGCGGAAGTGTCGGAGGATGATGCGTTGGATCCGGAGGTTGGTGGGGTGGTATGTGAGGACGAGGGGGATTCTTTTTTGGTTATTGTTGCGGGGACGGGGCGTGAGGGATGTGTTCCGGGAAATGCGGGAGACACGGTCGAGGGCGTTCTCGACCACTGTGGGGGGGAAGTTGCGGTCCTTGAAGAATGAGGACATTTGAGATGTGCGGGATTGGAATGTCTCATCCTGGGAGCAGATGCGGCGGAGGCGAAGGAATTGGGAATAGGGGATGGCATTTTTGCAGGAGGGTGGGTGGGAGGAGGTGTATTCCAGGTAGCTGTGGGAGTCAGTGGGCTTGAAATGGACATCTGTCTCTAGGTGGTTGCCTGAGATGGAGACAGAGAGGTCCAGGAAGGAGAGAGAAGTGTTGGAGATGGTCCAGGTGAACTTCAGGTTGGGGTGGAAAGTGTTGGTGAATTGGATGAACTGTTCGAGCTCCTCGTGGGATTTGCTACTAGTTTTACTCACTTGTTAGACCTAAGCTAGAATTTTACCTGCCACATTACAGGAAGGGTGTGAACTCATGGAGAGAATGAAGAAGCGATTTACCAAAACTAGTTCTAGGGATGAGAAATTTGAATTCAAGAAGTTGGGACTGTTCTCCTTGGAGAGGAGGCAACTGTGGGGAAATGTGATAAAGCATTTTAAAATCATGTATGAGCTTGACAGAATAAATAGGGAGAAACTGTTCTCACTTGTAAAAGGATCGAGAACAAGAATGCACAGATTTAAAGTGATTTGCAAACGGAGTAAATGTGATGTGTGACAAAATATTTTCACTCAGCAAGTAGTTGGGGGTCTGGAATACCTTGCCTGGAAGTGAGGTGGAGGCAGGTCCAATTGAGGCATTCAAAAGGACATTGGACGATTACTTAAATCGAAATAATGTGCAACGGTATGGGGAAAATGCAGGAAATTGGCAGTAGGTAATAATGCTCATTTGCTGCAGACACGATGGGTTGAATAGTCTCCCTCGGCATCATAACACTTCAGTGATTCTGTGTCAGTAGTTTTAAATACATTTTGGAAACAAACTACATAAAGTTGTTTGATACTTCACTTCTAAATGAATTTCCAGGATGAAGAGACATTAATGTTTTAAAATACATCAAAGATCTGATTTCAGCGCCGTGATAATGTTTTAAGTAAATGCTAAATCGTGAGAGTGATTAAAAACAAACAGAAATTATATAGTATTTGAAATGAGTTACTGATATTTAAACAATGAAGCCTTTCCAACTTGTGAGTGCTGTCAGGTGGAGACTGATCAGTAGAAATGACTGAGTGTTAATAATAATGCAGAAAAAAACATATGCATCACTTATAATTTCAGGTTTTCACACTAAGAAAACAGATTGTGTGGATTTATTGATTTACACAAGAACTAACAGAGGAAAGAAAGCTTAGATAGCACCTTTAGTGCAATAAACTATCTTAAGCCACTTCTTAGAAGCATTAAAAAAAAGCAAAATTTGGTGCTCTGTCACATAGAAGATATTAAGGCAAGTGATCAAATGCTTGGTCAGGGAAGTAGGTTTTAAGGAGTATATTAATGAATGAGAAAGGGAGAGGCAGGGAGTTGAAGGCACAGTCACCAACAGTGAATCAAGTCAAATCTGATGCGCTCAAGAGGGCTGTATTGTAGGAATGGAGATACCCTAAAAGATTGAAGGGCTGGAAGAAATTATTTAGATTAGGAAAAGCAAGGACAAGCAGGGATTTGAAAACAAGGATGAAAATTTCTGGTAACATTGCTCAACCAGAAGATACAAGGTCAGCAGGGATGATGGGCGAATGGAACTTTGTGAGAGTAAAGTCATGGGCAATAGGTTCTTAGATGACCTCAAGAATGGAGGATGTGGGAGGTCATCCATGACTGCATTAACTCCATTCAGCATTGTACTACTAAATGAGGTAAATGTCAAAACTGCATTCACAGTTTGCTTCTCCACTTAATAAAATTGCTGCTGTGCTTAGTTGAAATTTTGTAAAACTGATGGTTCCTCTTCACTTCCTGTTTGTTGAATGAGCTGTTGAAGAACACTGTGACCGTTGAAATACTGGCAGACACAATACACAGAGAAAGGTCAACATAACATATGTTATTGGAAACAGTTTATTCAGGATATAAATCATCCCTGATAAGCACATTTCCTTTCCTCACTAGATTTTCACCCATCCACTTAGTTACTTGGACTTATTAAATGAAAGGAACTGAGGCTGACATCTAACATTAATCCAGCCCTGGACTTCATTTTTACTGTCCTTCATTCTTTAAAAATAGATTTTGTATGAGCACAGCTTACAGTCAAATGCATAATGTTTTGTAATATTACAAAAAACCTGATCCTACGTTTACTTGAATTTTGGCATTTACTGCTAAAGGAACTGTGTATAGAAATAGGGAAGAGTTGCTGGACCTATGCCAGGAATTAGAAAGACTAGACCTGGAGTATTGTGTTCAGTTTTGGTCTCTTTCCTTGAGGAGGGATGTGGTTGCATTGGAAGAAGTTCAGAGGAGGTTCATTAGATTGATTCCAGAGTTGAAGGTTTTGTCTTATGAAAAGTGATTGAGCAGTTTAGGCCTATACTCTCTAGAGTTTAGAAGAATGAGGGAAGATGTAATTGGGGTATATATGATACTACAGACATTGACAAAGTAAACATGGAGTTGATGTTTCCCTTGCAGGGATATAGTTCTGGCAGATTTAAAACAGAAATGAGGAGGAATTTCTTCTCTGAAAGAGTCATGAATCCATCGAATTCATTATCCCAGACTGTGGTAGATGCTAGGACACTAGTAAATTTAAGGAGGAGATAGTCAGGTTTTTAGTTAGTAATGGGTTGAAAGGTTATGAAGATCTTTTAAACTTCATTCATGGGATGAGGGTGTTACTGGCTATGCCGATATTTATTGCCCATATCATTGACCCCAGTTAAGAGTCAACCATATTGTTGTGGGTCACACGTAGGCCAGACCAAGATAGGATAATTGGCAACAGTTTCAAGATTATCATTAAACTCTCAATTCCAGACTTTTAAATAATTGAATTCAAATTCCACCATCTGCCATGGCAGGATTCAAACCTGAGTGCCCAGGTATTACCTTATTGAAGGAGAATGGGCAGGAAAGTAGAGCTAAGGCTGAGACGAGATCAGCCATGATTATACTAAATGGTAGAGCAGGCTCGAGGGGCTGAATTGCCCACTCCTACTCCTATATTCTTAAACAATTGTGTAACACTTTCTCTCTTTCACTAAGTTCAGCCCTTTAGCCACATCCTTTCTGAAATTCAAGCACATATCCCAATTAGCGTTTTCCTTAATTGTACCTTTCTTAAGTATCATTTCACAATGGTGGCTGAACAGTTTTACCTTTACCCATAACAGTAGGAATTAGCAATATAGTGTTCATTTCTGGCAACTTCGCAAATATTTTGGAAATGTGATATTCTATGTAAATAATTAATTCAATACATTAATGCATAGGGCTCAATATTTAGAGATGGCTTTCAGAATTGCAGGTACTGGATCAAACCTGTTCAAGTCTAGAGAACATTCAACACATGGCAACTAATTACAAGAAGTCCTACAGACTCCCACCATTACTTTCACAAGGGTAGCTAGGAACAGGCAATAAATGTTGACCCTGCCAGCAATGCTCACATCCCAAGAATTAATTCATTCATTCTATTACTTTATGGTCAAAGATGGCATCTCTCTTTGTCTTCCTCCCCTCTCCTGTAAATCAGTTGATTGGGTTTCCGCATTGAACTTCAAAAGTTGTAAACGATTGAAGAAACATGTCTTTTAAAAAAAAATTGCTGTTAACTCTTAGGAACTGCCCTGTACATTTGTAAAACAGAGTGATGCCAAAGACAAATCTAGTTTAAAAATATCCAATTTAGATTACCCTCTCATTATTATGCTTCATTTTAAACTTAAAAAGTCATGGTGAAAATCAACATGGTGCAAGATCATAGAGTCATAGAGCTATGTAGCATGGAAACAGACCCTTCGGTCCAGCTTATTCATGCTGACCAGAAAAAATCTAGTCACATTTTCCAGCATTTGGGCCCATATCCCTCTAATCCCTTCCTATTCATATACCCATTCCAGATGCCTTTTAAATGTTGTAATTGCACTAGCCTCCACCACTTCCTTTGGCAGCTCATTCCATTCACACACCACCCTCTGTGTGAAAAAGTTGCCCCTCAGGCCCCTTTTAATCTTTCCCCTATCACCTTAAACCTGTGCCCTCTAGTTTTGGACTCCCCCACCCCAGGGAAAAGACCTTGACTATTCACTCTATCCATGCCCCTCATGATTTTATAAACCTCTATAAGGTCATCCCACAGCCTCCGATGATGCAGGGAAAATAGCTCCAGCCTATTTAGTCTCGCCCTATAGCTCAAACCCTTCAATCCTGGCAACATCCTTGTAAATCCTTTCCGAACCATTGCAAGTTTTACAATATCCTTCCTATAGCAGGGAGACCAGAACTGCATGCAGTATTCCAAAAGTAGCCTAACCAATGTCCAGTACAGCTACAACATGACCTCCCGACTCCTTTACTCAATGCACTGATCAATAAAGGCAAGCCTACCAAATGCCTTCTTCACTATCCTGTCTGCCTGTGACTCCACTTTCAAGGAACTATGAACCTGCACACCAAGGTCTCCTGGTTCAGCAACATGCCACAGGACCTTACCATTAAGTATACAATTCCTGTCCTGATTTGCCTTTCCAAAATACAACACCTCACATTTATCTAAATTAAACTCCATCTGCCACTCCTCGCCCCACTGGCCCATCTGACCAAGACCCCATTGTACTCTGAGATAACCTTTTTCACTGTCCACTCCATCTCCAATTTTGATGTCATCTGAAAACTTACTAACGACACCTCCTATGTTCACATCCAAATCATTTATTTCAATGACAAAAAGCAAGTGGGCTCAGCAACGACCCTTGTGGCACACCGCTGGTCACAGGCCTCCAGTCTGAAAAGCAACCCTCTACCACCACCACCCTCTGTCTTCGACCTTTAAGCCAGTTCTGTATCCAAATGGCTAGTTCTCCCTGTATTCTATGTGATCTAACCTTACTAACCAGCCTGCCATGAGGAACGTCGTCGAACACCTTACTGAAGTCTATACAGATCAGGCCCACTACTCTGCTCTCGTCAACCATCTTCGTTACCTCTTCAAAAAACTCAATTAAGTTAGTGAGACACTATTTCCCACACACAAAGCCATGTTGATTATCCATAATCAGTGTCCAAATGTTGTTGTAACATTCATCATGATTGTTTTTCAGTCACTGTTTACTTTTGAGAATCCTATCTTATAAGCAAATCAGAAATAACTTCATCTTCAGAGCCACTGTTTACTTAAACTGGAAGTATGAGTCAAGTATAAGTTTGCAATTGCGATGTAGTTTGCAGCTACCAGGTCTTTTATCGACCTAAAGCTTCAATGCACCAACATTTTGATTATTCAAACCAATTCTTAAAATAATCCAAGCTCCAAAAGATGTTTTCAAAATACCTTTTAATTACAGAGATACACCAATTTAAACATGAATACATATTAGCTTAATTTATAGACATAGTTACCAATTAAATGGGTAGTAATTAGTCACATATTTCTCTCGACTGGATCTTATCCTCCAACACACATCGTTGCTGTTAATATTGACAGCTAAACATTTTTTTTTAATCCAGCATCAAACAAATATTATTTCTGAATAACAGCCAATTTATATTTACAACTTAAAGTGGCGTTTTAAAATGTCTATGGAGAGGGGTGTTGGTGAAGCAGCTCTAAAGCAGCTGCAGTAATTCAGTGGAAGTCCAATGGAAACTTTAAGACAAAGTTGCAACATCACAAGGAGAACAACTCCTGTGAAGTATCCATATGTATTGTCTTAACTGAACTGTTTCTGTTATGCACTGTTTACTGTTTACCAACTGTTATGTTACTGTTTACCAACCCAGACGGTCTCTATTTCAATCCTTGGTCTATCTCTACAGGCTCAGTTTCCTGCTCTGGTGCTAAAGATATTCACTCTGTGCTGAGTTGGCTTTCTGCTATCGTTGTTCATTCCCATCCGGTTCTTTTGATCCTCTCACAGCGTCTCCTCCATATCCAATGATTACTACCAGGAAATGTCTTTCCAAATTTTTACCATAACTGTGTAAACTGCATTCCTCATATTCACATGAATAGTTTAGCCACCAATCTGGATCCAAAATCCATTACTACCATCTCACTCTTTTTTAGACTTTCTTTTCTCAGCCAACCTCCCTCCAGTCTCTTCCCCCTCCCCCCTTCTTGTCATCAAGCAATGTCAACATTTATTCCGCTCTTTTCTAACAATTTATTCATCCTAATTGCCATCTAAATCTACACCTCCATACTCTCATTTTTCGTCACAACTGAAAAAAAATGGTTGACCAGACCCTGGGCATTCCTGGGGATTATTCTTCTGTTACATTTCCGGTTTTCAGTCATATTCGCCAGAGGTATCTCTAACCTCAGGCCTTTTAGCGATGATTCTCCTTTTGTATTGATGCTACCGGCCTGTATGTGGACTTTTATTGCTGTTCCCATCAAATCCTCCATTCTGTGTGTTGTTGGTTAATGTCCAATTTGAGCCATGAATGTTTTTAACAGGAATTTTTTGAAGGCTTCTGACATCTGTTCCAAAAGCATGTTTTTATATTTGACACATTAACACAGTAAAACAATTCAAAGTAGATATCAGGTATCTCCAAGTAGAATTGTTGTAATCTTGCAAATAAACTGACAAAGTCAATAAAATATCCATCTAGCTTACTAAATTTATCAAAGTCTGACCAAGCCTCATACATGTTTAATTGGTCATTTTTCTTACAATTTAATAGAATCTCCTTGTTCATGTTGAGCCATTAGCTTGGCAAGTACTCTACAACTGAACTTGATCCCAGTAGGAAATGACAGTGCCAAGGACATTCATGCCTTTACCTCAATAAAATACGTAACCCACGTCCACGTATGAACTTCATTTTTCATCGGTTATAAGGTTCAGCTTCACAAAACATTGGTCAGATGTTATATCCAGACACTTTGCACTTGATTTCAGACGCTCTTCTCCAAAGTAAATTAAAATACAATCTTCTGTACGAAAGGAGCTTTTCATTTCCAATCTTTTCATTGAGCCAACTATCCTCACTACCAATGTCCATCTGGATCTAGGCCAATGAGTGAGATAGAAGCCAAAACAATGTCCTTTGTGGATAGACTTTTTTTTTATAAACCTACTCAGTTTTTCAGCTCCTTCCATGAACCCCCTTTCCATCCACCCTGTCAATTAATTAATTGATTAACCCCAAACACATTCTTAGCTGCTTGCTAGATTACCATCTCTTGCTGGCTGCCCCATTCATTTTACCTATTGAGGGGTAGAACTACTGTTATCAATCTCGTTCCTGCCTCAAATGCTCCATCCACTACTTGGAACTCAGATGCTACCAGCTATCACTGCCCTTCTCAACATTACCCTCCAGAATGTTCACTGACCTATGAGTAAGGATCCTGACATCCTCTACTTTTATGTGACAGGTAGCATCAACCTCATTGCTGATAGATAGTATTACCTTACAACAGACTCAAGCTTTTCATTTGGGTATACACCTATCATCTGTCTCACTCAAAACCTTCATAGTGGTGATAAGGTCTGCATGACAAACACTACACTGTTATCAGTCGCCCTACTCTTTTAGCACCTTCTCCTTTCAGCATATGTCTCCTGTGCTGTCCTTTTCTTCTTCTGTCCTCTTTCCAATCCTTATTTTCTACAAAATCCTACCTCAAATCTCTCACCAAGTTATCCTCTTTCTTTTGCCCCTTCAGCCTCTGTGTTAGGCAAATATCACATTCTGTCAGTCATTTTAATTGCCATTTCAACTTATTTTGCTCTTTCTCTTCTGATTTTATGGTTATCCTTTTCATGCTAAATCTTTCCCTTCATATAAATTCTGCTGTCCATATTCTGTCAACCCATCTATCCGCTGTATGATACGGTCTATCCAATTCTACGGGTTTAATCACAGGCGAGGGGATATTGACAGCTTCTTGCATTGCTCACCATTACCCAAAGGACCTTGTCCAATAAATTATTTTCTTTCTCTTATCCTCTTATTCTCATCAGTGCTATTGGGCCTTAATGTCTTCTGCCAAGTTTGCTCGTAACTCCAGGATCATCTTGAGAACAAGGATTGCCCCTGTAATAGTCATTCTACAGATCACTTTCGCTTCAAAACACTTTCCTCCTCTCCTGGCTGCAACACCCACCTTCAACAAGTCTGAGCAGCTTGTGGACATTGTCAAGAAAGCTTGGACTTTCACCTGACCTATCCAGTGAATAGGAGGTGTTTGGGTCAATCTCGTCAATTTTATTCTCTATTGACTTAATTGGAACTTAAAACTAGATGGGGTCTAACATTGGCAATGGACTCAAATCTGTCTTATTTCCAGTAAGTAAGTTAGGTTAACATTGGGGTTTAAGAATGTGACCATCAGTTCAGCTGCCTCTGCTATTGTTTCCTTCCTCTCATAATCAAATCTCTTTTCCCAGCTCCACTTCTTTCTTATCACAGGCATCACATCTTCCAGTAGTGTCTTTAACTCCTAAGATGTTTTAGACCATCAGCACTCTTGTTCCCACAACCACATACAATCTCTTTTTGGACTTTTCCTTTTTAATTATCGTTAAACCATCAGTGGTAGATTAGCAAAATCTCAGGTTGTCCATCTATTTGTCCACAGGTTCTCTCATATTAAATCATGACTGATCTCACATCTTTCCAAATATTTAAAGTCACTGTATGCACACAAAGAATGGCTTTTTCAAACATTATACCATTTTACACAAAAACAAATAGTTTTGTTGTCATTTTTGCTTTCTGCGTTTCTTTAATTTTCCAGTTACCATTCAGTTATTCCAATTCTCAGCCAGGACAATCTCAGTCAATGTCACATTGCAAAATAAGAGCCACCTCAAATTCTCTCAGAACATACTCAATGGTACAATTAGTCCAATATTTTAAAGACCACAATAAATGACAGAGTCTTGGTAGCTTTTTAATTACTGTAGTTAAGTTGTGTAATAGAAATGTGTTTGGAGATGGGTTTCTGTGTCAGACAGTAATTGCCACAGAGATAACAATCAAACTTCCATTGGGTGCAGGGTGCCTTTCAGTCTGAATGAGTAAATTACAGTCTAAAATATATACACTAATTACACTGAGAAAAGTGGTTCAGACTAAGTTTATCATGCACCAAAATGTGACCTTTAGTCCCTTATCTTTGCCAAAGTCATTAATAAGTATTTAGTGACATTTAAAGAAAAGAATCTATTGTGTCCTATGCAAACCATGTTGTAGAGTGATCTTAGTCACAAAGTCATTAACAAAATAGTGATTATTGCATGCTTAACACAAAACTAGTTTGGCAAGGACAATTGCAGCCCTTCATTGAACAACACCTACTGTTGTGAACATTCTGCAGTACTCCACCCAGTTTTATCCCTCCCAGGTATTTTATGTAATAGACTGAGGAGACTCACCAATGCATTAAGACTAAATGTGCAACCATTAATACCATCAGTAAGCTTTCATACTTTACAGTACAGTGAATATTTGCAAATCTGTTAAGCATTGTTGAGCAGTTTCAGAATGTTCTATTCAATAAGGCAGTTCAGGAATTATTATATCAGAACCTTTCTGATTACAAGTTTTATTTATCTAAAAGTCTGCTGAGTAATGCCAGGGCAAGATAATCAATCTATGTGGAATTTTAAGCATCAACAGTCATGACCATAATGTTGAAAGATTATATATAATCTTAAGTGAAGTAATTGGAATGATGGAAGTAAATATAAGGTGTAGTTAAAAAGTCCTCTTGATTTTGGAATTTCAAAGAAGTTAAGTTCTGTTGGGCGTCTGAGCATTAGCAGAATTTAGCAGCTAACCACATATTTAAGTTTCACCAAAAATAGTGCAAGAAAATTAATAATTGCTTTAAAAACATCCGCAGAGATGAAACACCCATGGTTTAAATTCACATAGCAACACAGATAAGCACTGATTCCTTGGAAAATTAATTCCAGACTGTACAATGTTACTAGCAGCAGTGCCTTATTGATCTAACGGATTCAGAAACTCCATGGCAGTCCTGCAGAGGACATCATCCAAAAGAAAAAGTATATCCAATATGAGCAGTGTAGTGTTTTACCAAGAAGCTGAATAACTGTATGTAAGTGAGATAAAAGGTACTGCAGATGCTGGAGGATCCGAGATAACAAGCATGGGGCTGGACGAACACAGCAGGTCAAGCAGCATCATAGGAGCAGGAAAACTTGACGTTTCGGGCCTAAACCCTTCATCAGAAATGGGGGAGGGGAAGAGGGTTCTGAAGGTT
>JAHRHZ010000025.1:26043092-26058116 GCA_024137785.1 Ginglymostoma cirratum | reverse complement strand
AATGGGGGAGGGGAAGAGGGTTCTGAAGGTTTAGGCCCGAAACGTCAAGTTTTCCTGCTCCTATGATGCTGCTTGACCTGCTGTGTTCATCCAGCCCCATGCTTGTTAACTGTATGTAAGTGTTTTGCTAGAAAGAAAAGGAGAACCATAACAGTGGTTGCTGTAGAGATGTTGGACAATGATTGTGCCCCACAATGTTTCAAGGCTAAAAAAAAATTTGTACTTATTGGAATAATTACTGGTAAACAAAAGCTTCAACTTAACGTGAAGCATTAGAGAGACACTAGTGCTACATGCAACATTCAACATTTTCAGGCCTGTGTGAAGATGTTCAATATGGAGATTTGAGAATGAAGCCATTGATGAGAAAGTCAAGCTGAATACTGGAGTGATCTTAATCCCTAAGAGGAAAAATGAGTTAAAAGTTCTTACAACAAGAAGAAGATTTGCACTTCCAGGTAGTGGACACAAAAAAAAATCTAATATTTCAACTGACACAAGCTTCGATTGGTCATGCTGCACTTACCAGAAGAGACTTTCGGTGGGTCTGAGCAGTAGTAAATGGATGATGATGATGAATGATGATGATTTATTGTCACTTGTACTCTACAATGAACAACACAGTAAAATACAGAGAAAAGCTTCACTTCTTGCTACAATCTGGCACCACTTTGAATAGTTTAAGAATAAAAGGAACAAAAAGACATGGCTGAAAGAGAGTCCATCTTCATTCTGCCACCTTCGCCATAGGTCCTGAGCCCTGACCAACATCACTCGTGTTGGACCCACAAATGTCTGAGTTGCCATTCTTCAGGTGCTATCTCTTTGTCGCTGAGTCCACTTCGCTGATGAGCCGCCAATGCTGGGTTCTGTGCTAGACCCACACTCGCCCTATAATCAGGACCCCTTGGCTCCGCTGCCGCCTCACCGATAACCAAGAGTCCCTGGCTCCCGGCCTACCACAACCATGAGCTGCTGCCACCAACTCACCGTTAACCAGGAGTCCCCACTGCAACCACCAATTCTTAGCTCCACTGCCACCACCACCTTGACAACGCTTTGAGTCCGTGCTCCAGACATATCACACCACCACTATTTCAGCCACTGCCTCGCCAATGCCTGCAGTCCCCACTTTGGGCCTACCACAACCAGGAGTCCCTGGCTCTGCTGCCAGGCCAGGCCACCACCTCACCTAGAGTCCTGTTCTGGCTGCCCTCCTCAAAGACAACATCTTCTTTACCACCACCAACAGAAAGAAGATGAAGAAAAACAAAAAGAAGACAAAAAGCATAAGGAGACAAGGGAGGAAGTGGCCTGTCTGGAGCAGATGAGTCCAGGAGCCTGAACGCTGTCTACCTTGCTGGCACCGTCATTTTCCACAATACATGTATTTATTGAACTACACTGTTCCATTGAGAATTAAAAGGTCTACCCCAAGATTCATTCATGCTGTATCTGGGATGCGATGAGTGCTGAGTGGCTCTTTATCTTGCTTAGCTTGATGCCCATTGCAAGTACTGCATTGGCTGATGTGGTCCTTAAATCTCATTGCTAATGTTTGGTCAGTAGTTCGCTTCTCTTGTCATAGTTAGTTTGCAATCATTTCCTTGATGATTTTCATGGATGCCCTTCAATATCTCTTTTCTCAACTCAACTGCAGAAAGGTTGAAAGCACACTCCAATCGTCATGGTATCTTCAACATTATGATAAATTACAAAGTCTCTTAATACACAAGTGAAGAATTCAGGCACTTCCAAATAATTGTGTATTTCTGAACTTCCCATCATCTCCAAACCATCTGTACTCAAAAGGAAAGGTTGAGGCAGTGGTGAAAATTGCCAATGGGTTAATAAAATAAAATCCAAAAGAATAGATACAAACGTGTACATTTCAATCGGAGATTTGATTGAAATGCACAAAGCAATCTCAAGAGTTCAGAAATCTTCTGAAAGTATGGAAAATAATCCAAGTCCAGCAACCAATGCTGCACCACACCAGACTATTTCTTCAACAGATCAAAAAAAAACTACTAAAGGCAGAAGATCGCAAGGAGTGAGTGACCAGATCAAAGGGAAATAACAGAAAGGCAAATTGCACTTTGAAGAAAACTTACCGAATCATGGCTCAAGCTGAGAGCTGGTGAGCCAGGCACTCAAAGCAATCAGTAAATGGCAGCCCACTTGGCAACCGGCAACCTGCAACCTGTGTAGAACAGTTGTCACCTCAAATCATATGAGGAGAAAGTGAACAACCAGATCCATTGTTAGATCTGTAGGCATTCACATGCAACTGGAGAAACTGCCATTGTTTAAGTAGATTTGATTTTTTGAAACTAAAAATGGATCTGAATGACCATCAGTCAACCATTCCCCAACAAATGCTTTAGCCCAGAGGCAATAACAGCAACACTCATCGTTGCAATGACACCTCAACAACAAGTGGACTGTTACAGATACTTTAATAATAATCGTATTATCAAACACAACTCAAATGTACCAATTAGCTGATCTGAATGCCTTTAAGATTTACTGCAATGCACATTTAGGAATAGACAAAATTGGATCTCATGAAAAAGAATACATTTGTATTCATACTTGATAATTTTCCTGATGGATTCCATGTGTTGAGTAACTCAAATGATAGAGTATGCATTCTTTTTTATGAAAAGGGATATATTTCAAAAAACAATACCTTAATAACCTATAGGTTGTGACTTCTGGTTCCATTTTTTGTAAATGAAGGTTTTTGGAAACTTGTAGTTTTAAGTACCACGTGGAACACTATTCAATACCACAAATCTATTTGCTTCCTCACTGCAACTTTGCTTCTGGCCCAACCACAGCTCCTACAATGCAGAAACCTTACTTACATCTATCAGTCCTGGGCTTAACTACTTCATGCTCTACCTCTTGGAAACTTACCCGTAGTCACAGTAAGTCCTCACTTTCACAAATCCTTCTCACCTACACAAACTTCAAATTTCCGAAACATTCAACTCAAAATCAATGCTTCTCCCCTATAAATATCTTCACTGCTTTACTCCACCTCATTCTTTATCTGCTACAGCACTACATCCCCTTCTTCTGATGCAGACCTTTTCTGTTTCATTCAGTTCACCACTGGGAATAACGCCTCAGCTGCTTTGGGTTTCCTTTCTGGAAATCCCTCTTTCGTACTTTTCTGTTTCTGAATATCTCACATACTATGTTTAAAAAAACTTCTCATCACTTACACCTATGAATATAGACACCTGAGCAAAAAGGCCCCATCAAGGAGAGGAATAAAAGACTCCAGGAGAGACGAAAATATAAAAATACGAAAAAGATCTGGGTGAAAGGGTTTCAAATCCAAAAACTTATGCGGAAGTAAGAAACCATCTCTTTATATTTTAAGAAAGTTTACTTTTAGTACATTGCAGCTTTTGATTACTGTTCATGCTATCATTTCGTTGCAGACTAGACACAGGCTTCCAAAACAGTAACAAACCCTGCTTTGTCTAGAGTGTCGACTTGTGACCATTCGCTCTCGTTCCACTGGGCGAAAGTCATCGGTTGCCTTTTTTTTACTTTTTCTATGATCAGTGTAAGAGAATAATCTGAGCTAGGGGAGCTAGCCATCAGATTAGAACTTTAAATAAACTCCATATTGTTTAAAAGGTATTTTAATTCAAGAGGACAGCCTAGAGTAAACCGTCTCCCAACTCTAATATCCTATAATTTATTTCCTTTCGTTCCCGGTTACAGCTTTGAACAGAATAATGAACAAGATCATCACAATGTAGGCAAGATTCTCGCACGGTACTTTGAAAGATTAACGCTGAGGAAGCAGGTTGAACTCAGCTTGTTTACCTGGACTAGGCACTTGGTGATCCTCAGATCCTTTATCAAGGATATCCAATCAAACGCTGTCGAAAGAAGTATGGCAGTGAATTTCAACCTAATGCCTCACTGGCTGCTCTGCGCTTTCCACAAACTCGCTGTAATCTTTCCAGGCGTTGAGTTTATTCGTAAAAGTTTTGCTCAGCCGCGCTGGATCAAACTGATTGGCACATACGGGGGAGCCAGGCCCAGGGAGATTAGTAGAGGCCGTTTGAGCTGTCAATCATCTACTGTCACGAAACAAAACGCCTCTGCACTGTCAGGAGGAAGTAACTTCCAACAAAAATAACATATACGCATAAGACAAAAATAAATTGACTGCAAATGTTAATCAACAGAAAAAAAGGTACAGATCAATATTAAATAAAATTAATTCGATTCTTGTGATACTATAACACAATTAGAATATGTTATCAGCAGGACAATTGGCTTTTCTGATCAGTGAGCAATGTAATAACAAACATAACTACTGCCTTACAAAGGACGCTCTAAGTTGCTGTTTTGGGAAGCAGAAAACCCATTGTTGTATTGTCACGAGGGTCACAATTAGATCGCAGTTTAAAACATATATCAATGCTTTTAATATTTAATAAGTTTCCTTTAAACGATGCTCACAATCAGTTTAAAACTTATTTTCTACATCACAACGGCGTGTACACTTTCGTGGTGCGTACAGCTCTTCGGACCATCCTGAGGGGTTCCGTAGAAATGCCAGTATTTTTCTAGTTTTCACGCAGTTCTTCATATCGCATTGTCTAGTTGTAGTGAAACAGTACTGATCATGTACTTTCTGATATCTTGTTCTCAGCTACAATGTTTCTTTCCCGCCTACGGTTTCACAATACAGGCTCTGCACAGTTACATTCTACACTCCAAGATTCAATAACGCCTCCTAAAATCAACATCATTTTATACATTAGAACGCTAGGGCGGCACGGTGGCTCGCTCAGTGGTTAGCATTGCTGCTTCACAGCACCAGGAACGCGGGTTCGATTCTACCCTTAACCATGTGGCGTTTGCACATTCCCCCCGTCTGCGTGAGTTTCTCTCCGGGTGATCCGGTTTCCTCGCATAGTCCAAAAATGTGCAGATTAGGTGGATTGACTAATGCGTTGGGGTTGCAGAGATGGGGTAAGGGGCTGTGTCTGAGTCTTGGTGGGATGCTCTTTGGAAGGTCGGTATGGACTTGGGCCGAATGGCCTGCTCCCCACACTATAGGGATCCATGAACACAAAGATGCAGATTAGGATCTTATTCAATGAGATCATGGGTGACCTGCAGTAACCTCAAATCTGCGTTTGCACTTATCCCTAATAACTTTTCACCCCCTTGCTTCTACAATCCATATCTTCATAAAAAATATTGAAGGGCTCTGTTTCCATCACCTTTCCCGGAAGAGAGTTCCAAAGGTTTTCAAACCTCAGAAAATATTTTGTCTCATCTGTTTTATTGGGTGACCCTTGACTTTTAAAACAGGTATCACTTGTTCTACATTCTCCCATCAGAGGAAACTCCTCTCCACATTAATTATCGACTCATGATGCCTCTGCGTGTTAAAACAGGCTACATTAATGAAAGCTATCATTGTTGTGCTGTAACCATTTAAAACACATAGGATGGTCAAGGTTCCCACTCATCTCACATGCTTTTGATCCTATATCTTGTTTCTCGTCCGGGCTTTTTTGCCCCACCCATTCAAGATAACATTCACAAATCATATCATTGATATTCTGCCTTTTCCCAATCCAATCAGCTTTCCTCTCTACTCCCAACCTGTTCAAGGTGGTATTGTATTCCTTAGTCCACTGACTGAGTTCAAGTTGGCAATTTGCCCAGCCCCTTTAATTTTACACTGGCACATTCTCCCTCAAGTCTCCTTCAGTTCATACTGATTTAAGTCTTAAGAGAATGCTGTAAACGTTGCAGCAAAGAAGGGTGCAGAAGAATTGTATAAGATAAAAAAAGATAAACAGCATCCACTTGAAAGTGTGATAACACAAAAAAATTGAAAAGTCTTCCAATCTAGATGAAAAGCATTCTAAGTTGCGAAGGGAAGGAAGAGTGAAAATGTGGAGGTATAATTTTCCAATCCTGTTTAGGTACATCAGTGCATGACACAACTGTGCACTTACCTGCAGTGTAAGAAAAACTGTTTTTCCATTAGTCTGTGCTTTCTTCCTTTTCCAACTTCATGTTCAGGCATCCATTGCTAACAAGTCTATTACATATTATTTCATCAAATGCCTTCTGGAATTTCATATGGATATTATCTAATCAGCCTGTTCAAAGATGTTATTGCACACCTGCAAAGCAGGGGGTCTTGAGTGGTGCAAAAGGAATGCAGAATGGCAAAAGGTACTCCACTGTTGGCGGGGGTGTGGAGGATGGTGGTGGACGGATGGGGGATTGGGGAAGAGGAATAGACCTGTTGAGTTCAGGCTAGTCGGCTGTTGATAAACCTTTTAAGAAATTGAACAAGAAGAAAAAAAACACTTGAAAGAATGGAAGTTAAAGGGAGCACATTTTTAAGATGAGAGGAGAAAGATTTAAATGATTTTTTTTAACGTGACTGGTTCATGTGTGGATTGAACTTCCAGAGGAAGTAATGGACATGGGTACAGTTACACTGTTCAGAAGACATTTAGGTAAATACATGAATAAGAAATGTTTGGATGGATATGGGCCAAGCACAGGCAGTTTGGGATTATGGTCAGCATGAACCAGTAGGACTGAAAGCACTGTTTCTATGCTTCATGACTCGATGACTCTAAGTAATTCTTTGAGCCTTGTGTTCACTTCTAAAATAGAATCACCTGTGCAATCAGTGAGTCAGACCTCTTAGAGATCAGTTAAACTGTTTTCCAGGACTCTTGTGGTGCAATGGTAGTGTCCCTACCTCTGGACCAGGAGGCCTGAGTTCAAGTCCCACCTGATCCAGAGCTGTATACTATCACCTCTGAACAGGTTGATTAGAAAATACCTTAAGCCATTTTCAATTCCATTCATCTTGATCAACACTTCTTTGCATGGGCACAGTTTTTGCAGCTCGACCTTGAACTACAACTGAGGAACAAAAGTAGTAGCACCAGCTTTGTCCCTTCAACCACATGGTATTGCACTAGACAGAAGGAGTGGACACTGAAATTAAACTTAAAAAGAAAGCAGAACCCCCAGTTCAGTATCTGCATCCCAGTCTCAACATGTAAGCAGCAGTGCTTCAGGAAATTCAGGCATTGTACATCAAAAGTGTCATCTGCAGCCTCTAGGAATAAGATCACATCCCAAATCTGGCATTTGTGCATTGCCAGTGTCTGGTGCAGTATTTATCAATAGAAGCCCTTCTCCCGCACCCCACCTCTTTAAGGACAGAAAGCAGAGTTTACATGCAGAATAGTAGAAACTGCCGATGCTGGAGAATCTGAGATAATTTAGAGTTTACATGCAACAACATCTTTGAACAGGCTGATTAGAAAATATCCATATGAACTTCCAGAAGGCATTTGATGAAATACTATGTAATAGACTTGTTAGCAATAGATGCCTGAACATGAAGTTGGAAAAGGAAGAAAGCACAGACTAATGGAAACACAGTCGTTTCTCACACTGCAGGTAAGTGCACAGTTGTGTCATGCACTGATGTACCTAAACAGGATTGGAAAATTATACCTCCACGTTTTCAGTCTTCCTTCCCTTAGCAACTTAGAATGCTTTTCATCTAAATTGGAAGACTTTCTCATTTAATTTGAGAGTTTACATGCAAGTGTGTGAATATTGGCTCTTCAGATGGGGATGTGTGGAGGTTCCGACAGGCAAAGGTATGAGTAAAGTTGCAGGGTACATTAGACTGGGGAGGCTTCTGCAGGTGAATACTGAGAAGGTCAGAATATGGGGTGTGAGAGTATTAAACCTTTTGGTCACTGTATCCAGGTTCAAGGGATCACCCTCCTGCTGCTCATTTCCTCAGAAACTTTCATGCACACCGACTTGACTCGAGAGGGTGACCTCCTCTTTTTCTTCCCGCCCCGTTGACAAAAATTACCCTGATTCAATCCTTCAAATTACACTGTGGCATCTGCAGGTAATAGTCCACAATCAGAGTGCAGCCTTCCTCAGTAAACTTTCTTCTGTTGTTGCTGAAACCACAGGCATCGACAGTATTAGGGCTCCATTTGTACTGTAAACAAGTCATGGGAATATGTAACTACAAATCTGCATCAGTGACTGTTAAGTAGTTATTCCAGAAGCATAATGTGCAGTTTTGTCCTGTAGCATGGTTACTGTTACCCTTTATTCAATGTAGTAAATGTTAAATCTTTAGCAGCTCTAATTAGAAACCCTTTCTTTGAAAGATTTGGAACGTGACTTGATCAGCCTGTTTGGTTGGCTGAGGTATGCAGAAAATAGATTTCTAATCCAGAACCTGCCTCCCTACAATGTACGCTAAAATAAAATTTCAGAGATGGAGTTTGCCCATTGAGCAGTATACCATTGCAATGAAAAGGTAGCAGAGCTCAGTGGTACAGATGAATCTGCACAAATCACAAAACTAGTATGCAGGTACAGCCAGGGATTAGGCAAGTAAATGGCACCTTGATCGTTTTTTACAAGAGGAATAGATGAATAGGGAAATCTGTTTCCAATCTTCAGCATTCGCAGTTCTTTGTTTTATTTGAGGTTTTATTACTGTTCATCAGTGATTGGAGAGATCTCATCGGGTGTCCTGTGTACAGTTTTTGTCACTCATTTGAAAAAGTTACAATTTCTTTTGAAGCAATTGAGAAAAATGATCACTGCTGAGATCAATAGCTTACTATGTTATTGAAACACAAGATCTTGATGGGACTGGATTAGATGCGGATCAGGAGGCTGTTTTATCATGCGCAGAGATAAAAACTAAGGGGCATCATTTAAGAACTCGAGATGGCTTAATATCCATCTAAGAAAATGCATTTCCAATTAAGGCACAATTGTCCATGCGTGAATACGTTTACCACGGCATTCAGATGGCTTGAATTACAAGTGTGGGTTGTCACTTTGGATTACATTCTGTAGCTTTTCATTTTATTAACAACTCTGTGGTGAAGGCAGAAGTTAAGTATTGTTAAGGCAGAGGTAGGTATATTCTCAACTAACCAAGGCACACAAAAGGGTAGTGGTGATTGGTGGAAATGTGGAGTTGAGGCCACAATCAGGTCAGCTATGCTCATATTTAATAGCAGCATAGGTTTGACTCTCACTGGCCTACATGTTGTATATCTATATGCCAAGGAGAAATTTTCCATCTTTCTATTCTTTGGATTTTCCCTTGAGGTTGTGGCCTTTATAAATTTTTATTTAAAATTGCATTGATAATGATGTACGATTTGTGAAACATAGATACAATTCTTCTTCTTCATCAGGTCTCAAAATAGTAACAAATGCAATGTGCCCCAATTCCTCTTTGACATCTTGCAAAACTATAATATGATTCTTATGAAACTAATCCTTTTTAAAATCCAATTCAACTACTATTACAGCACTCTTTCCTACTACATTAATTTCAAACAGCAGTAGCTGTTTGAAATTTGACTTAAACTATAACAAGGAATTCCAGTCTTCTTTCTAGTTTGGTGGCTTTTTGCCTAAATCACAAAAAATGACAGTGATAATGTAAATAATTAAACTATTGGTATATTTTAGATAGACTTCATAGAATCCCTTCAGTGTGGAAACAGGTGCTTCAGCCCAACAAGTCCACACTGAACCTGACAGCATTCCAACCAGACCCATTCCCCTATAACCCACCTAATCTACACACCCCTGAACACTATGGGCAATTTAATACAGCCAATTTTACCTAACCCGCACATCTTTGGACTGTGGGAAGAAAGCAGAATACCCGGAGGAAACCCACACAGACATAAGGAGAATGTGCAAACTCCACACAGACAATTACGCAAGGGTGGAATTGAACCCGGGCCCCTTGCCACGGTGGGGCAGCAGTGCTAACCACTGAACCACCGTGCTACCCTAAGATCTGAGGTGTGTATGTGTAGAGGAATAAGAAAAATATCTAGAAATGATATCTCAAAGTTTATAATTTTACTTGCAGTTTGCTTTGTTTTTGTTGTCTTTTTCCTCAATTTCTCAGCCAAAATGTGTTTTTTTTTGCTACTAATTTTACCTGTTTCTACTCCCTTTTTCATCTTCCACCATTTTCCTCCAGAACTAAAACAGCATTACTAATTATCAGGCTCCTCAAAAAAACTTACATTTATACAACACCTTTAACATAATGAAACATTCCAAAGAACAAAAATAGCATTAGGAGACATGGGGTCAAATGACCAAATGAATTGTCAGTGGTAGGTTTTAAGGAGTGCCTTAAAGAAAAAAAGATTGTCTAGGAGGTACTGACAACTGAATGCATCAACACAAGAGCAATTATAATTAGAATACACAATAGGCCAAAATTAAAGGAGCTCAGGTAACTTTAGTGGTTGTGATGTTGAGGAAATGAGTGTTAGGGAGATGGAACACTATGGAGATTAGAAAACAAGGATGAAAACTTTAAAAGCCAAGACATTGCTCAAGTGTGACCTAAAGTGGATTAGTGAGTACAGGGGTGATAAGCAAAGGGGAATGAGACTGGCAGCAAGTTAAGAAATGTGAAGCAAAGATTTTCTGTTGACCTCAGGTTTATAGTGAATGACAGCAAGGGGGTGCACTTGAGTAGTCATATCTAGAGGAACTAATGATTCTTTGTCTCCATTTTCATGGATGGTTAATTCTGTACAATGACGACCACCATTATTAGTAATTTTTAACAATGAGAAACTTGAAAAATACAATTACATTTTTTCTACAGAAATGCAGAAGTATGCTATATTTTCAGGTTAGTATTATTTTAAGGATGACTGATTTGCCCTGTTGTTGACGGAGTTACCTTACCCTTCTGCATCTAGGACATACAGCTCTGCATTCACATCAGAATGTTCTAAACCCACAAGAATATTCCACAGAACTATACCTCTACCAGAGCTCCTTTCCTCCCAGTAGATGGCCAACCACTTCTCTTATTCAACTTCAGCTCCTTTATTTTAAACAAAAAGGAGTGACCACCTTCTATAATTAGTACCTTAGATATCAACCTATAAAAGCAAAATGAAAGGTGCCTTGATTCCAAAGCTCAGTAACTTTGAGCTTCAGGGTATGTGCCTACGTAATTTATGGTGGATATTGGACCTGGTTGCCCTTATTTTATAGGGTAATGAGAGATAATTTTTTTTAAGCAACTTACATCCTCAAAGTACATCTGAAAGCCCTCTGACTTGAGGCTTTGTCTCCTAAGGAAAAAAAAATCTGCAAAAGAGAAGCCCAATTCCTGTTTAGACTTCCTTGCTAAGGTGGAGTGTGATGACCAAACCTTGAGATTCTTCAGCAGCTAACATTGAGATTCATGGCCCAATTCCTTGGAGGATGTCAGACCTTACAGTTGGGACCATTCTCCTCTCATAAATACTTGTCAGAAAATACTTACTATTTATTCAGGACCTTCCAGTCAAATACCATAATCCAGTGAATTTACAAAAGTAATTTTAGGTTGAGCTATTTCATTTTAAACAGAATTTCAATTATCATCCACACTTACACATGAAACAGCATGTATTCCAGTCAAATTTTTTTTTTAAACTTTCTATTAGCAAAAGCTTCAGTCAGGATTTGGCATCTTGGATTCCATAATTCTGTCGATCTAAGCTCCAAGAAGGGATAGAATAAATAGATTTACCGTGCTCTAAGCACATTGAGGAAATAATTAACTATCAATTTACATGTTATAGCTCCATTATTTCTTCTTCTCAGCTCCTTCTCCAGCTCCATCGCTACACCAACTTCCGTTCCCAAAATTTCTCCATTTCTCTGACCAGCTTCTTCAGCATCCTCCTCCCTCCCTTACTGGCAACTGCATCTGACGTTACCTAAACTCCATATTAATAACATTGTAAAAATCCTGACTAAACATTATCATATAGACTTGTATTTAATCACACACTTATCTTCACCTCAGCAACAACCTCCACACCCTTGCAGAATAAAAAGAGGACAAAAGCATGGGAACACTGTCATCTAAATGTTTAACTTCTACTCCTACAGCAACCCAACTTGGACTGATGTCAACATTTCTTTATCACTGGACCAAAATCCTGGGACTCCCTATTAAAACACCATTGGGCATCACTTCCAATACATAAACTGCAAAATAAAAACCAAAAGAACTGCGGATGCGGTAAATTAGGAACAAAAACAAAGTTGCTGGAAAAGCCCAGCAGGTCTGGCAGCATCTGTGAAGGAAAAAACAGAGTTAACGTTTCGGGTCCAGTGACCCTTCCTCAGAACTGATGGTGGCTGGGAAAACATCAGTTTATATGCAGAAAATAGGGGGGGTGGTTGGGGTAGAGAGTAAACGATAGGATAGGGGCCAAAGAGAGAGAAAGACACTTGGACAGACAAAGGAGTTGCTAATGATCAGGCTGAATAGTTGGTAATGATGACTATTAGTGACCAACAACAGCGGGTGTGTCATGGCAGGCTATGTGATAACAAGGTCATAAACTGCAGAGTTCAGTAAAAGGGTATGTCACCATTTTCCAAGAGCAAATACAAGTGAGCAATGGTTGCAGGACTTTGAAAAGAAAATCACATTTCAAAATGAATATAAAAGATAATCTGAACATTTTAATTGTGGCGCTATCGTGGAATGCAAAGACAGATTTAGGCTTTAGATTATTTCTGCATTCTTGAATTCCCTGCTATGTTTTACATCAATGATACTCTCAGCTACTGGTCAATAATATCATTAATACTTAAGGAAACAGTTGAGAAAAAAGTTTACCAAAAATCAATAAGAAAAAAATTCAAAACATGAAATACGTTTTAAGTTCAACATAAAAATGCTGTTAAAGATCTTGAAATGAGAATTTTTTATTCACTGAATATTTCAAAGTGTCAAGATTATGTTACATAGATAATTATTGATGATGGATCTTTTCCCATATCCTTTCACAGTTTACTAGAAACTATTAAGTTGTATATTCCAAGACTGTCGCTGTCAAAAGCATCATATAAGACTGCATGGTGCACAACTGTTTTAAACAATGTTGTTTTATGACTAACTATAAACTATCTTAGCAATAGATTCCATCATAGTCAAAAGGTTGTTCAATTCTTAAGCAGTTACTTAAGCCTGCCACTATAAAATCCAACTATACAAGATGTCAAAACAAATTAACTTTATTAATTATCCCCAAGAGTTCACATTAAAAAAAGTGGAATGAGAAAAATGAGATTAATTACAACGGAGACTAAAATAAATTACTATATATAGAACAGTTATTCAAAAAAACAGGTTAATTGTGGTTATCTTGGAACAAGTCATGTTTAAGCAATTTAAAAATGTTTAACATTGGTTATATCTATTCTTTCCTTTTAGTATTTTGCTACAATTCTATTTCAGGCCAATTTGTAAATCTTTCTAATTTATCAGTATCTTGTTCTCAGGTTCTCCATCTCGTTTTTCATTTAACTCTATTTTCCTTGGTATCTCAGGCTCTTCTCCCATTAGTGTGTCTTTCTCTTCATCCTGTTCCTTAGAAATTTCTACCTCATCTCCTTTCTTCTCAAATTCGTAATCCTTCAACTTCTCTCCTTGTCTCACTTCTTCTTGATCCTTCCGAAGCTCCAGTTCTTCTGGTCTTTGTTTTTCGTCCTCTTGATCCTTCAGAGACCCTACCTCTTCTCTAACTCCTTTTTGGTGGATCAGAAACTCGACCTCCGCTTCTCTCTGTTCATCATTCTCTTGGTCCTTCAAAACCTCAAGACAAATTACAGTATGTTTTTCTGCATCTTTGTCCTTCATATTCTCTAGCTCTGCTCCTATTCGATCTTCTATTCCTTTCTCTTTCGGATTCCCCATTTCTTCTCTTTGCTTCTCTTTCTCCTCTTCCTGCAGATTATCCAACTCCACCACTTCTTGACTTGTTCTTTCCTGGTCCTGTGAAATTTCCAGCTCAGTTCTCCTCTGCATTTCATCCTCTTGATTCTTCAAGTTCTCCATCTCGGATCTGGTTGGATTTTCTCTCTCTTGTTCCTTCAAAATGTTTAGGCTCATCCCTGTGAGGTTTTCTATCCCTTGGTCACCGTGGTTGTCTAGGTCTGCGTCTCTGTGCTTCTCTATATCCAAGTCATTACCTCTTGGTTGTACTGTCTCTTGACCATTCAATTCTGCAGCGTTTTGGTTTGGTCTATCGCCCTCTTGTAGAGTCTTCAATTCTCTTAGTTGTGGGTCTGTCTCCTTGCCACAAAGAATACCCAGCTCGCTTTGGGCATCACCGGTTCTCTGCTCCTCGGGGACGCCAGCAGCCTTGCTGCAGCTCATTTCTTTCTCCTTCCTTTCTTCCAGCTCCACTCTAACGTGCTTCTCCTTCTCCCTTCGGCTGCCCAAGTGCGCGCCCAGTTGTCTCTTCTTGCCCCGGATTTTGCAGCCTTTCTCCCGGTTCCTCTTTCTCCGACGGATTCTCCAGCTCCGTCCCCATTTCTCTTTCGGCCTCTCCCTCTGAACCTCCATCATCTGATCCCGACCACCAGGTCCTCTGGCTTGCTTTCCTCGCCCGGCCGCGATCGATTTTAAGCTCTTCAGTTTGCTCCGCGGTAGCCCCTCTCTCCCAGTCCCCTCCCGCCCTGCTGAGCTGTGCCGTTTCTAACCGCCCCCTCCCTTCAAACGGAGCCCTTCCTTTGTCCTCCGCTCGAGCCCCCAACGGCCAACGGCCGCAGCGCGCACACCTGCTCGCTGCCTTTTTAAACCCTCCCCCAGCCCAAACCATCTGCTCAGTACGTTCAACTCGACCACCAACCGAAGCTGCTCAAAATTCCATCCTTCCTACTCCATCTCACACACAACCTCCGAGATCCTTCAAATGGTGGTGACGTGACGATTTCATTCATTGACCAGCTGCATAGAATTTCCCGAGCCCGGATACTGGCCATTTGATTATTTGTACACACGTTGGCGGGGGTTTGAAAAGCAGAACAAAAACCTGTCAAAGCAGCAACGCACCCCAGTTAACAAGCATGGGGCTGGATGAACACAGCAGGCCAAGCAGCATCACA
>JAHRHZ010000025.1:25994819-26042692 GCA_024137785.1 Ginglymostoma cirratum | reverse complement strand
TGTGATGCTGCTTGGCCTGCTGTGTTCATCCAGCCCCATGCTTGTTATCTCGGATTCTCCAGCATCTGCAGTACCTTTTATCTCTGATACGCACCCCAGTTAGCAGGTTAGAAAGTTCAGTCTATCGCTGCTATAATGATAGTGGTTATAGCGAATGACTTGATTGATTTTATTCCCTTCAAAACCAAACATAGAAGTACCTAGTTTGAGGTATCACCTAGCTTGATGAGGCATTAACTAGAGTTAGCACATGCCAAGTCAGAGCCCTGGAGAGAACCCCACAGCATGGTTTGATGATTCTCCAAATGTTCTGGGCCAAATACATGTCCTCAAAGATTGATGAGTCATATTTATTTCTATACTTCAATAGGGACCTCCTCTGTCTAAACTGGCTCCTATATTTGTTCAAAGAATGAAAATCTCATGGTGTGTGGTTGAGGAGCAGCAGTGAAGGAAACTCTTATGGAGGCAGCTTTTGTTTTCCTCAGCGAGGATGCTCTATGTTAATTGACTCAGCCTAACAGGCCAAAACTAGACATTCACGAAGCATGGCTTGCCATCACTATATCATAGTGGACATTAGAGAGCCAAAGCTGAAAATTGACCTTGGTTCAATTAAAAAAAAGTGTTAAAACTTATTTCCAGTATTATAACTGTATTAATACTGAATAGAAATACTGCCCATTACTTGTGCTTAGTATTGCTAGATCAGTTAGAAGGAATTGTTACCTTCGAGCAAGGTGGGGAGATTCATTCAGCTCAGAATTTTGCAAAGTTTACTTGTATATAAAAACTTTTTTTCAAAGTTGTTCTGCACTGCAGCAGCTCTTTCCTAGAGTGCCTGTGATTATCCTTGCCCTCCGAAATGTATCTAGAGTACAGGGAGGACAAACTACTAGAGCTATTGTATTACTTTATATGATAAAGCCAAATATAGTGACAGGAAATAAGATTAGTCATGTGCTCAATAAGTTATTGCCTACATGCCAGGGAAACTGAACTTTGGATGAGGGGGTTGCAGAAGAAATGGAGGAACAGGAAAAAGAGTGGGACGAGAGAACAAGAGAGAAAGGAGAGAGCACTGAAAAGCAGGAGCAGAGAAGCCATGGACAACAGTGTAGTTATCATCCTCCTAGGTGACTGTTCAGGGAAGTCTCAGGAGGCCTGTTACTTGGTGTTAGAAGGCAAAATACAACATTATAGCATGTGCAAAATTAGCCATTGAAGGTAATACACACAGTTAAACAGGATAATTTCTTGTAGATTATGAATATGCCATTGGCATTGGGCAGATATTTGGCAGAGGCAGTTCAAAAGAGAACTGGAAAGTGACTCATGAAAAGACAAGGTAAAACTGGCATGAGATCCTACCATTTGGAAGTCATTGGTGAAACCACACAGAATACAGTATGCAGTTCTGGTCATTGCAACATCTTTTTTGGAGGGTAAATACTGAAGGAATACAGGATGGAGATACAAGAATAAATGAAAGGAAATGGAAGGATTGGACTAAAGAATGAGTATGCAAATTAACCATATTCCCAATTTTTGTTGGGGAGGGGAGGAGTTATTGCTGATATATAACTCTTAAAAATTTTGAAAGGAACAGGTAATATAGGCAATGACACTAAGTCATTTCATCTTATCCAGAACCCAAATGCAAAAAAAAAATTAATTTCAGAAAACATTTTGGGAAATAGTACCAGTAACTTGAGACTTAACTAGTTTAGCATGTTTGAAGTAACCAGGTTACTTTGGACCTACAATTCCTCGATATTCTGACCATATCATGGCTGGAATTAACAGATGAGTTACATTGACTAATTTTGAGCAATAGTTCCATTATTACTGCATCATGCAATCTGCAGCTGTATTTCTGAAAACTATAGAGGGGCTTTATTCATTGATTCAGAAGCCAAAAAATTTAAAAGTCTAAAAAGACAAAATTTTACACCCAAAATAGCATTGAGTTATAAACCAAAAATTCACAGATGATGCTCGATAAATATAAGAACTTTTGGAAAGGGAAAATTAAGAGATAGACCAGTTTTGTTTTGATACAGTTAACCAAATAGCCTTTTGCTAAACTTGAAGTTCTTGCACTCTGAACAATGTCAAAAATGTCCAGTATAAAACCAAAACATTGTAGATACTGAAATAAAACAAGAAACTGGAGGTTAGGTGTTCTGCAAAGCAATCACCTATCTTCTTGTGGTTTCTCAAAGTAGAGCAGTGAATACAACTGAAAGAAGTTTACATAAATCACTTGCACCTGGGGAGTGGAGGAGGAAAGTGTCCAAGGCCTCTAAAATTGGGAGGGAGGAGATAAAAAGGACAGATGTTACATCTCCTGTACTTGCGAGGTAGATGCAATGGGAAGAGGAAGGAATGGTGGAAAATGATGATTGACTGTTGTTATGGAGGGAACAATGCATTCAGAATGCTGAAAGAAGGGAGTGGATAGTAAGATATGTTATGTGGTGATGGAAATGGCAAAGACCATTAAATATGGGAGCTAGTTTGATGGAAAACAGGAAAAGAAAAGAAAAGAAAAAAAGAAAAAGAAACACCATAATGGTTCTGGGAGCAAGGGGAATGGTTGACAGCAGAGATGTGGGAAATAGGGTACAGGCACAGTAATGGGCCCTTGCAATAACAGGTGGGACAAAATCTTCAACTGAAGAAACAGAAGACATCAAAAGCACTTGAATGGAAGGGTAAATCAGACATGACAGAGTAACTAGGAAAATGGAATGGAGTCCTTGCAGAAGCTGGGTGTGAGAGGTGTACTTAAGACAGCTGTGGTAGTTGGTGAGCTTATAGAGAATATTCATCAACAGCCTATCCACAGAAAAGTTAAGGAAACCATGCCTTTCTTCTATTAGAACCTGCATATAATTTTAGTTGCTTGAAATTGTTGCAAGCTGAATTGCTCGTTATTTTAGGGTGAGGGTTGAATATATAACAGTTTAAAAAGTAATTCAGTAATACATTTAGGATACAAGACTCAAAATATTAACCTACCACAGCATATACCATTTTGAATCCAATGCTTCTACACAGAATCCACTCTAGGGAGGGGGATAATGGAATAGCACTGCTGTTCCTGGATCACTCAAGTACCCTGCTGTGGAACAACATTTCAGAATTATACATAATATTTACTGGCCAATTCCAGTTCTTCAAAGGAAGTGCTATGGGATCAATGACATCTATCCAAGAAGACTAACAAGTCCTTAGATAATGTATCATCAAAGACATCAGCAGCAGGATTGCATTAAAGTGCCAGCTTGAATTACGTACTCAAGTCTTTGGAGAAATGTTGTGAGTCTCAGCTATCTGCCTAGGGAGGTTAGAGTGCTGACAATATTACATAAAAGGACAACAGAAAATAGAGCGTGTTCTGTGGCACAGCAACTCGATTGACCAGCCAATCTCCCAGAAGTTTCAAGGTCCTTGGGGATCAAAAAAAAAGTGCTATTAATTTATTTCAAAACAAATTTCCTTTCAATAATATCAATTCAAAAGTATATAGTAACTGTAAATAAACCAGCTTCAAGCAAACTTATACACAGAACCGTAGAAATCTTACATTTATTTGATAAATTAGTAGAAGTGCTATTACTATGGAGCGTAAGAATATCATGAGTACAAGCATAAAGATTTCAGTATGTAAGGTTGTTGACTTGCTTGCTGAGCTGGTTTGTTCTCGTTCAGACGTTTCATCACCATGCTAGGTGACATCATCAGTGGAGCCACCGATGAAGCGATGTTATTCTACTCCACTTGGAACTTATACTTTCTGGTCCGTTATGGTGAGTAGTGTCATTTCCAGTTTTGATCTGTATGGGTTTGTATATGGGGCCCAATTCTATTGATTTGTTGATTGCAATACAGGTGGAGAACCATGCCTTTAGGAATTCTCGTACGTGTCTACATTTGGCTTGGGCAACTATGTTTACCTTGTCCCAGTTAAACTGATGCCCTCATTGTCTGATTGTACTGATATTAAGGTGAATTCGTCATGCTGTTTTGCTGCTAGCTGATGTTCACTTATTCTGATGGCTAGTTTCCTTCCTGTCTGTCTGATATAATGTTTATGACAGTCATTGCATGGTATTTTGTAAACCATGTTGGTTCTGCACATTGAGGGAATGGGTCTTTAATCCTCGAGTGTTTGTCATAGGGGTTGTGGACTACCATGATTCGGAGTCTTGTTGTCAATTCTGATATGTTCTTGATGTAGGTCAGTGTGGCCAGTATGTTAGGGCATTCCGTGCCCTCCTGTTGTCTGTTTAGTAGGCATCTGCGGATGAAGTTGCAGGGATATCAGTTTATAGCGAGGATTTTGTATAGGCGCTCTTCCTCTTTTCTGCATAGTTCCGGAGTGTTGCAATGTGTCCTGGCCCGTTTAAAGAGTGTCCCCTAATGCAGCTTTGTCTGTGGATGTTGGGGTGGTTGCTGTGGAAGTTGAGAATTTGATCAGTGTGGGTTGCTTTTCTATATACCGAGGTTTGGAATTCCATGTTGGTCATATGCTCAACTTTAACATCCAGAAACGGATTGTGTTTTCTTCTTCACTTGTGAATTTAATCCCTGTGAATATGCTGATGATGAGGTGGTGGGCCTCTAATTTGTTGCATTTAAATGACAAATGTGTCGTCTACATACTGGATCCACAGTTTAGGTTGAATGCAGGGTGGGGGTGTTTCAGTCTTTACATGACTACTTCTGCAGTGAGCCTTAAGATGGGTGACCCTATTGTTGTACCATTGATCTGTTTGTATACTTGACCATTAAAGATGAAGTGTGGGGAGGCAGAGATCTAATAGTTTAAGTATGTTGTTATTGCTGATGGAGCTGCTGGTCTGCATTACTGCTTCCTCTAGTAACGTAGCCCTTGTTTCTTTGGCCAGTGGGATGTTGATTGATGTGAATAAAGCTGTGACGTCAAAGGATACTGTAATCTTGTCATTGCTAATTTTCATGTTCTTGAGGTTATTGAGGAAACCTTGGGTTGGGTGGATAACAATGGGGTGGTCTGTCAACTAGGTGTTTCAATCTCTGCTGTAGGTCCTTGGCCAGTTTGTGAGAAGTGTGCCTAGTAGGGAAATAAAAGTGTCAGGGGGGGGGATGTCTAGCTTGTGTATTTTAGGAAGTTCATAGAAGTTGTGTGTGTGTGTGTGTGTGTGTGTGTGGGGGGGGGGGGGGGTGGTGGTTGGTGAGCATTTGTGCATTCTGGTTTCATTCTGATGAAGTCCATCTTAGTTATCTGTCCTGCATCCTTTAGTCTCTGCAGTATCTGGGTAATCCTATTACCTAGCTGCAGTGCTGGGTCTATCGCCACCTCTTGATAAGTGATTGTATTTGCGAGCAATGCCTGTGCTTTCTTAACATACTCTGTCATCATGACCAAACCAGTCATGCGCCCTTTGTCGGCTGGTAGGATTTTGTTCTTGTCTTTCTGGAGTTTGTCTACTGCTTTTCTCTTCGATGTGTTCATCACAAGGTAACCCAAGCCAAACAGACACACCTGGGAATTCCTAGAGGCATAGTTCTTCACCCACAAGGCAATCAACAAACAGAATTGAACCCCATATACAAACCAGTACAGATCAAAACCGGAAATGACACTGCTCACCACAACAGACCAGACAGTAAAAATTTCAAGTGGAGTGGAATAACATCGCTTCATCAGAGGCTCCACTGATGATGTCGCCTAGCATGGTGAAGAAACGTCTGAACGAGAATAAGCCAACTCGGCAACCAAGTCAACAACCTCACCCAAAACCCGAGCTATAGATCTTTGCCAAAACTTTAAATTTCAGCATGTAATCTTGGCACATCTGCACAAGTACCTCAATAATACTGGCAATTACTAACAGTCAACTAGATGAAATACAACATTTTTAAAGCAGTATATTTTTGAGCTGGAAAATTAAAACATTTTGAAACATCATACAAAGGTCTTTAACAAAGAGAAAGATCAAGAAAAATGCATGAGCAAGATCAGCCCCATGCCACTGTGTGCCTATGCACATATTACGTTGCATTAGGTCAAGCTCAAGACTGCCACAACATGGCACAATACAGAAATTCACCATTTCTATATCCCATAAAACAATTTATGGCATCAATTAGCTCAACTGAATTGATGGTTAGCTAGTTTGTGATGCAGAAATGATGCCAACACAGTGTGTTCAATTCCCACACTAATTCAGGCTGCCACGAAGGGCTCTCCTTCTCAATCTCTCCCCTCACACGACGGCATGGTGACCCTCTTGGTTAAACCACCACCAGTTATCCCTAATGAGAGAGCAGCCTATGGTTTAGTAGTACTATGGCAACTCTACCTTTATAACAATTTTTACTTACTTTAGGTCATGAAAAATCAAAATTTTAGATTGATCTAGTGCTCAAGCGTATTAACATAATGGGACAGAGTCTAACACCTCTCACCTTACTGTCTGACAAATATCCAGAAACTAATCATATTTACAGCTTCCTTAATCAGCTAATCTATGTTGATGCATTCATCAACTGCCCCAGACTCCCCTGAGGTGGCAAAGAAAGGCAACCAAAACTAGAGTTTCCTGGATGACTAAACGAGCTATCAGGCTCATTACAGCAGAGAATCAAGTAGAGAGTACAGAAATGAGGAAACTGAAAGAAAATTAAAAAGAACAAAAAAGAGCAAGTAGTACAAGAAAAGAACAAACATTAAAATCAAAACAAATTTGTTTATAAATAAAATGGAAATATTCTGAGTAACAGCAGGCTGAACACAGACCAACAAGGAATCAAATCTATAGTGGCACAGAACATAGACTGCTATACTGAATCATTGTCAGACATCTACTTTCATTGAAGGGAAGGATGCCGTTAATATATTTCAGAAGAAGAATGTAAAGAAATTGCATAAGATAAAAATAAAAAGGAGGGAAGGGCACTTAAATGGTAAAAAAAAAAGTGGAAAAAAAAAAATCACAAGTCAAGATAGGCTGTATCCCAAAATGCAGAGGATGAGGGTAGAAGTATTTGAGATTCTGGTTTCAATCTTTCAAATTTTCATGCAGGTGTCAGTGGGACTCTGAAGATTGGACTCCATTCAAATTGGAGGGGGCTAAACACAGCAATTGTAGGCAGATCAGCCCAGCTAGAAACTATTATCCAAAGTACCATTAATTTTCACTTGGAAACACAGTCATAACTACAGTTGTTAAAGGAAACTGATCTCCAGTGAAATTGATGGAGTTCAATAAGTAACAAGGGTTAAAACAGATAGTGGATTTGAAGTATGGAGGATTTGGACTTTCAAAAGGATTAAATCAAGTGTTACATAACAGATTTGCTGGGAAACAAAGTGAATGGGGTTAAAAGGGACAGTGACAGCATGGATACAAAAATAATCAAGAGATGAAAACAAAAAAGTACTTTTTTGGGTATTTCATTGTCTTCATTGTACGAGGACTGCAACTCCTTTTGGCAAATTAACAATCTGGACTTGGTATGGAAGATCACAGAATCCCTCCAAGTGTGGAAGCAGGCCATTCAACCCATAGTCAATACTAAGCCTCTGAACAGCATCCCACTCAGATCCTTGCATTTCCTATGGCTAACCCACCTAACCTGCACATCTTTGGACTGTGGGAGTAAACCGAAGCACCTGGAAGAAACCAACACAGACAGGGGGAGAACGTGCAAACTCCTCAGAGTTACCCAAGGCTGGGATCAAACCCAGGTCCTTGGCACCATGAAGCAAAGCACTAACCACTGAGTCACAGTGCTGCCTTGTATCAGATAGCAGTAGACGCACACTAGTCAATTGCATAAACTCGATAGACTAAATTTAATGCAGTAAAGTGTGAAGTGATGCAGTTAGGCAAGAAAGTGAGGCAAGTTAAACAAAATGTTACAATTTTAATGGGGTTAGAGTCATAGAGGTTTACAGCATAGAAACAGGTCCTTTGGCCCAACTCCTAAACTGAACTCATCCCACTTACCTGTGATTGGCCCAAATCCCTCTAAACCATTCCTATTCATGTAACTGTCCAAATGTTTTGTAAAATGTTGTAATTGTGCCCACCTCTACCACTTTCTCTGGCAGCTCATTCCATCTACACACCACCCTATGTGTGAACAACCTGCCCCTCAGATTCTTTTTAAGTCTTTCCCCTCTTACCATAAACTTGTGCCCTTCATGAGGTATAGAGATATCTCTACAAGTCACCCCACAGCTTGCTATGTGCCACAGTAAAATTCCCAGCCTAACTAGCCTTCCTTATAATTCAAACCTCAGTAATATCCTTGCAAGTCATTTTTGCACCCTTTCCAGTTTAATAATATCCTTCCTATAGCAGGGCAACCAGAATTGTACACAGTAATCCAAATGTGGCCTTACCAATATCTTGTACAGCTGTATCTTGATGTCCTAACTCCTGTACTCAATACATTGACCAATCAAGGTAAGCGTGCCAAAAGCCTTCACCAACTTTTCTTCCTGTGATGCCTCTTTCAAGCGGGAACTATGTACCTACATTCCAAGGTCTCAGTTCGACAAAAGCCGCAAGGGCCCTACCATTGTTTGTGTAAGTCCTGCCCTGGTTCGGCTTGCCAAAATGCAACAGCTTGCATTTACCTGCACTAAATTCCATCTGCCATTCCTCAGTCCCCTAGCCCAATTGACCAAGATCCAGTTGTACTCTTAGATAACCTTCTTCATTATCCACTATACCACCAATTTTGGTGGTAGCTGCGAACTTACTAACTATGCCTCTTACGTTATGTGTGTAAAATGATTTGGATGAAAATAAACAGTGGACCCAGCACTGATCCTTATGGCACACTGCTGATCACAGGCCTCCAGTCTGAACAACAACCCTCTATCACTCTCCATCTCCAACCATCAAGCCAATTTTGCGTCCAATTGGTTAGCTCTCCCTGGATCCCACGTGATCCAACCTTACTGACCAGTCTACCATGTGGTTTCCTGAAGACCTTGCTAAAATCCAGGGAGATATCGACTGCACTACCTTCATCGATCTTCTTGGACACCTCTTCCAAAAAAAAACTCAATTTGGAGAGACATTATTTCCCATGCACAAAGCCATGCTGCTTATCCCTAATCAGTCCTTGTTCCTCTAACAACTTCACCACCTCTAACATTAGGCGCAGTCTGTAGTTCCCTGCCTTTTCCCTGCAGCCTCTCAAACAATGGCACAACATTAGCCAACCTCAGTCTTCTGGCACCTCACTCATGGCTGATGATGATACAAGTATCACCATGAGGGGCTCTGCAATTTCTTCCCTAGCTTCCCACAACGTCCCGAGATACTCCTGATCAGGTCCTGGGTATTTATCTACTTTTATGCATTTTAGGACCACCAGCATCTCCTGTTTTATAATCTGGACTCTTTTTCAGATATCACTTATTTCCGAGATCTCCAACTTCCATGTCTGTCTCTATGGTAAATAGTGATGAGAAATACTCATTTAGAATCTCACCCATCTCCAGTGGCTCCGTACATAGATTACCTCATTGATCTTTACGAGCCCTATTCTCTCCCTAGTTACTCTTTTGTTCTCAATATACTTGTAGAATCTCGGAATTCTCTTTTACCTTATCTGCCAAAGCTATATCCCCTTTTTGCCCTCCCGATTTCCCTTTTAGGGTGTACTCCTACATCCATATACTCCAAGGGATTCACTTGATCCCAGCTGCCTATACCAGACACATAGGTTTTTCTTGACCAGAGCCTCTATATCTCTAGTCGTCCAGTGTTCCCTTCTCCTACCAGTCTTGCCCTTCACTCTAACAGGAACATACTGGCCCTGAACTCTATCACACTTCCGAAGGCCTCCCATTTGCCAGATGTCCTTTATCTGTGAACAGCATCTCCAATCAACTTTTGGAAGTACTTGTCTAATACCAGAGTGCAGGAAATGAAAGGAGATCAAAACAGAACAAGTTAATAAAAATGCATGTGGGGACTCCCAGCTTGATTAGTAACTGGTATTGTACAGAAAAAGACATTAAGCAAAAAAAAAAAAAAAAAACAGAATTGCCATTAGCTGGATTGTGAAAAATTAACAGAGGATGTCCAGGTCTTGACAAGATGCAATGGAGATTGACCAGAATTATGTCAGTGATGAGTGATTTCAACAGTCTAGACAGACCAGAGAAGCAATTGCTATATTTAGACCAAAAGGCTGAAACAAGATTTGTGTTTAAAATTATGAATGTAAATAACAGGATGCTGCTTCTGCTGACAGGTGGTGGAGCTCATTTCAAAAAAAGTTAGCAAGCACATAACCACTTGCATTTACTTCGCAATTTTTGGTTAAATTATTTGGTTACAGGTTCAATTTGCTTCAAAAGGGGTTAGAAAAATAAAGACAACATTCCAAGAAGGTGGAGAATATGGTAGATGACAAAGTTTGGTCAAAGCAGTGGGATTAAAAACATGGTGTTTAAATGAGGGAGCGAATAAAAGAATTTAGAACCTGTAATTGAACCTCACATCTATAGAATGTGAGCATTCCACAAGCTGGGCCAGCATTTATTGCTAGTCTCTAGTTGCTCTCGAGGTGGTGGTGGCAGCGAGCTGCCTTCTTGAACCACTGAAATCCATGTGCTACTGTAAGGAGATTCACAAAGCTGTAAAAGGTAGGGGATACCAGGATTTTGACCCAACAGTGAAAGAACAGCAATATATTTCCAAGTCAGGAGGGGGAGTGTCTTGGAGGTGAACTTGCAGGTGGTGGTGGTGTTCCCATGTATCTGCTGGCCTCGTGATTCGAGCTGGAAGTGTGCATGCATTTAGATCTTTGGTGTATATTATCTGCAGATGCACTGCAGAAAATTTATACTGCTGCAACTCAGCATTGATGATGGTTGGAGTGGATGTGATGCCCATCAAGCAGGCTAATTTGTCCTGGATGGTGTCAAGCTTCTGGAATATTGTTTGGGCTGCAAGTGGAAGCAATCCATGACACTCCTGACTTGAGATTCAGGAGATTAATTACTCACTGCAGAATTCCTACTCTCATAGCCACTGTACTAATACAAAGAATCTAACCGAGTTTCTGGTCAATGGAAACACCCTAGAATATGGAGGGGAGATTCAGCGATGATAACACACTGAATATCAAGCAGCTGTGTTTAGACTGCCTTTTACAGTATTGCCTGCATTTGTAGGACGCAAATGTTACTTGCCAGTTGTCAGCCCAAGCCTGGATTTTGTCGCATTTGAACATGGACTGCTTCAGTTTCAAGTAAATGGCACTGAACACTGCACAATCAGCAAACATTCCCACTTCTGACCTTATGCTGGAGGGAAGGTCACTGATGACACAGCTGAAGATGTAGGACAATACCCAGACGTCCATGTGCGGAGATATCCTAGAGCTCAAAAGAATGAACTTGAACAACTACAACTAATCTTTCTGAATGCCTGTTAAGAGTCCAGAGAGTTTGCTCCAATTCCCAATGGTTCCAGTTTTGCTATGGCTCTTTGATGCCCCACACCGAAATGCAGTTTTGACGTCAAGGGCTTATCACACTCCTCACACCTCAAATTTAGCTCTTTTGTCCATATTTGAACAAGGCTGTAATGAGGTCAGGACTTGAGGGGCCCTGGCAGAAACCAAACTTGGCCTCTGAGCAAATTATTGCATGAAATTATGACATCTTACATCACTTTACTGTCGGTCAAGAGTAGGCTGATGGGGCAGTTGTTGATAGTTGGATTTGTGTTGTTTGATTTGGAGAGGGAACTAAGCGTCTGCAGTTTGGCAACAAATGTAGGAAAGAAGGAGGTGACGTTTAAAAATGAATCAGAGGGAGACAGTCAATTGTAACGCAATGATTTGAGTGAAAGGTTTTGGAGTTAGATACACTTTTATTTCCCCTTTCGAAATTTTGGTTCTTAGTCCTGCCCAATGTAGGTAAATGAGAACTGGATGATGTTATCAGGATTGAAGGGGATACAATGAGCAGAACTTCAAATGATCTTAAGATTATGGAGAATGGAGTAAGGAAGGTGAGTCAAGAGTACTATTGCAGATCAGGTTGAGGTGATTTGATTTGACTTGTTGTCATTTGTACCGAGACAGTGAAAAATGTTGTACTGCATGCTAACCAGTCAAATCATACCTTACGTAAGTATTTCAGGGTAATAGTGCAGAATTCAGAATATAGCATTCAAGTTACAGAAGAGTTGCAGAGAAAGATCAGCTGTAATATGAGAAGCTCCTTCATAAGTCTGGTAACAATGGGGAAGAAGCTACTTTTAAATCTGTTGGTACATTTCTCAAACTTTTGTATCTTCTGCCCGACGGAAGAGGGTCAGAGAGACTATAAGCAGGCTGGGAAAGGTCTTTGATTTATGATGGCTGCCTTCCTGAGGCAGGAAGTGTAGACAGAGTCGATGGAAGGAAGGCTGGTTTTTGTGATGAAGTGGGCTGCGTTTCACAAATCTCTGCAACTTCTTGCAGTCTTGGGCACAGCTGTTGCCATACTAAGCTGTGGTGCATCGGGATTGGATACTTTCTATGGTTTATCCATAAAAATTGATAAGTCATTGTGGACATGCCAAATTTCCTTAGCCTGCTAAAGGAAATAGAGGCATCGGTGTGCTTTCTGGATGGTAAGGTCGATGTGGATGGACCAGGATAGATTGTTGGTGATATTTACTCCTAGAAACTTGAAGCTGTAGACTGCCTCAACTTCAACACCATTGATACAGACACGGCCTGTCCTCCACTCCGCTTCCCAACGTAGATGACAAGCCCTTTCATTTTGCTGCTATAGAGGGAGACATCATTGTCTTTACACCATGCCACTAAGCCATCTCTTCCCTGTACTGTGTCTCGTCATTGCTTGAGATCTGACCTACTATGGCAAATTTGTAAATGGAGTTGAATTTGGCCACACACAGTCATGTGTATAAGCAGTGTAGCAAGGGCCGAGTATGCAGCCTTGCGTGGCACCAGTGTTGAAGATTATTGTTGAAGGTTATCGTGGAAGAGATGTTGTCGCCTATCATTATGGATTACGAGTCAGGAAGTCAAGGATCCAGTTGCAGAGGAGGGAGCAGAGTCCTAGGTCTCAAAGTCTGGAGACGAATTTTTTTTGAATTATGATGTTGAAGGTGCAGCTAAGGTCAATAAATAGAGTCTGACGTAGATATCAGAAGACAAAGCTATTATTTGAAATGTAAGGGTAATTTCTACTACTTCTAATAGCTCGATTAATTTTCACAAATCATTCTACTTTATTATTCTGCTTCTGCAGACAAATGTGTATTATTGATTGATTTTAAAGAGTGTTGTATATGCAAACTAAAGGTTTTGAGTGTTCAACTACAATAACATATCAACTCCTGGCAATTATAACCACGACTAAAAATTGAGCACTAGTGGATTTTACCAGTGCAAACCTCAAGCCTTATCTGAATGCCAAATTTTTAATGTAAAAACAGTATGCATTTCTTTGCAATTTGGTATATAAGGGAGCTAATGTTTTATTACAGCAGTAAGGTTTAAAACAATGCAATTTTGTCATCCATTCATTGCTATCAGGGGAATGTAATTAATACAGCAAACATAAATTTTGAATAAAGTTGACAATGTAATGGTGTACAGATTGTGAAAGCCTGCAGGGAGGGGAGAATTATGCAATGCATCAGTTGCATGTTGATTTGCAAATGTGATCAGGGATATTTTTTTTCAAAAAAAAAATTTAACACTTTCAACACCTCTCGACCATAGCAGAGCTTAGTTGGCACAAAAAGTAATTCCACTAACTTACATTATCAGTTCATGGTGTGCTTCCTCATCTTTGTGCAATCCCCTGAGAATCCATCCTTGGAACCTTTCCCTTTGGTCACATACACAAGCTAAAGAAGGAGCAGAAAGAGTAATTCCATAGAAAGAAAAATATATTGTCTTCACATGTATGATACAGGGTTTGAATTTTCACAAACAAGCAAGCAAATAATCTTGTTCAACCCAAAGATTTGGCATTTATAGTAAGGGGACAGAAAGCTGTACAGTCTTTACAGCATTTATCTGGAGGAAAAAAAGTTACTGTTTGTAGAAGACAAACAATATGATAGCAAATAGACAGTGGAGGATTAAAGAAAGGAGGTGAAAAGGTGCAACTGCACATCACCAGTGCACATGTAGAAACTGACATCATGTCCTTAGATAATGCAATACACAGATAATGTGCTGATAAAGAACAAAAGGTGACCAAGTTTGGATCTTCAAGAACTATGAAGGTAATGGAACAGAAATAGGAATGCTTGCCGTCACCCAAGATTAACTAATGACAAATTATAGGCAGGAACAGATCCAAGTCCAATTCCACCAGGAAGAGGCTGCAAGAAAAGGATGAGGAGGAAATTTCAGTCAACCTACAAGAGCCATACTATACAGGTGTCAATTGTTGACTTGGGAGGCAAAACTAGTCAAAGATTCTGTAAATTTTGGACAGTGACATCAAAAGAGATTTTCAAAACAGTTTCCAGCGAAGGCAGGGAGTCACTGACAGACCCCTTTAAAATAAACAAACAAGCAAACATTCTGATTGCTGTTTCAGAATCACTGCTCTACATACAATGTGCACTTGTGGACTATATTAAATTCAGGAGAAAAGGTGAAATGCTTAGAACTCATCTGCAAGATAAGAGCTTGTTTATTGTTCCAAGTCCTTTGTAATGGCCAATAATTTTGGCAAGCTTATCTTGGTTTCCTGCAACAAACTTTAGACAAGTTGCAATGTCTAACCATTTGTTCCAATTTACTTTGAGCAATTTTCAAAACCAGTCAGGAAAAAACAACTTTAAAAAAGGAAAAAGTTGCACAGTATGAAAGACCAACTTACTGAAGCCTTCCAAAGTGTACAAAATTAGGAATCAAGTTGATATTTGTACTTGTTTAATGAGTTCAATAAAACAAATGGCATTTACTGAAGTAAAATAATTTTCTAGACAAAGGAGATGCAGTATCCACAAACAATACATCTAATACACAGAACACTTCAGCAAGTAGCAAATATTACCTCAATGGGCAAAAACATTTGCTTTGCGGATGGCCAATAGCCTTGTCACTAACTGTCCTGTAATTGTTAGATAAGCACATAAAAAGGATGATTGCAGAATCTCGAGTGTTTGTGTGTGATTAGAACAAGTCATGTCCTCTGCTCATTTAAAACCTAGATTTCTGGGATTTCAATTCATGTTGCAGTGGACATCACGACAAAACTAACCTGTTCTAATCACAGACTAATTTTAAACCTTCTAAAAAAAATGAGATCCACACAAGTCTTAATTCTGATCTCTATTCTGTCATTTATATTCAGTAAATTTTCTGGATATTCTAATGTAACAGGAATGAACTAGTACTATATACTGCCAAAAACCAGCTAGATATTTTATAACTCAATTTCAATTTATAATATTCAGGGAAGATAAGGCAAAAATCAAAAGAATCAGACAGGAAAGACTTTTAAAACCGGATCAACAAGATTGTAGGAAAGCTTTCCTCCCAAAATACACACACAAAAACAAACATGCTTTACTATCACTCAAGACTTGTTCAAAAAAAAACTTAGCCAACTCATGCATTTCCTCTGCTTTTTGCCCACCTTCTCCCACCACACTAAGATTAGCTGACATACCAGTTTTGGAAAACAGATCACATTTTGTTTTGGTAATCTTTGCTCACAATTAGTTAGTACATCACACTCCATTCAATAAATTAATTACTTTCCAATTTTGCTTTTTCTATGGCAAGTTCTTTTGTGCAGTGTGAAGAAATGGGACATTCGAGAGGAAAGATTTCTCTCATCTTTGACCAAGCAGTTCAGGCAGAGGACTTTTTCTTTTACCTTCCACGAAAAGTTGATAAAATACAAATAGAGTTACTGTTGAATGGAAGGCACTCGTAGTGGAGAGTTTACTTTAATCAGATTGATTTCAAGCCCTAGCTTTAACATGAAGGAGTCATGAAAACAAAAACCACTTTACTCCAATTAAAAATAGGTGACTTCAGAAACTGTCCTGTTTAATGTAATGGGATATTTTAAAAGACGTACGAGCTTTAAAAGGAGAGTTGGAAAGATCAAAATGCTGGAAGGTTTTGAAAGAACAAGTATTTTTAAACAACTGTGCAAGTCAATATCACTTGAAAATGCACCTTCCTCAATCATCGCGCCATCCAAGATGAAACTGAACAGCTCAACTGTGGTCACCAAACTAATGGTCCAGTCTAACTTTGTCAAATGTAGGAGGCCTTGAGCCATTTGTTCCCAATGAGCAGCGCCAAAGTTCAATTAGTTACCTTCAGCTGCACCAGGTTATGATTGTTTTCAGTATAGATGTGACTATTAAATCTGCAATTTTGTCCAAATTAAATTTACATTGTGAAATGTAACCAGCTTGTGCAACTGCATGCTTTTAAAAATGCCTATAACTGGAGGAAAGAACTGATAAAGCATTGTCTCTAGACAATGAACTCACTGCCAAGAATTTAACTGTACTGCTTCCTTGAATTAATGAATACCACAAAAGGGGTAGGATCTTAACTAGAAGGGTGTATAACTATTATTGCAACTTCCATATTCTACATAGTAGCTATGTTTTATGAAAGCATGTGCGCGCATCCTTAGTTCTGACAATGCTTTAATCCCAAAACATAATTTATGTATGTTTATAAGGCCACTCTAGATTTATTAAACGTAAGTCATCTGAAGTCATAACTAGGCAACAAAACTCTGGCAAACAAGCAAATGCAACACTGATGTAGGTTACAAATCAATTTTCAACCAGAATAAATTGGGAATGTAGAATCCTTAAGTGTTCAAACCAAAACTGGGATATAAACAGATGTCCAGTTTAGGTATTTCTCAATTTTTTTCCTTTAAAAATAAGTTTGTTAACACTACACAGGGTAAGAAACATACAAAAGACAAAAGGTGAAGGTGCACTTTTTCGTTAGGTATGCTTTAAAAACAAACATTCATTGCAATTTATTTTAACAGCCAAACAAACCCTATTATTCCTGCAGATTGGGAAAATAGAATTGTCATAACAATGTCGGTAAAAATGCCTCTGCTTGTCCTTATATATTTGTAGCCTGTTAATTGGATAGGGAAGATCTAAAAAGTTGATACTGTAGCCATCAGACAATGGCAAAAACATCTAGATTGGAGTTCATTTGATTGGATAGGCAAATTAAGAGTCCTACATAAGCCAATTTGTTTCCCCACACAGACCAGTTTCTGAGTCTCAGCCCACGATCTGATCCAATTTGTGATGAGAAACACTTAAAAACAGAATTGTACAGTGTTATACTGGCTGAGCTAAAGGTCAATGCTGTCAATTAGTGACATTTAGAAGTATTCTAAAATTAAAAATTAAATCTAAGCAACTCTTTAAAAGAGTCAGCTCAAGTAATCTTAGACCTATCTAATTGCCAAAGTTATGAAATAAGATTGAAAGCCAATCTAAAATTCCTGGCGCAACAGGTAGAAATACCATTGTTCAAACAGACAAACTCTACAAAACTGAGCTTAAACCAAGAACAGGACTATTTAAGAAAAGGCCATTTAACCCAGTTTAAACCTTTGTACCATTCACAAACGATTACTGGCTTTTCTGCATCCAGAAGAAAGTTTGAAATAAAACAGATCCCTGACATTATTATCCATTCCTCTCTTTAAGATGCCTAATTGAGACTAAAAAAGGTTTTAGCATTGTTATAGTGACTTTCACAAGTATACATTTCACGTGTCCGGCCAGTGAGCCATGGATGTTTATATTTCTGGCTCAGTTTTTGCTTCAGACCAGGCTGAGTGTGCAATTTGAAGGTCTCCAGTTCAAACTTTGAATTGAGTGACTAGATTGGATATGCACATCCCACTTACTGCGAAGTAACAGCGGTACAGATGTTTGTAGCTGACAGGTAATGATGCTCCACATTAAAAATTCTACACAAAAAAAAGGGAGATTTCTGCAATATTACTGTAGTGCACTGCATATTTCAGATCAATACAGAGAAACTGAAATTTCTACTTTAATCACTTGTGACAGACTTTAATCCTTTCAAAAGGTTTGCACGGTAACAATCCCATATTCAGTGCCACTTCTTAAAAGCAGATTAACTGTTGCTTGGTATTCAGCTTCTTGAACTGGAAATAAATGGCAGATTATTCTCACAGTAGCAGAGTTAGCAGTGGAAAGTAGACAAATCTCTGTACTGATAGCACAATGACTGGTAAAGTCAGATTTTTTTTGTCTTTTTGTTTCATTTTACAAGAGGTAGGGTGGGCCAGCAGTGAAGAGTTAAAATCCCTCAAGTAGAAGGTGGGTAAAACATGGCACCAAAATTAGTTCTCGTAAGTACAGCAGCTGACTTGAGGTGAAAGCCAACACCCGTTCAATCACAAAATGCTTCAGGACACATCTGTAGGGGTGAAGAAAAAAAAAAAAAAAAGTACTGTAAGACAGTGTATAGTGATGGAAAGAACAGAAGCACTGCATTTCACTGACCCATTAAAAAAATTAAAACTGGATACAAATTCCTGCAATTCACTTTTCACAAATTAATGGAAACCAACAGTAATCATTCAAAACACTATTACATTTAGGTAAGTGCATTATCTAAAATTATGCAGAGATAAACTTCAATAGGCAAGATTACAACAGTTCTTACAGTTGCAAAAGAGCAGGATCATTACAGAAATCAACCAGAATTTTATTTAAAAAAAAAACAATGGTTTACAGCTTTCAGTCTTTACAACATTAAAAAATGATTAAAACCAAATCCATTCATAAATGTATGTTATTTCACAGAGAACTGAAACTGAATATTACTGCCACCTCCACTTCTATTGATATCAGTAATGTACAATAGGCTAGCTGCCCTCTAGTGTCTCATTAGTTATTCTTCACATTCAAGCTGTGGACAGAATGCTACCAGGTTTTTCAAAACAAGATGAGCCTAGTTAACTCACTGCACAGGATCTCCACAGTACTTTATTCAACAAGAGTCAGAGTATTGGCCAAACACCAATTCCATTTTAAGAATCACGTCCTGGTGCCACGAGCTAGTGAGGGTAGGAATAGGAAGATACAGCAGACGAATGCATGGCTAAGGATTTGGTGCAAGGGAGAAGGATTTGCTTTTTTGGATCCTGGAAACCTCCTCTGGTGTGAAAGTGACTTGCATAAGGAAGAAGGATTGCACCTAAATTGGAAGGTGACTACTATACTGGAGTTACTGGAGAGGAGATTTGCTGGAGCTGCTCAAAAAGGAAGGAATTACACAGAGTGAAGCAGGGTGGGGCGTGCAGGGAGACAGTGAAGAAAGAGATCAGTCTGAGACGGGCACAGTTGGGAAAGGGGCAAGTCAAACAGGGACAAAGCAGGACTGATTAATCAATCTGCATTTACTTTAAGGTAGATGAATGGTTGGGAACATGGAACTGGGATATCATAGCAATTACAGAGGTGTGACTCAGGGATGGACAGGACTGGCTGCCTAATATTCCAGTGTATAGATGCTACAGGAAGGATAGAAAGGGGAGCGAGGGGGGGGGGGGGGGGAAGGGGCATTTTTGATTAGGGATAACACTGTGGCTGTACTTATGGAAGATACTCTTGTGAATACATCCAGGGAAGTTATTTGGGTGGAACTGAGAAATAAAGGGACGAACATCTTATTGGGATTGTACTATAGACCCCTCAATCATCAGCAAGAAACTGAGAAACAAATTTGTAACGAGGAGATTTCAGTTATCTGTAAGAATACTAGGGTTGTTATGGTAGGGGATTTTAACTTTCCAAACATAAACTAGGACTGCCGTAGTATTAAGGGCTTGGATGGACTAGAATTTGTTAAGCGTGCAAGAAAATTTTCTGATTCAGTATGTGGATGTACCTACTAGAGAAGGTGCAAAACTTGACCTACGCTTGGGAAATAAGGCAGGGCAGGTGACTGAGGTGTCAATGGGGAGCACTTCAGGGCCAGTGACCGTAGTTCTATTAGTGTTAAAATAGTAATGGAAAAAGGATAGTCTGGACCTAAAAAGTTAAAGTTCTAAATTGGAGGAAGGCTCATTTTGACAGTATTAGGCAGGAACTTTCAAAAGTTGACCCGGGGGGGTGGGGGGGGGGGGGATGTATGTGTGTGTGTGTGTGTGGATGTTCACAGGTAAAGGGACGGCTGGTAAACGGGAAGCCTTCGAAGATGAGATAACAAGTATCCAGAGGCAGAATGTTCCTGTTCGGGTAAAAGGCAAGGCTGGTAGGTGTAGGGAATGCCAGATGACTGGAGAAATTGAGGTTTTTGTCAAGAATATGAAGGAAGCATATGTCAAGTACAGACAGCAAAGATCGAGTGAATCACTAGAAAAGGAGTACAAAAGCTGTAGGAGTATACATAAGAGGGAAATCAGGAGGACAAAAAGGGGGCAGATGTTAGCTTTGGGAAATAGGGTGAAGGAGAATCCAAAAAGAGATTTTACAAATACGTTAAGGACAGAAAGTGTAGCTAGGGAGAGAATCGGACCCCTTTTAAAAAAAAAAAAAAAAAATCAGCAAGGCTGCATGTGTGTGGAACCGTAGGCGATGGGGGAAAAAGATACTAAATGAGCACTTTGCATCAGTGTATACTGTGAAGGAGGATATGGAAGATATAGAAAGTGGGGAAATAAATAGCGACATCTTGAAAAACATGCATATTTCAGAGATGGTAGTGCTAGACATTTTAAAATGCGGAAAGGTGGATAAACCCCTGGGGCCTGATCTGGTGTATACTAGAATTCTGTGGGAAGCTAAGGAAGTGATTGCTTGGTCCCTTACTAAGATATTTGTATCATCAATAACCACAAGCGAGGTGTCTGAAGACTGGAGGTTGGCTAACTTTGTGCCACTTAAAGAAAGGTGGCAAGGAAAACCCAGGGAACTATACACCGGTCAGCCTGATACTGGTGGTGGGCAAGTTGTTGGAGGGAATCCTGAGGGACAAGATTTACATGTATTTGGAAAGGCAAGGACTGATTAGGGATAGTCAACATCGCTTTGTGTGCAAGAAATAGTGTCTTACTAACTTACTTGAGTTTTTTGAAGAAAGAATGAAGAGGATTGATGAGGGTAAAGCAGTGGGTACAATCTATAAGGACTTCAGTAAGGCATTCGACAAGGCTCCTCATGGTGGACTGGTTAACAAGGTTAGATCACATAGGATACACAGAGAACCAGCCATTTGGATACAGAAGGGGCTCAAAAAAGGTAGAAGGTAAAGAGGGCGGTGGAGAAGTGTTGCCTTTCAGACTGGAGGCCCGTGACCAGCAATATGCCATAAGGATCGGTGCTGGGTCCACTGTCTTTTGCCAGTTATATAAATAATTTGGATGTGAACGCAGGAGGTACTGTTAGTAAGTTTGTAGATGACACCAAAATTGCGATAGGGTTAGGGTCAGTGGACAGCAAAGGAGATTACCTCAGAGTACAACGAGATCTTGATCCAACGGGTCCAGAAGTAGTTGATGGAGTTTAAATTTAGATAAATGAGGTGTGCTGCATTTTGTAAAGGCAAATCAGGGCAGAACGTATACACTTAATGGTAAGGTTCTGGGGAGTGTTGATGAACAAAGAGACCTCAGAGTACAACTTCATAGTTCCTTGAAAGTGAAGTCACAGCTAGATAGGATAGTGAAGGCGGCATTTGGTAGGCTTGCCTTTATCGGTCAGTGCACTGAGCATGGGAGTTGGGAGGTCATGTGGCTGTACTGGATATTGGTTAGGCCACTACTGGAGTATTGTGTACAAATCTGGTATCCCTGCTATAGGAAGGATGCTGTGAAATATGAAAGGTTTCAGACAGGATTTACAAGGATGCTGCCAGGATTGAAGGGTTTGAGCTATAAGGAGATGGTGAATAGGCTAGCGCTATTTTCCCTGTAGTGTCAGAAGCTGAAGGGTGACCTTACAGAGGTTTATAAAATCATGAGGGACACGGATCGGTTAAATGGCCAAGATCTTTATCCTGGGGTGGGGGGAGTCCAAAACTAGAGGGCATAAGTTTAAGGTAAGAGGAGAAAAGATTTAGAAGGGACCTAAGGGGCAACGTTTTCAAGCAGAGGATGGTGTACAGATGAGCTGCCTGAGGAAGAGGTTGCAGCTGGTACAATTACAATATTTAAAAAGGCAGCTGGATGGGTATACGAACAGGAGGGGTTTAGGGGGATATGGGCAAAATTGGACTAGATTAAATTCAGGATATCTGGTAGGCATGGATGAGTTGGACTGAAGGGTCTGCTTCCATGCTGTAAAACTGATTCAATAAATCAATTGCAATAATCAGGTTGTCACACACAGTAAGAATTAGTTTATTATTATGCACAGACTCAGTTTTCCTACACTACACAACTCAATTCATTTCACATAACCTGGCAGAAGCTATCATTTGATTCTTACATCGACTTCATTTAAAAAGTAAAGCTAGAATACTGAACATCAAAATGTTCTAAAGATCATCTACTTCTGAAATGCTCATCTCTGCACATCAGCTCCAGATATCTCTGTCCAAATGCTTTCTTGAATAACATTCACACATGTGCTAGGGCAATGAACATCTCTATCAAGAAAATACTGACTAGCTCCCTGTAATGTTTGATGAATAGCACTTATCAGAACTCAAAAAGAGCCACTATTCATCACAAGCTTAAAGTAGCAGCCTTTAAAATCCTATGACAACTGGAGCAGGACATAAGCTGAAAACTCTGTACTGACTGGCTCATCTGATTCCAAGATCTTCAACACAAAACAAAAAGTTAACAGCTTGATGAAATATTCCCCACTCGCCTGGTTATGCATAACTGCCAAAACATAACCATATTGTCCAGAAAATTTGACCAGGACTTGCATAATCTAAACACGTTACTAGCAGGTTGTAACAACAAAGTGCATTATCTAAAGTATGGATTGCAACAGCATGCCAAAACTTCCTTGACTGCTCCCATCATGCCTTTCCCACCTACATGAGCAGAGACAATAATATATAATAAGTAATCTTGATCAACCCCTAGATCCCAAGTCAAATATCATCCTGATGGCATATTGTGCGACTGCTATTATTTAACACCAACTCAGGTGTAATAGGGTTGGACGATAAATGACAGCAGTGACAACGTGACACCCATTTGCCCAAGAACAAATGTTAGAAAAGAAATTCACAAGTTTCCCAATCAATGACTAAGTTGAACAGATTTAAGATTTCAGTTCTAGTTCAGTTTAAACCACAATATTACAATGACCAGTGCCCAACCAGAAACACACTCAGGATTTTCAAAACTGTGCATATATTTGATTGAATTCAAAACCTGCTGCTCCATAAATCACTGGCAGTACTTAAAAAGTGTCAATGCTGTACAAATTATTTCTAAGAACTGGTAGCAGTTTATATTTCTAGAATAAATATAGAAAGGTATTAAATTGCTTTAGTCTCTCTAACAATTACCAAAAGTAAAGCTGGATTCAAGAGCCAGTGTTACACTAGGGAAATCTGAAATGAAGACGTTTTGTATTCACAGTTTAACCAAGTGGCAAGAGGGGTTAGGTACAAGTCCAATGCCTTTCCTTGTCATTATGCTTGTAAAATATGGAATGCATTAAGAATTGTGAAGCCTGCAAGTAATCTATACTTACAACTAGCAGGTCGTTCTCCATATCGTCTCATAATCTGGTCGTGTGTGAATTTCACAAAAGCATCATATTGTTCTGAAAAATAGAACATTCTATTTAAAACAGAGTGAAACTGAACTTGGTTTGAAACAACTGGATTCAATTTGATCGACCCTGTTAAAATATTATTACTACAAAAATATTAAGTTTAGAAGGATCTTTGTTTTGTCATTTTCAGGGCAAGTGTGACACAACACAATGGGTTTAAATATATATCATTTTTGGAGTTTGGATTTCAAATTGGTGGCACTTGGATGTCGGTCACTTAGTTGAAGGTTTTCTTTAAACAAAAAGAAAAATTAAGTCAGTGTATCCTTCTGGAACAGATCCTAATCCAGAACTGCTCAGAAAGCAGAGATAAGAAGGCGTGGGGCTGGACGAACACAGCAGGCCAAGCAGCATCATAGAGCAGGAAAACTTGATGTTTCGGGCCTAGACCCTTTGGGTGGAAACCCCTGCAGTGTCAATGGAAAATTGTTTCTATGGTGGTGGTTTTCAAAAGGACATTAGCTTATTTTCAGTTCAGAGTAATAAAGGATAAATTTTGGTTTAGGAAAGAGAGATTTAAAGTGTTTAGGGGAGTTCTGAGTTTAGGGCAAAATTTGGAGTCAGAAGCAGATTTGGCTCTCTCTCTTTACAGGAATAGAGGAGAGCTCAGGTAAAATGCAGTCACCTCAGAAGGGTAATTTATGAAGTTTCCAAACTAGAAAGAAAGAAATAAAGTTTTGTTAGAAATCTGCAGATTATTAAAACCAGAGAACATTTAACTTTTTTTGTGTGTAATGACGCAAGGAATATCGCAGTTCACAGGAAACAAACGGAGTGAATCAGTAAATCGAACTCAAAAGACTTGATGCACAGGTGCAAGTTCCCTGGATTTGACTTTCTACAGATGGATTGGGACAGGAAACAGGTTGAGATTTTGATTTGATAGGTGTTTTAAGAGGTGTTCTCTATGTAGAAATCTTGGTTTTACTTATTATTTCTAGTTAATAACTCCTTTCAAAGAAAATCTGCAGCCTCGCATGATTATGTCCCAGTGACTAAGAGCATGTTAATTAACAGAAAAAGAAAAATCCATCATCAAGCCAAGTTTCATTCTGGGGACTGACTTGAACAGCAGTCTAATCAACTGGGATCAAAGCTTATCAAATACTTTACTGGAAGAATTATTATTCATACCCACATAATCTAAAGACTGGAGGTCTTGTAGCACAGTATTAGAGCCCAGGTTAACCATCTCAATCCAGGCTAGATGACCAAGAAATGTACTTTCATAACATTTGCCAAAAAGATAGTATTAACCTGTAAATGCTTTCAATATACACTAAAAGGCGGCATTAAGAGTAGGAGATTCCTGGTCAGCCACACAAAAAGAGAACTGGCGCCTCTGCCATCACCATTCAATGCTTCAAGGTCACATCATGTGTGTAAAGAAGTATAGAGACAACAAGGCGTAGGGCTGGATGAACACAGCAGGCCAAGCAGCAGAGGAGCAATAAAGCTGATGTTTTGGGCCGAGACCCTTCTTCATCCAGCCCTACACCTTGTTATTTCAGATTCTCCAGCAATTGCAGTTCCTACTATCTCTGTAAAGAAGTGTATCTAGCCACAGCAGCCAGACTCTTGGGCTTGGGATGGAGTTGACTAAATGGCCAGCATGAATCAGTATTGTATTAACAATATAAGGATAGATCCCATCCCAGCTGGAACAGATTCCAGACATATCTTTCTGCCCTAACCCTGGTGGGGAAACTTCCAGACTCAATAGGATTAGTAGTCATGTAGAAAAGTAGAAGTTAATTCAGAAGAGCCAAAATGCATTTAAAAAGTAAACCATATCTAGCTAACAAGCATGGGGCTGGATGAACACAGCAGGTCAAGCAGCATCACAGGAGCAGGAAAACTTGACGTTTCGGGCCTAAACCATATCTAGCTAATGTGCTTAGATTTTTTTTTTAATGTAGTAACAGAGGATTGATGAAGGCAATGCTGTTAACGTGCTCGACACAGACTTGCAAGACTCTATACAAGTGCCACATGATAGAGCTGTGAGAAAAACTATAGCTCATGAAATTTAAAAGAGGGACAGTAGTAAAGGCATTATAAAATTGGTTGAAGAATGGGAATCAAAGCAATGATTACTGTGCATATTTTTCAGGTATGAAGAAGGATTGCATTAGAGTTCCCTAGTGGTCAGTATTGAGACCCTTGCCTTTCGCCTATTAAAAAATAAATCTAGATCTTAGTGCACAGAAGACAGTTTCAAAGATTGCAGACAGTTTAAAACTTGGGAGCACTGTACATTGAGGAAAACAATGTAAGTTTCCAAAAGAACACTGACAAGTTGGACGAATCACAGGATTGGTGGGAGATGAAGTTCAATATAAAGCAGCATAAGGTGATACATTTTAACACAAACAACGGACAGAGAATATAAACTGAAAGGGTACTACGTTGAAGTGTGTGCAAGAACGAGGGACTTGGCTGTATATATACAGGTAGTCTGATCGAGAATTTTCAAAATTGAGGATGCTTGGAAAAGGTAGAAGAAACTGTTCGCACTGCTACGAGGATCAAAAACCAGAGGGCACAAATTTGAAGTGTTTTTGCAAAAGCAGCAAATTAAAGTGGAAGACAAAAATAAAACTGCCTGGAGGTTTGCTGAAGGCAAGTTTTAAAGGGGAGATATTCAAGAGGGGATTGCACAATTTAACGAAAAATGAAGTGTACAGGACTACAAGGGAAAGAAAAGCAAGACACTGGCACCAAGTCAAATGCTCAGAGAGCTGCAGCAGATAATAATGGGCTGAATTCACCAAAAGATCCTTACATAGCACTTAAAACACACAACCACTTCCATCTTTAAAAAAAGAGTGAGGCAGCGGTGCTAACCACTGAGCCACCAATTTTGTTAACACCAAGAATCATTTTATGCAAAAAGCAGAAAGAGATTTTATAGAGTTCAAACTGTTTTCAAAAATCTGAGAATCAGTGGTGGGGGGGGCGGCCCCGAAGAAACCACAATGGCACAGACGGTCTCAATCCAACTGCAATTCCTATCTTGTCTTTCCAGATAGGACTTTAGCAAAGACATCTATAGAATAGCTAAACCATGTGTATATAGACTATACCAAGTCCTCAACATGTTTTGAGTGCATTCCTGAAACTCTCTACTTTAAACTGAAACAACCAAACCTTTATCAGAAAATCACAAACACTATATCCTGAATGTTGAAATACTTTACATTGCTAAATTTGTACATGGTTTAATTTACCAAATTTAAAAATGCTAGAATTTAACTTCTACTTAAACTATCGATTGATCTTCTCTGTCCTGTTAACTTATGACCTCTTCCCCTCCCTGAACTCCAAAATGTGGAGCCACAGTCTACAGCAGGCAGTGCTTCATCAGGACCTAGGATGATTTGAGCCAGTGCTCATTCCTGACCACATCATAGTCACCAACGCTTCCAGGATTCAGTCACATTGTGGACCTGCTCCCCTCGGTTGGCTATGGGACCCTGGCCTTCCTCCTCCTCCTCCTCCTCCTGGCCAGCAGGGCAACATTCACGGCTCAGTTCAGTAGATTTTCCAAGTCCACTGTGTCAGAGCAGATCCTGGAAGGAGGTGGCAGCCACCAAGAAACAGCAGCGTCATGGTCTCTCAAAGAGATGCCATCAGATAGTGACTATGAGTGGTTTGGATCAATCATGGCTCGAACAGGCGTTCTGAATTCTTATGACATTCGGCTCCCTGACGCAGGCCTTAGAATCCACCAAGTTCAGACACCCAGAGATGCCACATGTCAGAAGGGAAAGGGAGACCCCTGAAATTAGTATACTAGGAAAACCACTCCAGAATGGTGCCAATTGGATCAGGTAGATGTTGTTAAAATGAACCTTGCAACTTAGACTACAAGCCCCATTAACCTTATCACTTTAAAGCAGAACATTAAATGGGGGCCATATTAAATGAGGACTTACTGTACTGTTAAAGATGGTTGCTGAAGTTCAGAATCTGAACATTTATTCACTGATATGTTTTCTATTACTTTCACACTACAGTGCTCAATTCTTCCCAGTTCTCCATTGAACTGAACAATTTTTCAAGCTCTCCTACCTGCAAGTTTTGTGTTAAGAACTTGTTCGTATTCCTCCCGGATCTTGCTTTCATGATCTTTAAGCAGGCGCTCACAAATTATTCCAACCTGTCGTAATGTGAACAAAGGTTGATCTTTCTTAGATAACGTCCCTATATTAAAACAAAAAGAATTTCAGTTCCAGAGACAAATGCCGTTCCAACAGAAAAAAAGTTTCAATCACTGGCCTACAAATCTGATGTGATTACTGTAGACATTCAATGCTGAATGGTTTTGTTAAAACAGATCTTAGATTCACCGGCCAAACCATGGCTGCCAGAAATGATCAGAGTTTAAAATAACTGCACAATCCTTAACCTTTAGGTAATTATGTCAGAATCACCTAAAATAAGCAAGTTTCCAGATAATTACACAGGCTTTTTGTGAATATACCACTTACTTCAAAGACATTGTTAAACTGTGGAGGAGAATAAAGGGAAATATTGAAAAAAAAAATCATAAGAATAAGGATGGAATTGGAATTGCTTCTTCCTTTCTTTTTCAAAGCTTAGATTCCAAGCCTTTTTTTTAGGTTAGTAGTTTCATGGTCTTTATTCCTGTTAATCAAATCAGTTTTGTGTTCAAACAAAAAAAATTGCATCGCTCAATATTGCAAAGTTGGCAAATTTAATCCAACATTACAGAAGCAATAGAAATGACAAGAGTCAAAGTTGCTACTGGAACATGCAATTCATCCCTGAGCTGCAGTTTACAGCCCATTCTCATGTCACCTTCTGCACAATGGACCAAAATTCTCTTTGGTCCCTTCCTCTCATTAGCACAGTCGACGGCACTCAACTAATTTCACATTTGTCAGCATTTACAAAGAAGGTGCACTCAAAAGGAGCTTGGTGATTCAAAGTCAAAGTCAATGGTAAGTACCAACTGTCAACCCAAGACAGATCTTCTGCTTCGTGATCCCAGGCTTCAACCTGGCACAATTACTCCTAAGATCATTCATACTATTTCAGGAACACTGCTTCAGTAAAAGGATTTTGTCACTTACCACCATAGAAATGTGACTTTCCTTCATAAGGTGTGCATGCATTTTTGTGGACACAGGACAGAATTCAAAGTCAATTACAGACATGAAACCAGTTCAACTACAATAGTTTTTGATAATGCTGAAGTTATAAAACAAGTGGACGTTGCTGAATACTTCACTAACAACTTCACAAAAAAAAAAAGACGCCAACCAAATTTACTTTGTAAGATCTGCCTTGAGAGCTGGAGTTACCTTGCCATTTTCTAAAATTAAAGTCCTTTGCCATCTGTTCTTTTTTGCACTATAAATTCATCTCTATAGGGAAGCTCGTGTATCTGACAGTAAACACCGCCTTTGGAGACCCAGAGGAGCTAACTGTTTTTTCAAGCTAAGGCAAGACATGGCTTCAATTCCTTTTAATGAAACTTTTCATATAAAAAGTCTCTCATTAGCGCTGATTCCACAGAGACCCAGAAGTGGAAAGGTATGTTTTAAAAATTCAAAAGCTCTCACCTGAAAAAAAAATCAAATATTGTAGTCTTAAACTGTACATGGGTGACATGGTCTGTTTTCAATATTGGTTATAACATTAAATATTTCATATAGACCACACAAACAGTTCTTCCCTCTTGAACTGAATTGTGTTTTGATTTTGTCACTATTCCTACACAACGTTCAGAGTGTCAGGTATCTCATTTCACCTGCTCAACAAATTGAAAATGGCTCATTTTACACTCCCTACTGTTGCACCGCTTATTCACATATCTCTTCTACAGCCAATAATGTATTCAGGATCTGATCTGGGTAAAGGATCTAGATGAACGTGTCCTTGAGACAGACCTGGTCTCTTACTTTCACCAATGATTCTTCTTGCATTGCCATTTGCAGTCAAATCTTGCTTTCTGTTGTAGAAGCGTCTTCCCTTTCCACAATTATTTACAGAATTGAGAGTTTCACAATAAGGAAAAAAGCCCTTTGGCCCATCATATCCGCCAGTCAAAATATGCCTGACTGCATGGATGACATGGTGGACTGCAGAGTTTCTCCAGACTCAAAAATCAAAAATTTTTCAATGCCTTTTATGTATAAAAAGGAAGCATTGTAAGATGTGATCAAATTGAAAAAAAAAAAACTCATTTCCTGCAGTGTTTTCATTTCTAAAAATAAAAGCAAAGCACATTTGCAGGCAAAAATCACAGTTGTTTTGCCCGATTACCTTAAAATTATCACAGGGGTCCCGTTCTGAAGAAGGGTCACCGGAACCAAAACATTAATTCTGCTTTCTCTCCACAGGTGCTGCCAGGCTTGCTGAGTTTTTCCAGCAACATCTGCTTTTGTTTGATTTCCAACAACCGCAGTTCTTTGGTTCATTTGCCTTGTTATTACATCTTCAGTAATAGATGCCAGCATCTTCCCTTTGACAAATGTTAGGCTAATTGGCCTGTAGTTTTCTGTTTTACTCCTTTTTTAAGGAAGGGAACTGCATTAGTTATCTTCTAATCTAAAAGGAATCTTCCCCAGATCTAATGAGTCTTGGTAAAGTTAGATCAACGCATCAACTATCTCGTGAGTTAATTCTTTCAAGATCCTAGGATCAAATCCTTCAGTGCCCAGGAACTTGCCAACTCACAGGAGAAGAAGGAGAGAAAGATGATAATGCGCTGACGGCACATTAATGGCACCTGAAAAAGACTTTTATGTCACTGAGTTTCTGTATAAAAACATTCCATATGTTAACTTTCAGACATTTTGACAGTCCCTGCGAAGATGCTAAATGCTTCTTCACATAACCTAACATTTCATGCTGCAGACGAGGCTCCATGAGGGAGATCAGTATTGAAACCCTACTGCACACAATATGGAAGCAGTGGAAATAACAATGCACTTATGTGGTCATGTATGTTAGCAACACCTTTGCCAATCCTTGTTCAAAATCACTAATATTTCGCTCCCTCTATATGCAAAGGTGCAGCTGTCAAAGAGTCGCCCAGCCAAGATTGTATGTTGCATCTCCCTAGCACAAACAGGCTCATCGCTGTAGGATGGCCAAAGAATAGACAACCTGCAGGCTTTGCACTGCACGATCCAAATCGGTTTGCTGCAGCCCCCATTCCTTAAGTCACCTCCTTCTTCATAGTCCATCCTGTCAACCCCAGGGGCTTCACACTTTCAACTCCAACTCACCATTCAACCTATTTACATGGACACAGAATTGGCTGAGTGGCAGGATGCAGAGTGTGATGGCCAGGGGTCTGTGCGTGACTGGAAGTCTCTATCCAGAGAGGTTCTGCAAGGATCAGTGTTGGGGTCCTTGCTGTTTGTGGCATGTCTAAATGATTTAAGGTTGAATATGATGTTGGTCAGAAAGTTCATGGATGATAAGAAAATTGGTGAGGTGGTAAATAGTGAGGATTGCCTTAGATTACAGGAGGGTAACAGACAGGCTGATCAGTGACCAATGGAATTCAGTACAAGTAACTTGTGAAGTGATGCACTTGGGCAGGACAAACTAGGCAAGAGAATATAATGTCTAACAGTGGGACCCCTGGCAAACAGCAAGGATCAGGGGGCAGGACAGGTAGGAAAAAGTGATTAAGGTGGCATCTGAGATAATTGCCTTTAATCAGCTGAGGTAGAGAGATTATGTTGGTACTGTATAAAACACTGGTTAGGCCACAACTAGAGTACCGCGCACAGTTCTGGAATTCACATTATAGAGGGACGCAGCCACCCTAGACACTGTGCAGAGGAGATTTACCAAAATGTTGTGTGGATTAGAGAGTTTTAGTTATGGAGAGAGATAGGACAGACTGAGGTTGTTTTCTTCAGAGTAGAGAATGAAGGGATACATGATTGAGATGTATAAATTATGAGGTACAAAGACAGGAAGAAACTTTTCACCTAGGGGATCAAATGAACAGGGGACATAGGTTTAAAAAGGCAAGAGACCTGATGTTTAGAGCAGATGTGAGAAAAACCAGTTTAGCCAGAGAGTGGTGGGAAATCTGGAACGTACTGCCTAGAAGGGTGCTAGAAACAGAAGCCCTCGTTAACATTTAAGTAGAGCTTAGATGTACACTTGTAGCTTTGAATGCTGTGGCAAAGAGCTAAGTAAAATGAGAACAGTTAGGTTGTTTTTGACCAGCGCAGTCTTGAAGGGCCAAAGGGCCTCCTTCTGAGCTGTAGTCCTCTTGGAGATATCCCCAGGGTTGATTGGGAAAGGAGGCACGTGAAGTGACAAATGTCTGGTGTGATCATTCATTGCCTCTAAGTCAGGGTACTCCTCATGGTCATAATTTACCGTATCCTGCCTGGCAAAATTTGCTGCCTGCCCCCTTTCATAACTTGTCCAGAGTCTGCAGTCCCCAGCCTCAATGATAAGTAGAGGAGGGTCAATCCACATCAATAGCTACACTTGCACAGCTTCAATCCCAACCACACTTGCTGCTACACTGCAAACAGACTGACCCATTGTGACCCACTCCTTGGATTAGAGGCATACATCACATCCCCAACCCAACCAAGAACATCTGAACTAGATGCCTAACCATGACCAATTCCCTGAGAGTGGTATGGGAGGCTACCCTCAACCTACCATGCCAGATGGGTTCTTTCACAGATTTCAGCGAGGACTACAGCCCTACAACTTAGAGTCATGGCTGCCTGCTTGCTACACATGGTGCAGGAAAGAGACTGATGTAGCAAACTGCAAGATGTGTGCTTCCTAAACTGATGACTGCTTAGCAAGAAAAAACAACAACATCATGCTTGTTTTTGTAACTAATTGGCACAAAAGGGCAGAATGCAGTGAACATGCAGCTAAGAGCCAAATGAGCCAGAAGTGCCAAAGAGAGCAAGCAATTCAATCCGAGTGCCTGTCCCTGTGCGCAAATCTAGCTGTTGGTGTACCCTGCAATGCAGGTCTAGGCTGCTAGAATATCCTACCAGCAAATAGCAGAAGTGCCAGAATGGTAGTGACAGATTTGCAGATGCCCAATGCCAATGTCCATAGAGAAGGTGTGCACATGCCTGATGCCCACTGTCGTTTGGTTATATGCAACATGAAGATCATTTGCAGCGAGCAGCAAGCTGAATCCACTAAGTACGCACTAGTTTCCTTGTTGAATTTTCCCCAACATCTAGCTTGTTTGGTGAGGTAGGTTAAGACGGGATGCTGAATACTAATGAGGTGAATTGTGGCTGTGATAGCACTCCCCAGCAAGAATCTCACTACGCTACTTGGCAAAATACAAGAAAGAGAGATAATCATGAAGATGAGTCTTGCAGACTTTTCGTTCTTTTTACCATGCATCTCACCTAACCCAATGACAGATTCCGCCCAGTGGGTCAGATGGCTTACTTTTGTACTGTCAATGTATACAGAACAATCAAATATATCAAAGGAAACAGGTCAAGTATTCTTCCACATTTGACCCATTATCCTCAACTTCCAAAATTGGCAAAAGGAGAAATCCAAAAACTAAGAGACAGTGGAGGTGGTGAATAGTATTGTCATCTTTCCTCTGGAACTTAAGTTGCAGTACTGCAAATTAGAACCCTTGTTCCTCTCAACCACCTTGAGGAGTGTAAATGCTCAACCTATCACGCACACTTACAAGAAAGAACCTAGTTGAACTTACGGGCAGTAGCTCAGTGGTTAGCACTGCTGCCTCACAGCGCCAGGGCCTTGGGTTTGATCCCACCATCAGGCAACTGTCTGTATGGAGTCTGCATATTCCTCCCATGTCTGTGTGGGTTTCCTCTGACTGCTTTAATTTCCTCCCACAGTCCAAAGATATGCAGACCAGGTGGATTAGCCATGGTAAATGCAGGGTTACAGGGATAGGCTGGGGTTGGGGGTCCTGGCTGGGATGCTCTTTTGAGGGTCTGTGTGGGTTCAACGGGCCAAATGGCCTGCTTCCCTACTGTAGGGGTTTCATAATTAAGACTACCAAAAAGTATTAATGCAAAATTCTGAAACATATTTTGGATATCTTTGCTTACCTGGTGAGCTTGGTGCATTTAGTAACAAAGTATTAGATGATCCTTCAACAGAACTGTTTGCCTCACTTGGATTAAAACTTCCTTCTAACTGTCTCCTCCACTGGAAGCGGCTATATTCTTGCTTGATGTTCTGAAATATCTGCTCTACAATTTTCATTTCAAAAAAAGAGGTAGACGGTATTACCAAATGAGAAAAACCAAAAGCCGTAACAAAGTCAAATTTCACAAAGTAATGCAACAAATTATTTTAAATAAAGTTCTGAATGGAAATGTAGGAATGTTATGCAAGTTCACCAAAACTTGCAAAATTAGAAGACACAAGGAACTTGCATCACATGGCTCTAATTTTAAGAACGGTCATTATAGCCTATAAGCCAGATGAGAAAATTAGTTGTATCTCTTGCAGCATGCCTTCTTTTAGCATCATTTAAAAGAAGGCCCAATATTCAAGCTCTGCCAGTGGAAATGAGATTACAAACTTCAATTTCACGTTTAGATTTCTTAGTCCATTGTATTACCAGGATCCTCAACATGGAAAGCATTGAGAGTATCATGATCCTATAAATCTGCTGCGCTGGCCATCTGCATATCTGAGGTGGCTGCTATTAGACCCGGGAGATCTCAGTGACATAGGAATGGCTAATACCTACTGATCCCTGCCCTGGCTTAGTCCTACTATTTGCTATGGTTGTTAATGTTTCAAAATTATGGTCCGTGAGATAGTGGATTTTGTTGCCAGTTTAGGAGACACAGCTAGGTTGAGAGGTTTGTAATTTCCAAATTTAGTTGAAATGATGATTCCTGCACAGCTGACCTCACCCCACGACCCATTTCCCCTAAAAAAAAAAATCATCCTATCCCCAATATTGGTTGGAGTGACAAACTGAAACAGTTAAGGTAGAGACAGGTACATTGATTCCTCAATGAGAATTTGAGTTGTTACATGGACCCCAGCTGATTTTTGTAATTATGTCATAGGTGCATAATTTTATTAATCTCCAGGACTCCTCTCTCATTTGCCAATCATGACAGAATCAGTGGGAGCAATCATTGCAGAGTACATGCTAAGCCTTCATTTATTCCCCAGAGGCAGTTAAGAGTTAATATTGGTGTAGATCTGGAGTCCCATGCAGGCCAGACCAGGTTAGGATGGCAGTTTCCTTCCCCAAGAGGACATGAGGGAACCAGATGGGTTTTCCAACAATCAACAATGGATTCATCGTCATTAGACTCTTAATCCCAGAAAATCTTTTTAAAATTGAATTCAAATTCTACCATCTGTCAAGATCGTATTTGAACCTGGGTTCCTGGAAAATTAACTGACTTTCTGGATTAATAGTCTAGCGATAATACTCAAGGCCATTGCTTTCTCTGAAGGACTACCATGTTAGTAATGTGAAACAAACTTCAAAACAGACTTAGCAAATCAAAAAAATTGCAGATCTCAGATGCGCTATCAATAGAAGGCTGTTTGTAGTTCATAACTTGCAAATAGCTATCCATTTGAATATAATTACTTGAAACTGCTAACAAGCGTGTTGGTTTTTTGGGAACATCCATTTGAACAGATTTTCCTGTATTGGTGTTAATAAACAGGTTTCACCATTCCCAGTTTACCAGACCTTCAAATATACTTCTTGATAAATATCCATAGTGGATAACTGTCCTAAAGGATCTGGCATTCTGCACAACAGGAAATGAATGGGAATTTAGAGATGCACATCGTTATGAAGCTAAAATGGGAAAAAAGCTTCCTTTTGGATGGATGTCAGTAACGAGGAGATCCTGGGGCTCAAGGCCCTCTGAAAGTGAAAATACAAACAATAAAGTTTGAAGGGACAAATGTCTCGGGCATCTTTATCCAAAACAATTAAACTCTAATGCATTATGCACCATCACAAACTATACAAGTACATAAGTTTAAAAAGATGCATAGCGACTTTTAAACATTACAAGTTATTAAAAACATGTACCTCCATACTCAGATAAAAAAAATTAACAAAATTATACACAACTGTAAGGGAAATCTGACAATTAAGAGTTCACAGTGTGGCACTGTTGTACAAAAATGCATAATTTAAACTGTGGCGGCGGCGGCAGTGGTCCTCAATTCTGTTGATGGCTTTATATCCAGTTCATTTTACAGATTTCCTTTTTCTCCTAAAATTTTAAAGCCATCAGCAATCCGCAACATGTTTTCACCCACTTTAAGACCATGTATTATCCCACTATGAATATCACGAGGGTATTCATTCAACACAACCATTACGCAGCAACTTATTTAAAACAGAATCCCATGTCAACAGTCTCAACAAAAGTGAACACTTCAACAACCCAAGTACTTTTAGACAAACCTTTTTAAAAAATGTCTTCCAAGTTCAATAGGGAAATAATTCCAATGCCCATCCACCAGAAAAACCAAACAGAACCAAAAGCAATAGAATATTCATCAGGAACATTAACATCTGACTCATTTTAATGGTGAACCATCAGACATTTAACTATGGACAAATGCGTACTGAAGTTTGCATCTAATTTTGAAGATACTGCAACGGTTTTAACAGTGTACTACTGAGTGACAACTATAAAAGAAACATCTGGAAAGTGCTATTCTAACACCCAGAAGAAAAAGAAAATGTAGAAGATATTAGCACACCAGCGTGAGGAACTTAAGAAAAACAGAAAACGTAAGAAAGTTTGACTTAGTACAAGAACACAGCTTGAAAAAAAAACTTCAAAACACACTAATTTAATCTCACTGAGGCAGATAATAAATCAGCTCTAAAATAAAGATATGTGGATGTTGAAGACCTGAAATAAATTGCTACAAAAACTCAGCAAGTCTGGCAGCATTGTGTAAGAAAATGAACTTAACATTTCAAGTCCAGCGATCCTTCTTCAGAACTGCCCATTAGACTCAAAATCTGAACTTCGTACATTACGAATTAAATGTCAAAAGAAACCTCTCTGAAAACGTTCCAAAATGTTGCAGTAGAGCTCCCATGCCAGAGTTGGTCAGCTTCGGCCACTTCTTTTTCTTTTCCATTTTTTAGAATGTACTTTGTCCTGAGCTTGGACAGCATCAGTAATAGCAAGAGCCCAGTGTATGGATCTTGGGGGGGGGGGGGCCCTACCACAGACTGTTTTCCAGATCAAACAAGACCTGGAATCAGCAGCTGCTACACAGAGGGGATGTCTGCAAGGTAGGCCAGCTGCAAAAGATGGCGCTGAGGATTGGTGACTTTGTTGTTAGTTAGGTCCAGCGCTGGTGGCGAGGCAGTGGCTGAAGGACAATCACAGCAATATCAATGGGCTGGGCCCAGTGGTGAGAGATGCGACTCCAACATTGGGTGCTCTGGCACAAGCAGCGACAAGTTGGTAGCCGAGGAGTATCAGCCCAGCAGCAAAGATGGCACCTGAGAATCAGTGACTTCGATCTTAGTTGGGTCTGGATTAGATGGTAGTGAAGCAGCAGTGGAGGGATGGCAGCACAGACGTCATTTACGGTGATGAGCTAGTTCACAGCTGATGGACTCTCTTTAACCCCTCCTGCCAATTCTTAAATTATTCAAAATGGTGCCATTTCATAGCAACAAATGAAAGCTTACTACTGTAAGTTATTGTATTCTTACTGCAAAATGCATGTAACAAAATCAAAATCAAATAAAACCTACAAAAATCTAGAAAGTCTGTGTACAGTAATACTAGCATATAGACTGGCTCAATTTCCACACCACTAAATTGCCAATTCCTGCCACATGGTCACTCAGACCCGAACAGTGAATTCGCAATGAGTTGAATCTATGGGGATCTGCCTATAAGTGGTGCTTACAGATAGGGACTATGTAATCCAAATTGCCTGCAAAATGTTCTATCGAAGAGAGAAACCGTACCTGCACAAACAGTCATCGAAAGATGTTGTAAGTATAGAAAAATTCAGCATATTGGACATAAAAACAAAAAGATTGCTGTGTCTTCAGGCAAGTACAATACACAGGTCTGTCATGTTGTCAAATATGTTTGCGTTGTAGTGCGAAATCCTCAGTGACCTTCATGACTTCAGCAAGGAAACAGGTGGGCTAGTATTCATTCATTCATTGGACCCTTTGGTCGAGGACATACTGCATCTGCCATTGCCATTGCAGATTATATAGTACTGTTCATCTTGATGGAAGTTTCTGTGGTTGCCTCTGCTGGAAATTTCCTCGCTGGCCTACCACAGATGAGCAATCCATGTGCCTAGTTACCAGGGTGGCTGGCCTCATTCTTGGCATCTTGCAGTCAAAAACAATTTGAATCCAGCATGGCATTCAGCCTTTTCCACACCATTATGTGGCCTGTAGAGTCATATTATACTTCTGCTTCCTTAAAAAGAAGGATTGATGTCCTCAATAACCAGAGATCAGCTACAGGTGGTAGTCATTTTCACACCGACTCCCTGGCTGGAGCTTTGTTGTGGGTGTTTGGCGGCAGGAATATCAACTTGACACTCGAGGTAGCAATGTCAGGATAAGAGTAACAGTCATTTGTAAGATGATAAAAACCTCTTTCTTCCCTTGATATGCTCTGTTGACATTCCTGATCCACACTTCAACATATTATTTTTTTGTTGGAGATCATTCAGGTGGTTTTGTTAGCCTCAAAAGCTGTAGGTAGTGTCTGAATTAGGAAAGCAACTTAGCTTAGACTTTCCAATCACAAGCAACAGTAGCTTTTCAGACTACAGAAAAAAGATTTTCACCATTATGTTTCACCTTCTGTCGAAAAAAAGTGACGCAACACATTAAAAAAAGTCAAGGCAGAAAGCTCTTCAGGATGTGGGCAGAACAATTTACAGCAAATCACCTGGCCATTACTGCTGCATACTCACCACTTACTGCACAAAAATATACTATGCTGTGCCTGGTCTTGAAGCAGTCCAGCCATCTATCACTGCAAGTGAATTCCTTGTGGCCCAGCTACTTGGCAAGGGCAACTCCTCTTTCCTGCAGGATTGCACTGGAGACAAATGTTCTTTGCTTTAGTTGCACTGAATCGCATCGGGTACTTTTTTTCCGAACAGCTGTTCTCATCCTGCTCTTATGGAGGTAATGCCTGCTTGTCAAATTGTTCCAAACTTTCACTTTGTGCTTCAGAATGATCGACAAACTATATCATATCTCACCATGTTTTGTGAAAACCACACTTGCTGTATCCAGTTAGCTTTCTCTCCAATCAACAATTTATTCATAAAAACCAAAACAAACTGCGGATGCTGGAAATCAGAAACAAAAATTGCTCGAAAAGTTCAATAGGTCTGGCAGCATCCATGGAGAGAAATCAGAGTTAACGTTTCTAGCTCAGTGACCCTTCGAGGGGCAGGATGACCTACTTCTGTTCCTGTGTTTCTAAGTAAGCCGACTTATGGACTCTGATGAAGAGTCACCTAGACTCGAAATATTAGCCTGCTTTCTCTCCATGGATGCTGCCTGACACGCTGATTTCCAGCAACTTTTTTTTAAAAGTACAGATTCCACCATCTGCAGTAATTTGCTCCTATCAGGTGATGCCTTAACCATTACAGAGGTTGTGTAAGGTAAATAGATACCAAGGAGATAAAATTGTAAGTTAATCTGGGCTAATTTACCAGCATCACTTAACCTAATGGAGAAAGCTGGAATGATGGCACAAGGATTACTAAAAAACCAACTTACCAAAAGCCAAAAATACTTACCCAAGAGAATAAATATTGCGCATGTGTAAGAACTAGCTTATAATGGCTAAAAGCTTGTGTAGCAATAATCACAACTTAGTATATCATCCAATGAAGAAATGTGCAATGATTGACCTGCACAACAAATCAGTGTGACATATTTCAATTCCATCTACAGGCTCCAACAGAACACCAGGAAAGACCAGATAAACATATTTAAACACCAGAGTTGTTAACAGGTTTACACAGTAACAACAGCAGGTACTAAGTTTCATTACAAAACCCAAACCAACATGGCTAGCAAGAGATTTGGTGCAGTTTAACAAAATCATATGGTTTAACTATACTGGGTAAAGTCATATACAGGATCAATTGAAGTAACAGAACGAGAATTTGGTAATAGATTAGCAAATGACCATCTTGCAAATATTGTGCATAATACACTAATTCATTATTAGGTTTGAAAATGAGAAGGGAGGTCACAAAGAGGCACTAAATTTAAGTAAGACAATCTTTGAAGGAAGGTGAACTTAACATTCCAGAGCCTTATCATTTCTACATTTTTAAATCACCAGGACATTGTATTTTTCTCCAATACCAACTGTGCCTTTGGATTAGAAAATTGCAACGGTCACAATATAGTGATGATACTACAGCTTTAAGAGGTGTATTTTGTCCTGGTGTGTTTTATTTAAAAGTGAGGATAAGTTGAGACAGAGGTCCCAAGCAATCTGCTCTAAAGCCCTTAAAACATACAGCCTTGTTTTTTTTTAATAAAAGTGTTGGAAAAAAAAATGTTGGAATAATATAAGTAGCCTGAATGGGTGGGGTCAAGGTCCCAGAGGATTTTCAGTTTTAGCTTTCAGAAGCAGTTGCTGCTAGGGTCTTGAAGCTGGAAATGGAAGCAATTTTTCCTCTCTCTGTTGCAGCTAAAAGCTGGGGTTCTCTTCCTGCTGCTCGAACTGCATGTGAGACAAACTATTTTTACTTTTTACTGGATTTTCCTTTGCTAAGTGTGTGTTTATGGGATGTTATTGTTTAGTAGTTAAATAATCTAGTATTCTGTTATGTTATTCCGATTTCTTCCTTTTGTCATCATTTAACTATAAATGTATGAATAAAGTGGGTTTTGCTTCAAAACAGCTAATTTGATTGGTCAAACTACATCTGGAACGCAATACCTGGCACCCTTTAAAATAACTTAGGGTCCAGGCTATCAATATATTTTGAGGGGGCTTGGTCGATATCAAATTGGGGCTTTTTTGGAATCAAAATCTCGATCTTCACGTTGGGTTTGGGATTATTAGACTCAAAGGCAGCGACAAGCACATGATGGTGTTCTCCTTTCAGGTGTTGAACTTGGTCGATGTAACCAGGTGTGTCTTGTGTAGTAATAGGTCTTTCAGTCACAAAGGCTTTTCTGGGGCTGAGAGAAGTCACTGTGGGAGTTTTACAGAAAGTGAGCAAGGCAAAGCTTTTGGAATTGGCAAACATGCTGGAGTTGGGGTTGTTAGTGTCTGTGAGGAGAAGGCAAATAGTCGTGGCAATTGCGCAGCATTTACAATTGCCAGGAATGCCATTGGAATCTTTGGAGATGGCTAAAATTCGATGAGTTAGAGGAAAAGGAAAAAAAAGGGAACAGTCTGAATTAAAAACAGAAAAGAAAAAGGAAAGAATGGTCCTACGGAAAAAGGGAGAGCTTTTGAACTTCAGAAGTTGGAACTGAAAACTCAGTCAGCTTAAAATGGCAGAAGTAGAGGTGAAAGATAGGAGTAGTGATGAGGGCAATGAAGAAGAGCAATTCCATTGTAGACAAAGGCCTGGCGAGGATCTGTTTAAATATGTGCAAGCCTTGCCAAAGTTCAACAAGAAGGCTGTAGAAGCCTTTTATGTTTCATTTAACAAAGTGGCTAAACAAATAAAAAGGGTTGTGACCACGTGGGTGTTGCTGATCTAAAGTTGGTAGAGCTAGTGAGGTATTTGTATCACTGTCAGGGGAGTTATCTGGGTAGTATAAGATGGCATTTTTCATGTCATTAAGTGCTTATGAGCTAGTATCAGAAGGCTACAGACAATGTTTTAGAAATCTAAAGAAGGGAACCTGGTCAAATGTACATTCAGTTTGAAAGGATCAAATTAAGCAATTTTGATAGGTGGATAAGGGCATTGAAAGTAGGCCAAATACATGATGCTCCTAGAGAGACAATTATTTTGCAGTCTTTCAAAAATTCACTTCCTGAGGTAGTGAGAACTCATGTGGAACAGCTGAGTGTAAGACTGTAAGATTAGCAGCAGAAATGACAGATGATGCGTTCGATCATAAATCAAAGTTTAGCTTCTGACATCAATTTCAATCTGGAAATTGGGAAAGAGAAAATCCCCACATAGTAAAGGAGGTGGTGGTCAAATTGGCAGGAGTAGCAGGTAAAGAAATTAAAATTTTGAGATATGGGAGCAAGTCAATCTTTGGAGAGAGATGACAAGATATGTAATTCAGAAGTATTGCCAGAAAAAGCAGTATTTCTAAGATTCTATGAAATATGTAGAATTCCTGGTGAACAAGAGCAATATTCCATTATATAAAAGGAGGTCGGAGAGTCCAGGGAAAAAAAGTGGTGAAGTGATGGGAGGAGTAATAACCTATTTCTGGAACAGAAAATTTCTCTATCCTTGGTAAGGATATACCTGGATCACAGGTAGGAATGGTGCCTACTGTGGTTGAAACTGGCAACTGTGTTGTTACAGAACGTTTATCTTGGGATTTTTCCTGACCACGTGGCAACAAGGTCACAAAGCCACAGGGTGAAGCAGGAGGAGAAATCAAGCAGTAAAAGGTAAGGAAGTTGAGGTTCAGTTTATCAGAAACTATGTTTGCTAAAATGATTCAGAAAAAAACAGGTGGAAGACAAAGTAGATATTTGTAGTTCAGAGAAATTAGCTGAATTACAACAAAAAGAAAAACTAAAGCATTTGCATCAAAAAGCATACACAGAAGAATCCGAGTGTATCCCAGAATGTTAACATCTTAAAAATGAAGTCTTGTTGAGGAAAAGACCACCACCATACATAAGCAGATAAAAAAATTGGGCAGAAGTTCATTAAGTTCTTTCTGTAACCCACCATTTTTAGGGAATGCTGTGGGTAGAATCACAGATTCCGTACAGAGCCTGAAGCTTTCCAATTTCCGACAGGTACGACAAGTCCAGCAAAATTCAACTACATCCTCGTACAATCTAAAAATGTTTTTGTATTTTGGCTTCAGTTTTCCTTACTCCCAAACAACCTGCTACTAGTAATTAATGGCAGCATGGTCACTCAGTGGTTAGCACTGCTGCCTCACAGCGCCAGGGACCCAGGTTCGATTCCAGCTTTGGGCAACTGTGTAGAGTATGCACATTCTCCCCATGTCCTCCGGTTTCCTCCTACAGTCCAAAGATGTGCAGGTTAGGTGAACTGGCTTTGGGACATGGACAGTTACAGGAATAGGGTAGAAGTGTGGGTCTGGGTGGGATCCCCTTTGGAAGGTCAGCGTGGATGTGACGGACAAACAGCCAGCTGCCACACTGTAGGGATTCTATGTTTCTGTGTGATGAAACAGGAAGCAGACACAAGATAAAATATTTGTAATTTTGCTAGTGGGGAAAGAGTGGTAGTATTATTCCCAGTAGAAGGTGAACCTTTAAAGGCAAGGTTTAGTGGGCATTATCAATCTAAATGAAATTGACAGGTGAATTACTTGATAAAGTTGGACTTACTCAGAACATACTGGTAGGTACTTTTATAGAAACAGCGAAGGAAATTTCGGCTTTCGTTATTGTATCAGTTTAAAGTCATGCCATCTAGTATGAAAATTGCACTAGCCACATTTCAAAGACTAACCAATAAAAACCATTTTGAGATTACCCAATTGTGTGGTGTACATTGACAACCTGGTGAATTTTAGTCACAAATGGAGCATCTATCAGAATTATTTGATTGACCTTGGGAAGTGGGCTTGGTGATAAATACTGGCTAAGAGTAAGTTCGCAAAACGTTCCTGGGCCATGTCATCGGACAGGGAAAATGGCTCCACACGATGTGAAAACAAGTGTTATTGGGCAGTTTTCCATTCCACTGACAAAGAGGGAAGTACTATGATTCCTGGGACTTTGTAATGTATATGTAACGTACCAATAGCATAAAGATTAAAAAGGCTTTTAAACATGAAGCCATCGTTGTGCATTGATGGTTTTTAAAGCAAAGTGGGGTGGCGGGGTGGAGAAGAGGTGCAACAACAGTGTGTTTATGCAATGTTACTATATTGGAACAGTCACTGTTTAGTAGTTAAATAATCAATTATTCTGTTAAGTTTCCAATAAAGTTATTCCAATTCCCTCCTTCCTCTGTTTGCATTTTAATCATAGTATATGAATAAAGTGTGTTTTGCTTCAAGACTGGTAGCTTGTCCAATCAAATTGCATCTGGAATGCAGCACCTGGCAGTTGCCTTTAAAATAAGAGAAGTTAGGGTTGAGGCGATCTTCTTAATAGATTTTGGGGTGGTTTGGTCTGATCCATAACACTATGATTTGAAAAGTGACAGAGTTAGGCAACTACAGGCCAACAAGTGTAACAAATTGTGCAAAAGGCACTGCAAGCACAGACAAAATAATCAAGGATCTGGACATGTAGATAATCAAATAGCCACCATTAAGTTGTGAAAAGCAGATCATGAATTAGTAACTGAGTAAGTAATGAGGAGATTGCTTACTAATGTGTGACAATGTTTCACAAAATTAGACTCCAGAAGAAAACAATGCACACAAGACTGCAGGCAACCTTGTAAATTGGATCAGTAACTGTTGAGGAGTTAGTACGAAATGTAGGGATAAAAGGGTGCATTCTCCAATTGGCAGCATGTGTTATTTGACATTCATTCATTCATTCATCAGGAATGAGACAGGGGCATCCCACTTTAAGTTTTTTTAGTCAAGTTTTTATTTTGATTGAAGGAACAGTGTTTTAACTGCACATTTTGAAATTCAAGTAAATTAGAAACAATGTTATTGAAGAGCCATTGCCAAAAAATTTTACAGGTCAAAAGGACTAGGAGTTGAAGGAAATTAGTCTTAGTAAGAAGGTTGCACTGAGATATTTAAGGGGCTGAAAGGTGGTAAATCCACAGAACCTGACAGCCTACATCCCACAGCGTTAAAAGGTGGCGAATATGGAGAGTCAGTGCCTTTACATGCAATTTTGGAAGGTAATCAGTTTCTTGCAGGTTGAGAGCATGTAAATGTCATCCCACCATTTAAGAAAGGAGTAAGGGCATATAAAACAGATAGAACCATAGATCCATCAGCCTTAAATCAGATTCTAGCATTTTACCTAGTATAATTGTAAGGACATGACAAATGGACACACGGTTTAAAAAAGATTGAGTAGAACTTTGGCCTCCTCATCTCAGTATTGATATTATCACCATAGAGGCAGTGCATGAAAATCCACAAGACTTGTTCCTGGGATGGCAAAACTGTCCAATGAACAGAGATAGGGTAAACTGGGTCTATATTCTCCAAAGTTGAGGGGTGATCTCATTGAAACCTACAGAATATGTAAAAAGATAGACAGGGTAAATGGAAGCAAGACGCTGCTTCTGGTCAGTGAATGTGTGGAAACCCCAGAGAGTTGTGAAAGCTCAGTTTTTGAGCATTTTTAAAGTGGAGATTGAGACATTTTGGATTACCAATGGGGTAAAGGGTTACAGGGATAGGTGGGTAAAAGGTACTGAAGTGCTCAAACAGCTATGATCATGTTCAATGAACCAGCAGGCTTGTCTGGCTGAATAGTCTACTCCTGGATTCCTTTGTTTCTACAGAAGTGGTCAAAACTACAGCAGATAGTTCCACACATGGGCTCTATCATTTACTGTGACTAAAATTCTGAAACCAAGCGATTAGGAACAGAGGAACAAATGTATTCAGGTGTATAAGCGAACTTTAAAAATCACAAAGCTTCAGCATGGCGACAACAAAAAAAAAGGCTAAAGGAATCTTGGCCCTCAATGAGAAAACTGGAACTCAAAACATGGAGCAAGCTATCCTTCATTCTAACAGAGCCGCATCTGGAATACAGTTTGGATTTGGTGCCCAAAACTGAAAAGACTATTAGTCTTGGAGGAGACTGTCTCTCACTGGAGATGGTCAATGCCTGGCATTTGTGTGGCACAATCGTAACTTACCACTTGTCAGTCCAAGCCTGAATAATATCCAGATCCTATTAGCATTTGAACATGGACTGCTTAAGCATTTCAGGAGTCACAAGTGATGCTGAACACTAGCAAACATCCCCATTTCTGACCTTATGTTAGTCTTTGATGAAGCAGCTGAAGATGGTTGGACCTAAGACATCCATGAGGAACTCCTGGAGAGTGGGACTAGTTTAGTTTTGGAAATTTGGACCAAAGGGTCTATTTCCATGCTGTATGACTATGAATACTGTGTTAATACAACAAAAATATACCAGTGTTGAAAGTGTTCTATTCAGAGGACAGGATGCAATCAGTTGTATTATCTATTTTAGGTTATCAAGAATTCACCCAAATCAAGATGATTTAAAAAAAAGGCGTGAAGCTGTAGATAAATTATATCTACAAATTCAAGAAAAATAGCAGTGCAATAACAACTACGTCATTTATGAGCAACATTACAAAAATCTGGAATTTGCATTCCAAAAAGACAGTGGATGTTATGGTAATTTAAAATCTAGGACTTCACGCCATTAAGTTATTATTGAAATCAGCATGAACTAATGTAGACTGGAGATCCTGGTTACAACCTAATTGAATGGTGGAACAAGCTCAAGGAGTTGATTAGTCTATCCTTGTTCCAAAATTATTTGGATATATAATACTAAAGAACCAAGGGGCTGTAGCTGTGGCTGAGCGGTTAAAGCAATGCACTCAAAATCTCCAAGGGTTCCGGAGGTGCAGTGGTAGTGTCCCTAACTCAGGAGCAGAAGCCCAGGTTCAAGTCTTATCTGCGTCAGATGTGTGATAATATCTCTGAACAAGCTAGTTAGAAAATAATACATACTCAGAACGAAAAGAGAAAAACCTGAAGGAGAGCACAATAAACTTCAATTTCATCAAAATGTTTCATTCTTAAAATTTTGAAATGGATGCTGGTTGCAATCTTTGGTTTTTAAGAGGCCCAGATATACATTTGCTCACTATACACAAACAATACATTTTTTAAAAAGGAAATAGGAAAGTTCCACGTTTCTACCACAACGTAGCATATATCCACTAAACAAATACTTAGCTCATGGAGAGAGAATTGTGCAGCCCGAGTCTTGCACCATAATGATGTTAAAGGTGCAAACTTTCACTGGTGTGTTGCTTAGCAATGTGGCTTCACTGACCACAAAACAAACAAGGCAGGCAATTTTTTGTCACAACTGAAAACATCCCCAGAAGTTAGATAAAAAATTTCACATGAACTGAAGTAACAACTTAGTACAAATACCTAGTAACAATGTTTAAGCAGGAAATTCACCAGCATCCTCCAAGCTGCAAGGAGTTTAAAGAAACCTCAAAAAGAGCACCACAATTATATCCTTTCCATAAGGAAATTACTCGTACAAAAATGCTAACATCAGAAAACAAAAGAGAAGAAAACACTTTCAGATGTTCTAATAATTGGCATAAGGATTTTTCTCCAAAACTACATTGTATATACAGAGTATCTTTTTTATGCAAGAAAATACTAGGATCTTTCTCTCCCCATTTTCTACGAGATTTAAATCTTTTTAAACCATTAGCAAATTTGCTTCAAATACTATAATTTTTCAGAGAGAGATTATCTCACATGGGAATGAAGATTTTTATAATTAACCTGTTCAGAGATGAAATGACACCTCAGAAGTAGAAGGGAGTTGAGCCCAGGCCTTTTGGTTCAGAAGTAGGAACATCACCACTGTGCCACACAACCCTATAGCTGGCTTTACTCCATTTGGCTTTCCAACTGAATTATACTCATGTTAAAATTGTTCCATATTGGCTTGTTCAAGATTTGCAATGAGCTTTCAACCCAGTACTACAAGCACATGAAATAGAAGTTGAAGTAGGCTATTCAGCCCATCAACTCTGCTCTGCCATTCAATAAGATCATGATTGATTTGTTCCAAATTCCTCATTCCCATCTACTCACTAATAACCCTTGAATATTTAAGGCAGAGGTAGGCAAGGAAATCAACAGAGATAAAAGGTACTGCAGATGCTGGAGAATCCGAGAGAACAAGCATGGGGCTGGATGAACACAGC